>OY282450.1:39289449-39889449 GCA_958295655.1 Palloptera scutellata | reverse complement strand
CATAAATAAAAAAAATAAAAAAATAATAAAAATGAGAAATGGTTGCCGCTGCCACCAGAATTGCATTTCCGGTTCAACTTAATTTTCGCAGATGCTTTTCCGGGCGCCTTCACACATAACTGTTGATGCCGCCGCTGTCGCCGATGCCGGTGGCCAATGCTGTCTCTGCTGACGCTGACGCTGCCGCTGCCGCCCGACGTTGACACCACCGGCGCCAATGCCCCGTTTTCATATTCCTTGTTGCTCCCATTGTTGTCTTTTTGGTGTTGCTGTATGAGCTTTACTTTCATTACATTTGATTTGCTGTGAAAGAAGTGCAAGAGAGAGAGAGCGAGAGAGAGAGTATAAAGTGAGAGGGTGTGTAAAACGGTTTGAAGGAGCGGGTGTGCGTTGATTATACGTTGCAATGGCAACTTGCAGCTTGTACAACTCGCCGGAAATGCAACGATAACGAGAGTACCACAAAGATGGCGCTTCAACGGATATGCTGGCAAACAAAAGCACAACAACAATGACTCATATGCAGGCACACAGATAAATTAAATATCACATATACATATACATATATATATATATATGTATGTATATATACATACATTTAATAATGCATTTCTGTGTTGCTGTCTTGCATCTTGTTGTTGTTGCGCTCTCTCGTCGTTAGTGTGTTGCTGTTTTTTTGTCGTAATAAACAAAAATTGGGGACAACAAGATGCTCAGAAATGTTTGCATTGTTTTATTATATAATTTTGCTGTTTTTGCCGCTGTTGTTGTTGTTACTGCTGCAGTTGTGTAATGCAAGGAAATGCGAAATTGAAATGATAAAATTGTATAAACTATAGTATACATTTGCATGAATGTATTTGTTTAAAAAAATAATATAAAAAAAAAACTATAAAAAAGTGAAATTTTTATTTTTTGTTTTAATTTTTATTTTATTTTGCTTTTTTTTCCCCCTATATCTGTTGAACATTTTATTTATGAATTCCGCTGATAAAATGCGGTCGCTCGTTTGTTGTAATTAAACATTTACCACAAGTACTTAACACAAGCGGAGAAAAAACGGGAGGAGGAGCACAGCACAGGAAACGGATGAGATGCTTTATTTATAGGTCACTTATATGCGATAAATGCATTTCACTGTTTACATTACAATTATGAATACTATATGGTAAGGATGCAAGTATTTATAAAAAATTTATACATATTATAATTGAAATTTTAAAAAATTAATTATTTTCAAATATTTTTAACTTATTTACTATATTATTTACAGATTAGAGAATTGCTGCAGTTTAAGATTTAAAATTTAAATTATGTGCAATCATTTCTTGCCGTTTTTAGCATTTTCTGTAGCAAAAGGTACCGAATATTACACAGCAAATTCCAGCGTAATCAAAACTGAATTGCACGAAGAGTTCAAACACGTTTTCCCAATAGAATAGAATATTGAAGAAGAAATTGTGAGGAATTTTCTTCGAGGTTAAATTATACACGCTAAAATTGATTGAGAAGCCATTACCTCTACTACCGGACAGTGTTACCTAGGCTGAAATTATATAATACTTTTAATTTGCTTAACCAATGCAAGGTGTTATTTGCCTCTAACCAAGAAGGATCAATGAATAAACGTGGTAGGTAACAGCTCCACACATCGCTCAGTTGCAATCAAGTATCAATTTCACTAAGTGACGGCGTAGAGCACTTTTACTTTACTTTTAATGGCACAACAGCCCATGGAGGGCCTAGGCCGAGCTTTTCGCATCCACTCATGTTGTGCGTGTTATATTTGTATATGAATGGAAGGGACCTACAGTTTAATGCCGAATCCGAACGGCGAAGTGAAAAGCTTTTCATAGCAATTTTTACTCTTGTAGGTTTACCATTGCCTGCCAAGAGGGTGTGCCGTGTAGACAAATTATTTTTTCTACTTTTTGATTTTGCCTGTGCCGAGATTCGAACCCCGGACACTCTGCGCAGCAGTCCAACGCACTACCACTACGCCACAGCGACCACAGACGGCGTAGAGACATATAGAAAATACTTTGAACGTTATAATAAAGAAAACATTACAAAACGTTACAAAAAAAAGAAAACATGGAAGGTCCTGACGTAGCCAGACTGATTGTAGCACTCATGAGACACTAAATAATAGAGACACATGTTGTCCGGCTATATATTCCATATAACCGCTATAAACAACTTGAAAGAGAAGGAAACGGACCCACTTCCATTTCCTCTGCCTTTGGTTGACTTTTACCAAGGCCCTGACTGAAAACGTTAAATAAACTCTTCTTTGTAGGGATGTGTAGGAATGTAAATATGCGCCAGCGGGAAAAGATGTTCTTCAACTTAGGGAAAACTGATTTTTTAAATGTGAAACATAAAACATAGTCTTCAAGCTTCATCATACATGTTAACCTATTTTGGGCTTATAAAAGATTTTTCGGATAGCAATTTTGAAAATTCGCCTAAAAATATATATATAAACCTTTTACAAAAGTAACACAGCGTAACGCGCTAATAGCGAACTAACAACCGACTACTTAAATTGTAAGTAGTTTAGAATAGCAAAACCCCATACCAAGTTTTGTTCATACACGTCCACACATACTTTATGGCTTCGCAAACTTTTGGGGTGTATGAGTAATTTTTTTATATTTATATACACTCACTATTAAGCCCATACATCGTAAACTGTTGTTAATTTCTTATTACAAACTCCAGCAAAGTAAACGCTAATGTTCTAATTTGCAAGTTTTTGAACCTAGGAAATACAAAGTGTGTATAAATTTTGAGATAAAACTGATAAAATTGTATTTTTGAGATTTCAAACAGATTGTGGTGGAGACTTTACCATACATTATTAATTATTTAAGCTAACAAAAATGTTATGTGTTGCCTGAAAATTAAGATCGAGTGCCATCTTGAAATATAAACTAGAATATTGAAGAAGAAATTGTGAGGAATTTTCTTCGAGGTTAAATTATACACGCTAAAATTTATTGAGGCAGCCAAGACCTATCGTCGCTTGTAGTGCCAGCTACATGAGTACCACCTCTGGTGACGCCCTTAACGCCATGCGGTTGTCCGAACAATATCCATTGCTACTGGCCCCGAAAGATTGCGGTTACTTTCGGAAGAAAATATGAATTTAGCTTCCCGAAAAGTGAACAATGGAGTAATCCAGGGGTCGTGCTTTAGAATCTGATGGATATCTTCTTCACTGATGGATCCAAGACCGATGAAGGTACTGACGCTGAATGGCACTTAAACGAAGGTGTCAATTGCTACTATTCCTTGGGTGGGTTGGCAACTGTCTTCCAGACACAAGTTTTCGCCAACTTTAAAGTAGCGGAATGGATAATTGAAAGAAAATGGTGCGGGAAACGTATAGGTGTCTGTAGTGACAGTCAGGCTGCACTTAAGGCTCTGGAGAACGCGAGAATTACTTCAAAGATTGTCCAAGAATGTAAGAGGAAACTTAGATCAGTCGCAAGACTGAATCAGCTCCATCTTATCTCGGTTCCTGGGCACTGTGGAGTTCCTGGGAATGAGAAAGCCGACAAGTTGGCCAAGTGTGGATCAAAGGACATGCCTTTGGGACCAGAGGCAATAGTCGGGATCAGTTTGACAGGTGCCATGCATTGGATAAAATCTTATGCTAATGATTTACATAATTGCATAAGAGACGCTGGTCCAATCTGGACATCTGTAAAACGGCTAATTGTTTTGTGATTTCTCCAAACAGGAAGGCAGCAGAATTACTTCTTAGATTAGGAAGGAAGGATCTGCGCCGGTTGGTGGGACTCATCACAGGACATAATCCATGGGGCCAACATATGACCACCATCGGCATCACCGAGGACCCGACCTGCACATCTTGTCTGGAGGAGGTGGACAGCACAGAGCATTTTCTCTGAACATGTCCCGCCTTTGCCAGAACGAGATGGCGCATTTTGGGTTTCGATGTCACAGGAATGGACAAAGTTCACTCTTTCCTCTTCTGCGATCTTCTGAGATTTGTGAGAGAATCCGGAAAATTTGCGGAAGAGAATGTAGTCCCCCTATAACCCCATTTTCGTCTTTTTCCCTCTTTTTCTCTAACCCCCTTACTTGCTGTCACCCCTTCTTCTTTTCCTATGCTTTAAGTACAATGGGCTACATAGCCTGAGTGTTTGAGGAACTGTCCTGCACTCGTAGGTCAGTTTCTCGGCTTTTTTCACATCCATCCATTCATCGGAAAAATTTGTAGTTGTTATATAAAATATATACATTCATATCGGAGGCTGTGAAAAGTAATCAAATTCATTTTAGTTTCGGGACAAAAAAAAAAAAAAATAATAATGTCGAGACTCACAGCAAGTAGTATAAAATTCATTTATTCCAAATCTCAAAGACGACAATACTAAATTTAATATGTGAATTACTTTTTGTGTGTGTGCACAAGAGCAAAATGCAGAATGTTGTCTGCAAAAGTTATCTTCTCTCACCTTAACAGATGCATACAATAATAAATTGCATTCGTGTATGTTCACACATATGTATGCCGTGTGTGGATGAATGTACATACAATATATATATGTGTGTGTGTGTATTTTGAGCACATAACACCAACGCAAACTTAACTAACTGTAAGAATTCTTATTGTGATTTCATTTGTAGTTTCTTTTTTCTTCTCCTTGTCTTGCTGTTAGTTCACAAATGTGAATATATCCTGAAAATATTGTAAGAACACATTCACTTACACTTGCACACACACACACACACACATACACACACATGCACGAGCGACAAGTAGTGGAGAAAACTATTCTAGAGGAGCATACTAGCATAAGGAAAAGAAGCGCATTGAACTGTGCAGCAATTTGTGTGTGTTCTATTATATAAAAAAAATATTATGGAGAGAACGTGAATCCAATCTTTAAAAGTAACAACAACAACAACAAGAAGAACAAAGCAACCAACAGCAATGACGGCAAATTTAACAAAATATTTTAATTTATTTTGTTATAGTTGGTTTTATTTTATTTTTTTGTTTCGCTTATTGTTTTTTTTGTTTGTTATTTTTTTGAAATGCATTTGGATGCAGAAGCATAGATAGCAGATTTTCAAGGCTACTGCAAGAATGTGAGGAGTAAGATGCATGCAAGTGGACTATATGCTACCATAGTAATGAGAAAATATTTAGCGTTCCAATGTTTCAGCGCTAGAAAATGAAAAAAAGTATAGAAGAAGAAGAATCGGTTCATTGTGCGGCCAAGTAAAAACACAACGCAAAAATATTTATGAGTTGAGGATGTCAAAATGAATGTTGCACTGAGAACAAAAAGAGTATGAAAGAGCGAGAGCGAGAGGGAGTGGGAGGGAGACAGAGAGAGAAGCAGCTTGTGTGATATTTTTACAGCGTAAAGGGGGAAAAATACAAGAAATACAAATTCTGCACAGTTTGTTAAAGAAAGAAAAATAATGTAAAATTTTTTGACAAATTCTAAATGCTGCCAAGCGTAATAGAGAATGTCAAAAGAAGACAGGCACACACACACAAACACACACACAGAGATATTTCTTTTAATGTAATTCAATGTTTACACATATTTGTACTGTGTATGTGTGTGCGTGTATTGCAAAAAATAACAAAATAAATACAAGAGAAAAGAAACATGTAGCACTTCCGTTGTAACACCAGTAGTAGTTGCAGCAACATAGCGCTGCATTGCTATTACAATTAATATTATTGCACACTAATGCGCCTTTTATTTTGGAAGTTTCCAATCCATCCCAGAGCTACCCATGCAATTGGTGTGTACTCCAGAAAAAGGATATCGTGTAGAATTTCAGCTCGATCGGACAATATTCAGCGGTTGCTCAGCGATTGCGTTGAAGTTTCATTATGTGCAGAGTCTCTTTATAACTCTAAAATAAAGTTTTAAAAATTTATATACAAGAATGACCTGATCTTCTTGCAGAAGCTTGTCAATTATACTACTGTGGGCAAAAAGTAGTAAGACTTTTTAATTTAAATTTCGCGCGGAAACCCATTCATCAAAATATTATTTTTTTAAGGTTGGTATGACTGGCGGTGACATCTGTGCCAAATGTCACATCAAAATAATCATTAGTGTTTAGTATCCGCTTGTCTTTCTGAAGTTTCTGCACAAAAAGTGCATTCGGCGATTTTCACAATGAGTGAAATTATTCAACAAAGAAGTTCCATTCAATTTTGTGTGCGGAATCATATTTCTGGTGCCGAAACGTTCAGAATGTTGCAAAAGGCAATTGTATGTCGGTGATAATTGTATGTCGCGAGCAAGTGTTTTTGATTGGTACAAATTGTTCAAAGATGGTCGAGAACGCGTTGACGACGAACCACGTCCAGGACGGCCATCAACATCAACTGATGATCAACACGTCTGGTCAATAAAATCAAGGAATTGGTGCTCGAGAATCGACGATTAACAGTCAGATGCCAGAGACCTTACTGGCATCGTTGGAATATCGGAAGGATCAGTGAAAACCATTTTAAAACATCATTTGGGCCTAAGAAGAGTGAATGCACGATTGGTTCCAAAATCACTGCATTGGTTTTACGAGACCATTTTGCCAAAAATTCAACTGATATCGTTCCGCAACCACCCTACCACCCTATTCGCCTGACTTAGCACCGTGTGACTTTTGGCTATTTTCTAAACTAAAAAACCGCTTCGTGAACACCGTTTTGAGTCAATTGAAGACATTAAACATGAATCGCTAAGCGCATTGAAGGCTATTCCAGAAATTGACTTTAACAACTGTTTCGAGAATTGGAAAAAACGTTGGCACAAGTGTATTAGGGCCGGGGGGGATTACTTTGAAGGGGACGAAATAGATTTGGAAGAATGAATAAAAAAATTTGATATTATGAACAAAGTCTTACTACTTTTTGCCCAAAGAGTAAGAACGTAAATCTCCCTTCAGAAATTTCATAGCAGATCACTTCTGGTACCTAGCAGAAGATCATACCTGGCATTCATCGATTCTGTAGTTTCCCCACAGTGCAAGAAGAAAATGATAAGAAAACTTCATGAGCAAAATGAAAAAGGAAAAAACTTCAAACGAGCACAACTGGCAGACGTACATAATTATGTTGGACTCAAAGTACATGACTTCATTCTATGCGCACTATAGAGTTTTTTGCTTACCATCGTAAATTCACCGAATTATCTTCCTTGACAATGACAAAAGCAATGGCTGGGGATAGTTCTACGAATCAAAGTCAACGGTATTTCCGAGACGGAAGTAGTATATAAATCTTTCTTGATAGAGGCCGAAGAACAAAAGCAATATCTTTTTCAGGCCGTTGAGCAACATCGCAAATTCTTCCCAGTTTACGAAAAATCAACGTTTATGTATGTATTTATATAAATATGCTGTGCAATGAAAGATGAAGTGTATTCTGTAAGTAGGTGTAACGAGTGTAAATTGAAGGTTGTTTCGGGTTTCCACATTGCAAAATAGGTAATTTACCTCTACCCGTTGAGCGACCCTAAACCCTGTCCGATGCGGACAGCACTAAGTTCGACAGAATATCCACTAAATTAGGAGATTGCATGATGACATCTAGTGGTTTAATATTTTCGCTATACGTAAGGGGCACCACATACATAAGGAGTGAGATCGAAAAAATCGGATAAATTTAAATTGTCCTAGCATTGAAATTCCTTATGCAAATAAAGAAAAACAGTTTTGAAAAGAAAATTTAATTTCTGATAAAATGATCAATTAAACTTTGTTTGTTGCTTTTTACAGAATTCGGACAGCTTTGCCGGTATGCCCGCCATTATGCGCTTTTACTGTCATTTCTGAAACTCTCTTAACGGCAGCATTCCACTTATTTCTCAAATCTTCCATGGATTTAGCTTCTCTGTTTGTTGCCTTTAATGTTCTTTTCACTAGAGCCCAATATCTCTCGATAGGCCGAAGTTCTGGGCAATTTGATACCAATTTGATTTTTTAGTCTTCGAACCATTTAAGGGTTACTTTACTGTAGTGGCAGGAGGCTTGATCAGGCCAAAAGAAATTAGATACATTGTGCTTTCTGATGAAGGGCAGCAATCTCTCCTGGAGGCACCCCTTCACATAAATTTCGGCGTTAACAGTGCCACTTGTTACGAAACTTTTACTCCTTAGCCCACATATATAAATTGCTTGCCATACCAGAAACTTCTTCGGGAACTTGGACTTTTGTTTTGTTCTAAATCTTTCCTCAACTCCTCCTCGTTCCTTTGCGGTGTAAAACTTTTGACCAGGCAATTGAGAAAATTTAGACAACACGTATGTTTGTTTCATCGTCCATAACACAGCAATCGAATTTTTGGAAAAAATTTATCTTCAACTTTTTAGCTCGGCTCTGGGCTACCAAGTTCTTAGTAGAGTTCCTGTCGGGTACTGACCGCACTTTGCATGTTTTAAGGCCCGCATCTTTTTTAATTTTACGAACCAAAAACTCACTGCAACTCGCTTTTTCCGCCAATTTTCGATTAGACAACGCTGGATTATTCTCTAAGAGAGCAACGACTTTCTTCGCCTTTTGTGGAGACACGAAACCGCATTTCCTTCCAGTACCATATTTTCTAGCAACTGTTAAGTCTGTATGAAATTTTTTAAGAATCATCGAGACAATGTTTTGTGCAACTTTCGCCTTATTTGCAATGATTTTCTGGCTGCACTGCGGATTTTCTCGAAATAATTCAACAACTAAATCGCGTCTTTCCACTTCCGATGCGATGACTCAACTTAAAATTCACAAGTCAAAAATCATGTGATTGTATTTCATCAGAATTTCTCCAACGCAAAGCCTACTGTTTGAATTTGTTCAGTCAGATGAAGAGTTTCAAAGCTATCCGATTTTTTCGATCTCTTAAATACTACAAAAGGTAAACGCAATGACAATATGGGTGCCAGAAAAATGTATTAAAAACAGAATACATTGCTGAGATATTCTGAGATATTGCTCTCAATGTTCGAGAGGAGAAAATATGACAAACAGGCTCGAAGGAGTACTGCGCCTTAAATGATACAAATGCATTTAATTATGAATACTGAAGCTGTATATGGCAAGCGTTGTCGGATATGCACATACTCCATTATTTAGTCCGGATTAAAGCTAGTTACTTCAGGTACATAAATGATACTATGATATTGTACAAGATTATGAAGGGGTCAAAATAGTATGGCGTTAAAGATGCTAGAAATCAGCTCAAAACTATTGTTGGCGAAGTAATAATTATAGAGAAGCCAGTGAATAGCGTATAGCATTGCTTGAAAAAAATAGCACGCATGTAGCAAAGTCATAGCATTTACTTTACTTACTTTTAATGGCACAACAGCCCATGGAGGGCATAGGCCGAGCTTTTCACTTTTCGCATCCACTCATGTTGTGCGTGTTATATTTGTACATGAATGAAAGGGACCTACAGTTTTAATGCCGAATCCGAACGGCGAAGTGAAAAACTTTACATAGCAATTTTTACTCTTGTAGGTTTGCCATTGCCTTCAAGAGGTGGTGTTGAAAAAATTATTTTTTTTATACTTTTTGACTTTGCCTGTGCCGAGATTCGAAGCCCGGACACTCTGCGTAGCAGTCCAACGCACTGCCACTATGCCACAGCGACCATAGCATACTCGTATGTAATGTGGCAAGTATGAAGAGATTAGCAAGCGGTAGTTAGGGCAAATAGAGTAATACCTGCTCAGCGAAGTAAAATCTTAACTGGTAGTACCGCAGGACAGTTCGAGACAGTGCTCGAACGAGGGAAGTTCAGTCCTTAACAGCAAGGCTAGTGCGGTGATACTCATATCTATGAAGATACTTTTCCAAACACAACCATGTTCCCTTACACAACACACCGTAAAAAGTTAAGTGAAACGGAAATGCGGGAAATACTGTATTTTGAGCAATGCTTTCGTTTATGTTCTTCTACACTTCTCATTCTGTTCGTTTGTCTGAAAACATTTCATACTTAGTAGTTTTTGAGAAATTAATCAGTCTCTAAGAACGATTTCATCATGCCAGGCGGCGACTTGCACAAGCTATTCCGCAGCTGTGATGAAAACTTCGGGGCTTCCGTTTTCATTCCTATTACAAATCTGTCACAATTTGAGGAACAAAAAATATAGTTAATTCACGATGATGTAACTTATCATTGGATTTGCATACGTTTGACTAATTTCAAAAATATGATTCTTAATTATGGTATTCCCTTATAATGAAAAAATAATGCTTTAAATGTTTTGCTATCTTGATTTAAGTGCGAGTGCGCTTAAATTAATCAAAGCTGACTGCTATTTCACTTAGGGGAGGACAAACAAAGTCCAAGTATGTATGTAAGTAAAAGTATCCTTTCCTTTTATTTATGTTTTATGAAGTTTATGAACCAAGAAGACAAAGAATATAAACGACCGGGGATAATTTACGTATATAAATTGAATTGAATAGAATAGAATAGAAATTTAGATTAATAAATTCTTTAAACTTTCATACAAACATTTGCTCAATGGGCAAGGAATACCACCAACAACAACGAAAATATGTTAGTAACAGGCAGAACAACAACAACATCCGCAACCCTCATCACATTTTATTAAATTGAGATAAAATTTGGAGAGGAACGACAGAACATAACGAAACAAAGGAGAAGAGAGAAGTACAAAGATAATGGCAGCGAGAGCGAAATTTGCGTTGTGTGTGTGCCGGCTGCCTGCCTGCAATAAGTGAAAAGGCTAAATAAAGTGAAGAGGGTTGAATGTGTTTTTTTTTGTTTTTTTTTTAAATCAAAAAGAAGGAAACGTACAATAAAATAGTAGGTATTTTTTATTTTTATGAGCTAATAATGATGAAGTTATTATAACTGCTTCAAAAACAGAAAAATAATGAAATCAGAAGAACAACAGAGAGGAAGGAGGGAAGAAAGAAATATTGCAAAAAATGATGGAAAAGTTTTTTTTTTGTATAAAAATCAAAAACTTTTTTATTACTCTTCCAAATTTATCGAAAGTGAAGAAAGAAAACTGTTGAGCCTAATGGGGTCACTTTGCTTCTTAATGGATATGGCTAATATAATTCTGACTTTTGGCTTTTTGTGGAAAAAATAAAAATTTTGTATTTATTATGTCTTAAGTTTCTTTCAGTTTTGCTCGTGTGTTCTGATAAGTGAAGTTAATGTGAATTTTGCTTTTTCTTTCGTTATTAAGGCGTTTTTTTTTATGCTACTGTTTAATGGGAGTTGTGAAAGAGACGCAGGTATATGGCCAGCATAGAAACATTTACGAGAGAGTGCGAGTGTGAGATTTAAAAACCTTTCAGCTAAGACAGTTTTAAATTGACGGTTGGAGTGCCAGAGCTGGCAGGAGAGTTGAAAAATTACAACAGAAACTTAAATAAAAACTTCATCATGCAAATTAAAAAAGGTGAGCAGTGCAAAGAAAAACCAAAAGGAAAACCAGAATTCTATAGAGAATAATAATAAAATACCAAGAAAGAAGAGGCAAACGAAGCAAGTTCAAAGTAAACAATTCAACTGGATGCGCCGCCATCAAATCATTTTGCAAAATGATAGTGAGCAAGCAGCAATGGTCGTGCATAGATTCACGAAGGAGCAAGATGACCACAAAAGGTGGGTGGTGAGAGTAGAAGTAGGAGAGAGAGAGAGAGAGAGGGAGGGGAAGATGGTCAGAGATATTAAAAACATTGCCATAGTTTTTCTATGACACAACCAGCATTAATATAAAAAACTGGTATTTATGAAGGACATTTTCCCACACTGTATAAACACTTCTTGTGCGTGTGTTGGCTTGCCTGCTGCTGACTGCTTGCTGACTCCTCGTTTGCTACTTATTTTATTAGGCCGGTATCACATTGGCAACATTTGACGCCGCAGCAAATTTTTTCTGTACTCTTGAACGTGTGCAAATATGCTGCCATTGACTAAAATTACTCTCTCCATGTTTCTCTTTAATTTTTTCATTTTACATGGGGTACAACAACAATTTTGTCTTTTTAGCGGCAACTGTTGCCAGTGTGATAACGGCCTTAGCCATCAATCCAATGCTGCCGTCATCCGTTGGTGCTATTATCCATTGCTACGATTCCATCATATTCTATTGCTGCCTGCCTTGGTTAGTTTTTTCCCCTTTCTTTCTTTCTCTAACTGCCGCGTTTTGTTTGACTTTTATAAACTTTTAACGACTTTTGCTTTTGGATCATAGCTCGAAAACTCTAACAACATCCATATAAAAATAAGCGAAATGTCGACGAAAAAAGCAAACTTTATTTTCAGTTCCATGTTTTTTTTCACTTTTTGTTTATAAATTTCTCATAATTTTTTCCGTTAGCCGCTTTATTCTGCACAATTTCCTCTTTTCTTTCTTACTTGCTTGGCGACATTTTCTTTTACTGCGACTTTTTCAATCTTGCTCTCGGATTCCGTTTATTATTCCCCGCAATATTACTGGCTTGCGTTGACCAGACTTATTGTTTCTTGTTGTTGTTGTTGTTTTTGTTGTTTTTCAAAGAGGTTTTTCTTTGTGTGTGTGTGTGCGCTGTGCACTGGACTGAGCAAACTGATGATGACAGCATAGATGAAGAGAGCGATTCGCAAAGAGAGAGTGTGAGTATATGTAGTAGAGCAGAGTAGTGGAGTGGGGTGGGGTGTAATGAAGACGCTTATAGTTCTAGCTGCATTTCATCTCCTATCAATTTTTGTACTTTCCTCCCAGCTCAATTGCTGGGAAACACAGAAACAACATGACTTGGATAAAAGTTTTAATGTTCTCGTGTTTGATCAAGTTAATTTACCAGGAAATTATAATTGTTTTAAGTTTTTTATGTGATTTTATCCCATTTGTCTGAAGTTTTTGTTGTTGATGATGGCAATAAACTATTATCGTTGTAATTTCATTGAGAAAGCAAACATTACGAATGAACCAAATAGAGACAGAGAGCGAGAGAGAGAGAGAGAGAGAGGAAGAAAGAGGAAAAGAAGGAAATGGAGATGAGTAGATGGAGTGCATACATAGATGAAGTTGCTCGAAGTGATGAAAAATAAATTTCATATTTGTGATGAAGTTGTTTATTAATGAGGCATAACATCTCGACAGAAAATATCGCGAATGGCAAAAGTTTCTATCAATGAGCACAAACGCGTCGAATAGAAATGCATATTCTTTGTTATAGGATCACAGTAGTGTCATTTTAGCATTACCAGTAGGGTCTGATTTTCTTTATAGTTGAATATTTTTTTTATGTAATTAAGTTGTGAAAGAAATCAAGAATTGCTTATTTGTTCCGAATGATTTGATATTTACATTTGCTCTTTTTAAACTGATTTAAATCTTTACCAAATTTTTATTTTCTATACGTACCCCTTCTGTATATTTCCGATTTCACGAAATACATAAATGAACAATTTTAAGCTCTTTACATAGGTTGAAAGGTGAGATTTGAAATCAAATAAAATGTATTAGGACGTGAATTTCTGGCTGATTGTAATTGTTCGTTTCAAAACTAACAAAAGATGAGCTAATTTTATATCAGCGAAATAAACCATTCCATTCATGTACAAATATAACACGCACAACATGAGTGGATGCGAAAAGCTCGGCCAAGGCCCTCCATGGGTTGTTGTGCCATTAAAAGTAAAGTAAGTAAGAAATAAACGTTAGTCTTACGACAGCGATCGTTCACAACTGAATTCTGTAGGTCCAGTTAAGTTTTAATGTATGTAGCTTTGTATATTTCCTTAACCTTATCTTATTTTCTAAGCTGAGCTGATAATTTGGGTTTAGTAGCCAGTTTTTTTGTTTTCATGTTCAGTTGCTTTTGTTTAGCCTTGATATGTTTCTACCACGTAAGTCTGCGATCTAAGTGGACTCCAAGGATTTGCAAAGCTATGAATGTAAATAGTATATTTTTATGTGAAAATAAGAGTTGATATTTATCCTTAGGTACAATTTCGTTCCAATTATTTCGGTTTCGGCGGAAACAGCTTGATGATAGCTTGAATAAAAAATAGAAATTAAATTTCCAGAATATTCGCAATTAAAATTTATAGGTTTACATGGCTCAAAATAACTAAGGAAGCAATAGGTGTTTCTTCTCTCATTCGTTTTCGACTTTCTTTTCTTGTCCTTTTTCGTATTTCTTCTCTAATATGTTGAACCGTGACCGGCTAGTGGTTTAAAAACGACAGCTCTGATTCATCAAAAATTGTTTAAAACGGCTTTTTCTTAAACACCGATTGAAAATGATAAATATTACTCATACGTACCGATTCCCTGTAGCGCATTCTATCGCTAATTGTTTTTAAATTACACTTCAGTAGCTCGTTTCTGTAACTTTTCTCGATTGATTTTATCGATTTGATGTCACGCTCACTGTGACTGTTTCCGTAAGAAAATTCTCGATAACAATTCCATTTTTTAAAGAAATACTATTTTCATGTTAGGATTTTGGGTTCTTTCCTTTGTTTTTATTTATTTTTTTTTATTTTTTTTTTTTTGATAACATATTAAGAAAGTTACCAAATGTTTTTATTATCATCTAATTAAAGGTTTAATGTTGCGGTCTTTCGTTCTCGATGGTTCTGAAGGATATCTGGTATCACCAATCCGATAGATCTGTGATCTGTCTTAGAGAGGTACATTTAGGACCGACTCTCATTACATTAATTTTCCCCCTTTCAAAATTATCTCCGATTGTACCTACCTCGATATCCAAACCTTAGGGAAGCTATCATACAACATGAAATGAAATTAGTTTTCAGGTGGTTTTTACTTGGGTGTGCGAATAATTTGCATTTGCATTAGCGAATAATTACAAAAGTTTTAACATTCGTATTCGGTTTCGCAATTTTTGTATGTATAATTTCTTTAAATATTTTAGCCCATGTCCTAAAAAAAATTATAAGTGTTGTCATCACAGATATTAAGGTTGTCTTTTTCTTTTTGTTTTTTTGTCTTTTTTTTAATTTAATTTTTTTTTTTGTCTGTTGTAAATTTAGGTTCCTATTATTCGTGTTCACATTCGCTTATTCATTATTCGGACAACCCTAGTATTTACTGTATTTTCTACGGGAGCCCCTTAAGAGTTGGAGATGGTAGGTTAGTACATACAGGGTGGGCCATCTTTTATGTCGGTATGAAAACATGTCCAAAACGTGCTCCGTCAGACAACACTATTCGCCGTTTGGTGTTGATTTTTGTTGAGCACGGGACAGTGGGAGATCGTCGATAAGCCGCTCCTCAACGCACAATACGTTCCATTAAACTGGTTGAAGCGGTAAGGGAGAGTGTTGTTGAGAACTCACATGTGTCGCATTGTCACCGCGCTCAGCATTTTGTCGTCAGTGGAACCACCTTGCCGCACATTTTTAGGGATTATCTGCATTTGCTTCCGTTTAAAGTGCAATTGACTCAAAGAATATTGCCGACAGAAAATCAACGTCGCTTGGAATATGGCCAATCTGTCGCTCGAATGGTTGACACTGAACGTGATTTTTGGAAGGAAATGTTAATGACCGACGAGGCCCATTTGCATCTCTCTGGCATCGTTAACAAGAAAATTTGCCACATTTGGGGAACAGAGAATCCACACGAGATCCACGCAACACCATTGCACGACCAAAAAGCGACTTCTCGGGCCGGCGTTTGCGCCAAAACCATCATTGTCCCATTTTTCTTCAGAGAAGGCGAAACAGTCGGTGGAAATTGAAAGCGATATCGGTGGATGTTGGCTCATTATATCTGCCCACAAATGTGTGAAAAGGGTCTGGACGGTTATTGGTTTCAACAAGACGATGCGTCACGCCCCACTGCAAATCAAACAATGCAGCTTATGCAACGAAAATTCTTTGAACGTGTGGCATCGAAAATTGGCGACATTGACTGGTCACGCAGACTTCCAGATTTCACCCCTCCGGACTGTTATTTGTGGTATTATTTCAAAAGAAAACTGGACGCCAGCATGCCTCAGATCATTGACGAGCTCAATCAAGGCAAACACTCGTGCCGAAATCATCGCTATACCGCCCGAGATGCTCCAAAAAGTGATGGGAAACGCAGCAAAAAGGGCACATTTTGCTTTGCTCAATAACGGCGGCCACTTGCTTGATTTTGTATTCAAAAACTAGTCCAAATAAATTGTAAAGAATCCAATTAAATAAAAATACCTCATATATGGAAATCTGTTGTTCTTTTCTTAAGTTATTTAATATTCACATACCGACATAAAAGATGGCGCACCCTATATAGGAAATAAAAATATTTGTAGGGTGAAAATTAATGGAGGTCGGTCTTATATTTTGCCCCTTTAGGAACATTCTGGAAGTAAGGAATGTCTATTTCATAAAATGATTGGAAACGGGGAGGAAGTATGTTAATGGAAAATATTGGAGGCTCACAATTAATAGAGGTCTAAGGTTTTTACCCTCCAGGATCACCCTGGAGGAGATGGCGGTTAAGAATGTTGGGAAAAACTATTGGCCATTGAAAATTAATGGAGTTTGGTTTTACATTTTAACCCGCTATTGGTGACTGCTGACTAGCGGTGGTGCAATATGTCGATTTCCCACCATTTTTTTTGAACATTAACCGCACCCCACGCCTCTTATATTTTGGTTTTCGCATTTCTTCATCGAACCTCATAAAACTATGGAACCTTTAGTATCCAAATCGAAAAGTCGTGCACTATTCCATTACTACTGCGCACACAAAATCTTGGACTACCTATATCATAAAGAAGGATGCCATAGCAGAGAAATGTATGGTCAAGCTGCGTGTAGTCTTATTAAGTGTGGATCGCAGTCAAAGTGAGTACTTCACTTTGCATAGAAGCTATAAGTTCTGCCAGCAGTGGTTTTACAGCATCTCGGCTAAAACGAAATAGTTCCATAAATTTCGCTTGCGACATCTGGGGAGTAGCGCCTTTCAATTCTTATTGAGTGTGGATCGCAGGAAAAGTGAGTACTCCACTTTGCATAGAAGCTATAAGTTCTGCCAGCAGTGGTTTTGCAGTATCTCGGCTAAAGCGAAATAGTTCCACAAATTACGCTTCCGACATCTGGGGAGTAGTGCCTTTCAATTCGCATCATACTTATATCGTCATCCCTAATGGAAGAGGTACTCATTTCTAAAATAATTACCCTTATTTTTCTGTTGTATACAAAAAGGCAATCCAATAGGTTGGACTTTTTGGGACGACCTCGATAGTCAGTGACTGGACTCCCACGCTGAAGGCAAAAAAAAAGACAAATCAAAAAAAAAAAGCGAAAAATTAAAGATCATCTTTCAAAACAAATAATTTTCTGTTTTATCGTTCAAATAAAATTTTAAAATGAATTCAAAATATTTTCTGTTGATTACTTCAACTGGCCAAATATTTTTTTTATACAAATTTTCAAGTGAAACTAAAATCCGCAATAAAAACCACCACCTCTCATTTGTACATGTTTTTAATTGATTTAAATCTGAAACTACACCCGATGATTTCCCAATGCATACAACTTTAAACCACCAACAACAATTTAAATTTACATGCATTGCAATGTTAAATTTGGATGCTGTAAATATTTCAACATTTGCCAAATAACAGAAATTTTCATTGATTTACAAATTACAAAATTCAAACAATAGCGACACAAAAATAAAAGAAAAAAGAAAACCTAAAAAAAAAACAATGCTGAAAACTGTTATAAATTTTTAAATTCCAACAATTGCACACACATTGAAATGCAATACCAGCAACATTCCAATTGCCGCAACGCAAATACAATGCAACGAGACGATAGGATACGAACGAAAATGCTGCACGCTGCACAAAGCACAATGTGCAACAACACAATCGAGTCTCCCCTTTGCTGGCTCGCCCTGTTCCTCGACCGGCCAATGTACATGAAGGCATGAGGCACAATGCACTGGCATTGTAGCCAACGTCAATTTGCAGCATTTGGAACAGCAACAGGGTAAAAAATTGTGCAAAAATAAAAATTACATACGCTTTAAAATCGAAATGCACTGTAACGCGAGAGCGGAGTAAAGCGGGAGGGCAAGAGAATGCCACTTTAAATATTTGCATTTCTGCACAAACAACACATGAGTAACAATTATATACGTGTGCGCCTATACATACATACGTAGTATACATACATACATACATACAAACATACATACATACATACATACATACATACATACAAACATACATACATTTATAATATATCCATTTGAAGGTTCTTTCTCTGTTCTGTCTTTGCTGACTACCTGCTGCCAATGCTGCCAATTCTGTAAATAATGAAAAAAAGTGTAAAAGTGTTTTTTTTGCTGTTGTTTTGGTAAGCTGTTGCAAATATAGGGTGCTAACCGATGTGACCACAACAATGCAAAAGCGGTTAGTAGGATAACAGCTGTAGTGGCCTACTTTGCGAAATGTGTCCACTATGAGCTCAAAGGGGAATCGAACTGACACACACACACACACACACACACACACACACACACTCGCACACACTCGCACTCACACTCACATTTGTACATGAAGAGGTGCATACAGTCACATGTATGAGTAATGTGTTGCTAGTTGTTCAGCTGCCCGCTTTTAACTCGCGCTATGGCTGTCACTCAACGGATGCTCATCCAGGAGGTAATTGTGCATGAAATATGGTCACATTGGCATTTCCAATTTCCAATTTGTTTTGGTTTCTTTTTATTTTTTTTGCCTTATTTTTGTATCATATTGCATCAAATTTAATTTTGATTTGGTTGAAATTGGTAACAGTGAGAAATTTGTATTTACCAATAAAGTTAAATATTTGCAATTGAACTTGTTGTGGGCATGTGAAATATAATGTCCTGCTTTGAAAATGTTGTGTGGTATCATTGGGCTGCAATTAAGGGGCGGGGGCAGCACGGTTTCATTATTTAATGGTGTGAAATTTTTGTTAGTGTACGGGAAAACATTGCCGCATTCAGATATTACAAAGCCGCCATGGGCAGTTGTGCCATTAAAGGAAGGAAAGAAGGAAGATGCCAATCGTTTGGAACGCATGCCATTGTCTGAAACTATTGCTAGAAAATGGATAAATGTGTTTTCTGGGTAGCGCCAAATGTCGTAGTCGGAGTATAAAATTTAATGCAAATGGTATGTAGTCGTACCTAGTCTTGCCATAAGTTCTGTTACAAGCTTTTCAAAGTGGTAGGCTTTGAAATTTTAAATTGTATGATCCCGTTATTCGCATTTTTTGGTACAATGTCAGTTTGGTTTCAAATTTTGCGTAATTAATATGGAGTGGGGCAATAACGAAAATCGCATCGCGTTGATTGCATTGCACAAATGCCGAAATAGCGCACGTCAAATATTCACGTTGCTAAAAAAACTCGAAATATCGAAAATGTTTGTTTATCGTACCATCGATCGTTTCTTGGAATCGTCTCAAGTGGAAGACAGGCTGAGAAGTGGTCGACCTCGCGTTGTTCGTACGAGTGGAGCCATAAAAGCTGTGCGGGAGCGGATTCGCCGAAATCCCTTAAGAAAGCAAAATATCATGGCTAGAGAAATGGATATGTCTTCCAGATCCATGCCACGACTAATCCGTGTACACCTCCACATGACGGCCTCTCGCAGGTGCACAGGCCAACTTTTAACTTCACAGCTAAAACAAATACGATTGGAAAGATTTAAGTAGCTTTTGCAGTGGCACGCAAGAAACGGTCATGAAAATATCCTTTTTATGGATGAAAAAAATTTTACGCTGGAGTAAGTTTTTAATAAGCAAAACGACAAAATCTATGCGAGAACATCTGAAGAAGCTAAATTTATTGTGCGAAGGGTTCAGAGAGGTCATCATCCAACATCCGTTATGGTCTGGTGGGGAGTATCCCATAAAGGCGTCAGTTCCTTGCATTTTTGCGAAAAGGGCGTTAAAACTGGAGCAAAAGTGAACCAACAAGATGTCTTGGAAGGCATGGTGAAAGACTTGACAATAACCCTCTTTAATGGAGAGCACTGGGTCTTTCAACAAGACTCTGCACCGGCACACAAAGCCAAAACAACTCAAGAGTGGCTACGTCAGAATATTCCAGCCTTTATTGGTGCTGAAGATTGGCCCTCGGGAAGCCCAGATTTGCAAATTGTGGTCAGGGCTAGAGGGTGTGGCCTGCAAAGTTCGCCACCGAAATTTGGAGAGTCTTAAGAAAGCTCTTATTTCAGCAGCGTCATCAATACCCATCGAAACCATACGTGCCGCTATAGCCCAATGGCCTGATCGTCTAAAGGCGTGCATTAAAGCGAGAGGCGACCATTTTGAATAATTTATTATATAATTTATTAACAAAATAAAAACTACAACACATTAAAAAAAAACTCGTTTCTTTAATTTTCACACTATATTCAAATTGTAACTGTAACTAATGGTGGGACTAGGTATTTACTGATTGGTTGAATTTAATGAATTATTTTGAATTGTCCTACGAATCGAAGTTGTATTCAGTTTTTCCCCAAAGCAAAGGTTTGATTATAAAACCGGAACTATTTCAATTCACAAGGAAATCTAAACTATATAAAGTATTCAAGTGTCACTCATTATTTCTAGACAAGAAACTCTGTATTTCTGGGCTTTTAAAACAGCACTTTGGCTTTTTGCAACAGATTACCTCTGTTAATTTGCTCTAGATGCCTGATACGCAGAGTGTCCGGGATTCAAATCTCGACACAGATAAAATTAAAAAGAGTAGAAAAAAGACGGCACCACCTCTTGCCAGGCAATGGGAAACCTACAAAGATAAAAATTGCCTAAGACAAGCTTTTCGGGGGCCTGGGGCGCAGCTGCCTAATGGCGATGACGGCAATAATCCCGCCACTGCGGAACTCACTCCGGAAACCCCAATCAGGAGGTCTTAACAGCCATTACTCGGCTGAAAAACAATAAGGCTGCAGGTGCAGATGGCCTGCCTGCTGAGTTTCTTAAGACCGGAGGCGAAGAGCTGAAAAAACGAATGCATGAGCTTCTATGCAGAATATGGTCGGATGAAAGCATGCCAAGTGATTGGAACCTCAGCGTACTCTGCCCAATCCATATGAAAGGTGATTCCACGATCTGCGCCAACTACCGTGGGATAAGCCTTCTTAATATTGCATATAAGGTTCTATCGAGAACACACCGAGCGAAAGACTGAAGCCCATCGGCCTGGTAAATCCACCATCGACCAATTATTTACACTACGCCAAATCCTGGAAAAGACCCGAGAACAAGTACCTTGTGTCAACAAACAAAGAGTCAGGAATTCGTATATCTAGGATCCAGCATAAACACCAACAATAATGTCAGCCTTGAGATCAAGCGGAGACTAACTCTTGCCAACAGGTGTTACTACGGGCTCAGTAGGCAATTGAGAAGTAGAGCCCTCTCTCGACCGACGAAAATAACGCTCTATAAGTCTCTCATCCTTCCCGTCCTAATGTATGGCGCAGAGACGTGGACATTGACCATCAATGATGAGAGACTGTTAGGAGCGTTCGAGAGGAAGATACTCCGTAATATCTACGGTCCAGTATGCGTGGACGACGTGTATCGAATAAGATGGAACGATGAGCTGTAAGGAGCTGTACGCCGACACTGACATAGTCAAGCGTATAAAACTCCAGCGGCTTCGCTGGCTGGGTCATGTTGAGCGAATGGAAGAAAGCGCTCCGGCTAGAAGGGTGTTTTATTCGAACCACGGTGGAGGAACACGCAGAAGGGGACGTCCTAATCTCCGTTGGAAAGACCAGGTGCAGGGCAAACTGACTGCACTTGGCCTTATCAACTGGCGCCAGCGCGCGCATAGTAGAAGTGACTGGCGAAGCTTTGTGGAGGCGGCCACTTTGCCGTTTAAATTCGGCATAAAATATGTAGGTCTTTCCATTAATGTGCAAGTAAACCACGCACAACTTGAGTGGATGCGAAAAGCTTGGCCTAGGCCCTCCATGGGCTGTTCTGTCACTAAAGGAAGGAAGAAAGATGCCAATAGTTTGAATCGCATCCTAAGAGAGAGGTAGATAGAGAGAAATATTGTACCGTTGAGTGAGTTCACAATGTGCTCTCAACAATGAAATGAATCTGGAAACAGTTTCCATAGCAGTGCGGTTAAAACGAATCTCTCTCTTTCCACTCACGTTCATTTACTCTCTTTCTCAAATTTACATTATGGGCGAGTGGAAAGTGTGAAAAAGATTGTTGACTGCAAAAACGAAATAGGCGCTCATTCGACATTGCTTTGCTTCGCTCTCAATTATTTCTATTTCGCTTTTGGGCTCAACCATTTTTTATTACACTTACCGCTCACATATGAGATGACAATAGATTGTATAACTATAATGCATGCATAAAAGCATGCTAGATTATTTAAATTGATTATAGAATTAAAATTTCTATGCTCCCTTCAATAAATTATTGTAAATATAAAATCCTGCACAGATACAAACACACAGACACACAGAAATGTAAATCCTTTCACTACAATTACACATTTAATTTATGGTTGGCTGCCGTGGTTAACAAATTTATCTTTAACGCCTAGTATTATGCAATAATTTTCCTTCACATTCACCGGAAATCGACATAGCGTGCAATAAACTTTAACGGTGACAACAAATTATTATTTCATACGTGAGTATGCTATGATAGCTACACATTTCGTAAATCATTTGTGCGCCATATATTTTTAATCAAGGAGGTTTTTATTTTTGTTTTAATTCTTACCTTTTGTTGTTGTGAGTTTTGCACAAATGTTTGCCATTATGCAACAGACATACTACACACACTACATATATTCATCTCAATGTAGGGAATATTCATAAAAGAGATGCACACTTACACTTTGTATGAAAAGGCTGAGTTACAGATGATGCTGTTGCTGCTGTTGCAGCTGGAGCTGCGATTGCTGCGCTGTTATGCTCCCACGTGACCAATGTATGCGTAATGAGCCCAAAACGCGCATCGATATGAAATGCTTGAACCTCAGGGATTTGGCGTGTGCAAATTATGTGAAATTGTCATGCATGATTATTTCCGTTTAAATTGCAATTTTACCCACAACAACAACAATAGCATTAATATTGCTACCACCAGCAGCAACATTATTTTACATTTTATCAACAACGCCAGCAGCAGCAGCAGCAGCAGCAGCGGTAGCGGTCGGTATTCAGTGTGTGTTCTTCCCTTGACTCTCCTTTTTGTTGCAGCTGTTTTTTTTTTGTCTAGGGTAACGTAGCACATATTTAAATATAAATTATTATTTGCCCATTATAAATTTACGTCTGAAACCACAAAATAGCATTGTTAATATCATCCGGTTATGTTGCTGGTGTTGTTGCTGGTGCTGTTGCTGGTGTGTTATGGTGCTGGTGGCGGTGGCGGTGTTGCTCTGTTGACATAGCTACTGCTGATCATTGTATTCACAATGCCTACGCTGGCATTTTGTTGGAGCATGAGTGTCGGAAACTTTTTTGCTTATCCAGAAATTATTTGTACTACGTATTTGGTTTTTTGTTTTAATGTGCTAATTGCGCTCGTAATTTGACAAGGGGATGAGAAAGCGGAAAATTATTTCCATTTTACGTTGACATACATTTTCAATTAAATAATTATTTTTTCTAATTGCTGTATGCAAATTTTTAGATAAAATAAATTTTAAAAGCATATACAAATAGATGGGAATTTATTGTTAGTTTTTGAAAGCACCGGAATAATTTATGAACCGAACAATGACAGGAAACTGCTGCCATTTATCATTAGCAATCTATTATGGACGGTGGTCAACATAATGCACAGGAGGGGCTCGTATGCCGAACCGAACAAATGCGTATGCCAAGGAATCTTGATCGACGATAGAGCAATTCTACAAAGATCTTAAAGCAGCAGATCTTAATGGAATTATTATTATTATTTTTTTTTTTTGATTGAAATGATTTTTGATCGCTTCACTTTCAATTGTGAAAGAAATTTGAAATTTCAGAAACTCTGCAGTCTCCCTGTGACGTTCTGAATTGCCAGTGTTCCCTTTTATGTTATGAATGTGCAGGGTGTTCCATCTTTTTAAATTAAAAAAAAACAACCGATTTCCATATATGAGGTATTTTTTTAAAATTAATTTCGTCCTTTACAATTGATTTGGACTAGTTTTTGAATACAACATCAAGCACGTGGCCGCCGTTATTGACCAAAGCTAAATGTGCCCTTTTTGCTGCGTTTTCCAACACTTTTTCGAGCATCTCAAGGCACGAATGTTTGCCTTGAGCTCGTCAATGATCTGAGGCTTGCTGGCGTACACTTTGCTTTTCAAATAGTCCCTCACAAAGAAGTCCGGAAGGGTTAAATTTGGATATCTGGGTGGCCAATCAATGTCGCCAATTTTCGATGCCACACGTTCAAAGAATTTTCGTTGCATAAGCAGCATTGTTTGATTTGCGGTGTGGCGTGGCGCATCGTCTTGTTGAAACCAGTAACCGTCCAGACCTTTTGCACACATTTGTGGGCAGATATAATGAGCCAGCATCCACCGATATTGATTTCGATTTCCACCGACTTTTTCGCCTTCTCTGAAGAAAAATAGGACAATGATAGTTTTGGCGCAAACGACGACCCGCCCCCCCCAAACAGTCACTTTTTGGTGTTGCATGCATTTCGTGTGGATTCTTCGTTCCCCCAACGCTGCAATTTTTCTTGTTAACGCCGCCAGAGAGTGCGAAATGGGATTTGTCGGTCATTAAAATTTTCTTCCAAAAATCAGGTTCAGATTCAACAATCAGTGTCGAGCGACGTGGGCGTTCTGTCAGCAATATTCTTTGAGTTAATTGCACTTTATACGGAAACAAATGCAAATCATCCTTCAAAATGTGCCGCAAGGTGGTTCCACTGACGCCAAAATTCAATCGGTTGATAAGTGTTAAAATTAATCAACCTTTACATACCGACATAGAAAGAGAAAGAGTAGAGAAAAAGGTGTGAAATCAGGCACCATAAAATTTAAATTTCTACTATCAACATTTTTACTAAATATTAAACGCATTAAATTATTAAAAATGAAGTTAATAAAATTTAATTTCAATTTATTACATAGTAAAAACAGCTTCATTATTTACAAACGCCATTATACTACATAAATTCTGTTGATTTTCTTCGGCTGGCAACACTTTAGATCGTATTTTATTGCTGGTGTATTTTTGGTGGAAAAGAAATGTGAACGGAATACAAAATGGAATGAAAAATTGCATATATTAGAAGGTTCTTAACGAATACAGCCACTGCCGCACGGCTCAAAAGATTTCCTGAAAGTGAATGGGGAGCATTGCCAATGGGGAGCATTGTCAATGCTTCAGAATATGCAGCAAAAAATATCCCCTTTGTATTCTAAAATTCAGGATCTATGGAGTGAAAATATGGGTCTCGGGGAAAAGAGTTACTTCAACTTATGGACCCTTATTTAGGAATGTCTTCTTCAATATCTCCATAGAGCGAAGTGTATTGCATTTGAAAAGGTGGAAATTGTACGATCCGCCACGCTTTACATAATGGACCTACAGTGGATCAGTGCTAAGTAAACTTTAGCACTCAGTTAATAAACACTATGAATTTATTATATAATGGATGCTCAAAAAACGTTTTGCATGCGTGCAAGAGTTACGCCTGTGAGGAGGATTAGGGCCACTACAAAGTTCTTAAATCAAGTTCTATCTAATGACAATCTTTTAACATCTTATTTAAACTCTTTCCGCTACCTTCGATGTCTTTCTCCAGCTGCCTTCTCCATGTTTGTATGCATGTATTGCTTATCCTCTGCTTTGTCTGCTTTGAGTGTTTCATTCAATAGTCTGCCTCGTAAACTCGCTGGAAGCTTTTCTTAGCGTTTGGCCAATACAGTTTCAGGTTTCGCAGCCATAATTTAAGACACTCGCAACGTTGGAGTTGAAAATTTTAATTTTCGTGGTGTGTGGTAGCCAAGAGGAACTCCAAATACTTCTGAGTTCTTCGAAGGCTTGCTGAGTTTATTTGATGCGGTTTCCGATGTTCTCAGCACTGCCAACAGAAGTTGATATTATGCAACTGAGAAAGTAAATGTTTTTACATATTCCAATGGTGAGTGATTTATCCGGAGTGCGCCTAAGTTGCCCATGTTTATGCGTATCAGTTTGGTTTTGGTGGCATTGTATCTGAGACCGACCTAGATGCAAGCCATATCACTGTAGTAATTCAGATCGACTAAGAAGTCTCTGAGTCCTATGCTATGCGACTTTGATTTTCCAGAGACTGGTTCACGACGAAGTCAAGCACAACATTAAACAGTGTAGGGTCTTCCCTAGAGTAGGAACGCATGGTTGTCGTACCGCGAAATTGATGTAAGTGCTTCCGCTTAGTTTAACTCCATGTAGGACCTGGCAGTTTGCTCCGCCGATAATTTTGTTTTGTTATGGTTTTGATTATTATGTGCCCAGTTTTTCTCAATTATTGGCTTGGTACACGCCACATCACAGTTTACCAGCACTTCCGTTGCTTTGTATAAATCTCTGTTGCTCTTGTGTTTCTTTTGCGATGTCCTCGGTCCACTTTCTTTTGCCTTAAGATTTTCAACACCCAAGTTACTCGCTGGCCTCACTGTGCACTCACTGACTGAACATCGAGAATGCATGAACGAAAATCGAAAACTTCAGTTACAGAAAATGAACAGGTGAAAAGTGCAACACCAACATCAAACAACAACAAAATTGCGGTGAAGCATTTCCGCTACACATTGATTGAAAATTCACTGCAAAACGCAAGTGGGTTACACCAAACAAAACTAACAACAAAAAGCGACGAGTAACAAACATTCTAACTAACAAGTAGGCAGCGGTATACACACACATAGACAAACACTGATGGACAGAATAACAGAGCGACAGCCTGGCAAACTGAATACATTCATATATACCTGCACACACACACACACACACACACACATGGTTAACCAAAAGTGTAAAACGGTGAGAAAATGCGCTTGGCCACAAAATCAGCCCATGAATTTTACACAACACTGCAAACAAGAAACAACAACAATCTTACAGAGATTAAGTTGCAAATGTATACTTTTTGTAAACCATATTATTGTTGTAGTTGTTGGTACATTACATTTGTATGGACAAGTGAGCGCAGGCAGGCATGAATATACATGGGAATAAATGAATGTGGAACAAGTGTTTGGGAGTATGGGAGAGCGCGAGTGTGGCTGGCACAAAGAGAGAGAGGAAGCGAAGTAACCATATTTTGCATATGGCTTTGATAAGAAAAACAAAAATTACGAAGAATCGTTTTGACCAAAGCAAACAAATATTAAAAAATATACACACATACATACATAACCTATGCATTAAAAAAAATAAAATAATATGTATGTATGAGAAAGAAGGAAAAGCCAAAGAAAATGGCTAAGCTGACGCGCTGGTTGATTACAGGATATAAAACAAAAAAATAAAAAAACAACAATGTAAAACTGAGACTCAACTGAATTTATGCGCTTTGTTAAACAAAAACAACAACAAAATATGGGCGAAAAAAAACTAAAACACGAAGGGCGAGGGTAGGGTGGGGGAGAGCGGAAGGATTGAAAAATGAAAATCCCCTGGAAAAGAAACAGAAGCATTTTTCCTGTGATTTACAACAAAACAAATATTACTAAAAAGAAAGCGAAATCGAGAACGACATACAAACATAAAGGCAGTGGGAGGAGAAATGGGGGAGGGGGGGGGAAGGAACAAAGAGAGAGAGAGAGAGGGAGAGAGTAGGAACAAGTGCAGTTTCAGATTTACAAGGATACAAAATGAAATTGCATTGCTAAGCAAATAAAATAAATTCAAAGCGAAACAAGAAGAAAAAACAACAAACAAACAAAAATAGACTAAACTGAATTCTTGAAAGCAGTGCTGCAACACTATACAAAAACAAAACAAGAAAAGAAAAAAAGGGCAAATAAAGAAGCAGCAGCAAATCTGCTGAAGGATAAATAGCGCATTGCAATTTACTATTCTATATCTCTGGCTTTTTGTAACATTCGGTGTATTTCTGCATATCTATGTGCATACATACTTATGTACATATGTACGAGAAGCATGTGTTATACACGACGATGATGCCCAGTCGCTGGGTCGGTCGCTGTGTCCGTCGTTGGTGTTGTGTGTGTTTGTTTGTGCCGTTGAGTGCATTGCAAGAAAAACCAGAAATAAAAATCACGAAAAAAGCTAAAAATAAAAACCTGAAAAAGTAAACGCGGCATGCGAACAGTTAATTCAAAAGTTCCGACTTTTGCTTCCACGCTTTTAATTAGGGTGTCGCGATAAACGTAAACGTAGTAAGTACTTCCAGAAGGCATTGGTAAAAGGCATTAGTAAGCTTGCTGTGCGTCTCTTACAATCGAATACTTAGCAGTAAAAACAATACTGAATCATGAAACCCAATAGTAATAATGAATCTGGAGCTATCGGACTTGGGTGCGTGCGATTTTGGCTGCAGAATGAGAATAGTGAATTACAGATAAAACTTAAGAATTCAAAGGCGGCAAATCAGTTGTTTTTTATGCCCTCTTGATGTTCCGCATATCGGGTTAGTATACATTTTGTAAGCGTTACTCTAACTTAAAGTTTATGACGACGTTAAAAATTATCTTTTGCTTTTTAAAGCGAAGCGAAAGAGGCCCTGTGTCAGGGTTGGGAGAAAGCCAAGCTCCATGCTTAGCAACTAGTTGATCAAATCTAGCAAGCAAAAAATCTCTATCATAATATTTCTCTTGTTTTCCTCATGCCCTGCTGCAAAGTATCACGGACGCATTAAAGCCTGGCAAGAATGAAGTTTGGTGTGGTCGGAAAGCAAACGGGTTGCACACACGCACACATGTACATACAAAAGTATGCATTTGGGCAAGTAAGGTATAAAAGCGAAACAAATCGCATGCAGCAGGTAATTTCAAACTGCATGAATATACTGCTACAGTTACAGATACGAATACAAATGCAGCGACCTAACGGATACGGTATACGGATAAGGATACGACTTGTTAATGCCTGAGGGTACGCTTAGTTACTTGCTATTTGCTTTTACTTCCATGCTTGCTGCTTGCATGTTTTCTCTGTTGTTTGTTGCAGTTGTTGTAGTTGTTGTTGCATGTTATGCACAAACTACTTAGACTAGAGAGATGGGAAAGGGGTTATAGGGTCCGAGTGAGATAGGTACTAACTTTGAGTGGCTGGCCCTCGAAGGTGCACCCTTGTCGACTTGTCGCTTTATGCAGTGCAAAAAGAAAATAAAAATATAAACAACAAAAACAACAACGACAAAAGCAAATAAATGCAAAAATAAGGAATGCAATAAATTTGACTAAAGTCCGCGCATAAAATTGAAGTTGAAATTGAAGTTGCAAGTGCACTTCAGTGACTTACACAGACGTAGACATGTGTACATGTTTGTTTGCTTATGTACATGAGTGCAATACATATGTACATATGTGTGAGAGAATACGTATACTATATGTGAATGTATGTGTATTACATCTTCGTTTATATGTATGAATGTAAGTGGAGCATCCATGGAAAATGTTGCAATTACAAGCAAATGTAATAGTTACAGTTTTCCACTCTCTTCTTTTTCCTCTTTCCACTCTCTTCTTTTTCCTCTTCTTCTTCGTTTTGTTTTGTTGGTTTTTTTGTTTTAATGTTGAACGTAAAACAAATATGATAAAAAGATTTAGTTGCTTGCGCTCTCTCCAAAAGTTGTGAGTTCGGAGAGTGATTACTTTGTTGGAGGAATTTATGGACACACAGACACATGCACACACACACACACATACACATGTATGTATATTCATATGTGGGAGTATATTTTATAACATAAATTGTTGTTGTTGTTTATTTGGTTGGTTTCTCTCTCGCTCATATCATGTCGGTAAAATTTGTTTGTTACTGTTTTTAAATGTTTTCGCAAAGTTTTTTAGTTATGACTTTATTATTTTATTTAAAGATGTTACACTTGCAACATTTTGAGTTTACCATAATTATGAGTTTTTGTACTTACTTGAGAGAGAGAGAGAGAGAGAGAGCAGAGGGGGCTTACATGAGGATCTCTGGGCATGTATGAATAAATTTAAAAAAGTTGTTCCAAATCTTAATAAAACTCATGTAGCACGAGCTTAATTTGTTCATGATTGTGCACAGTTTTGTATCGAAACGGAAGAACTGTGAAGGAAAAAGATTTTCTTATCCTATTTTTACTCTTCTAGGTTTACAATCATCAACCGAGAACAGCTGGCCTGCCGAGGAGGACCCGGATTTATGTAAAGTATAATTTGGATATTTTTTTAAAATATCGTTTATGGAAATTTGCGTGTTTTCCATATGTTTTTTTTACAAAAGTTTGGTCGGTTCTATTCTTTGAAAATATATGGAAGCCTATAAGGTTAATTCTTCCGTATAAAGCTTGCTATTTTATCTAGATAAATTTTCTAGTTACAATGGAAAATAGCACGGAGTGACACTACTTTTCGGGCATGGAGTTTTTCACAAGGAATGGGTAAGGTACATACCCAGGTTCGGTATCCTAGTTGAAATTTTCTGGTTTGGCCAAATTAAGCAACTTCTTACCATTAAAGACTGTTATAATTTATTTTTTAACAATTAACCAAGATTAATGAAAAAAACTATTTTGATTGTCTGTTAAAAGAGAATGGTTAGAGCGAGGATTTAACATTTTCAGTGAGTACAAATTATCTAGTATTGAAAATAAAATGCCTAATTTTAAAGGCAATCCAGTGATATATTAACATGGATGGATGGATTGGAAGAAGTCCGAGAACCTGACCTACGAGTGCAGGACAGTTCATCAAGCACTCAGGCTATGTAGCCCTTTGTACTTAAGGCCTAGGAAAAGACAGTAAGTAAGGGGTTAGAGAAAAAGAGGGAAAAAGTCGAAAAAGGGGTTATAGGGGGACTACATTCTCTTCCGCACATTTTCCGGATTCTCTCACAAATCTCAGAAGATCGCAGAAGAGGAAGGAGTGAACTTTGTCCATTCCTGTGACATCGAAACCCAAAATGCGCCATCTCGTTCTGGCAAAGGCGGGACATGTTCAGAGAAAATGCTCTGTGCTGTCCACCTCCTCCAGACAAGATGTGCAGGTCGGGTCCTCGGTGATGCCGATGGTGGTCATATGTTGGCCCCATGGATTATGTCCTGTGATGAGTCCCACCAACCGGCGCAGATCCTTCCTTCCTAATCTAAGAAGTAATTCTGCTGCCTTCCTGTTTGGAGAAATCACAAAATACTTAGCCGTTTTACAGATGTCCAGATTGGACCAGCGTCTCTTATGCAATTATGTAAATCATTAGCATAAGATTTTATCCAATGCATGGCACCTGCCAAACTGGTCCCGACTATTGCCTCTTGTCCCAAAGGCATGTTCTTTGATCCACAGTTGGCCAACTCGTCGGCTTTCTCATTCCCAGGAACTCCACAGTGCCCAGGAACACAGATAAGATGGAGCTGATTCAGTATTATAACTGATCTATGATTCCTCTTACACTCTTGAACAATCTTTGAAGTAATTCGGCGTTCTCCAGAGCCTTAAGTGCAGCCTGACTGCCACTACAGACACCTATACGTTTCCCGCACCATTTTCTTTTAATTATCCATTCCGCTACTTTAAAGTTGGCGAAAAGTTGTGCGAAAACAGTTGCCAACCCACCCAAGGAATAGTAGCAATTGACACCTTCGTTTAAGTGCCATTCAGCTCCAGTACCTTCATCGGTCTTGGATCCGTCAGTGAAGAAGATATCCGTCAGATGCTTCAGCACGACCTCTGGGTTGCTCCATTGTTTACGCTTCGGCAAGCTAACTTCATATTTTCTTCCGAAAGCTGGCATATAAATGTATCCTATTATGGAGTACAAATTAAGATATAAAGGGTGAATTTTTAAGAGCTTGGTTGTTGAATATTAAAAAAAAAAAAAACTTTATTTTTAAAAAAGTGAATGAAATTTTTATTTGGATCGATAAATCAATTCCAGCCATTTACATGTTAAAGATAATTTCACTTAAATGTAGTCTAACAGGGTCAAATCACATGATCTTGGTGACCAATTGACTGCACCAAAACGAGAGATTAACTGCTCACCCAATTCGCCTCTCAATTGGTTTCGCGTGCAGTGTGGCATGTGGCACCGTACTGAGTCCAATTTTTGCATTTTCGGCAAAAAAAATTCTGTTTTCATCGAACGGTACCGGTCGGTATCTTTCTCCATTGACCGTAACATTGCGGCCTTCATCGTCTTTGAAGAAGTTCGTGCAGTACAGTGTACAGTGCATTTTTCGGGATTGCCTCTTGGTGGTCTTCATTCCATATGGGGTAGTTCTGCTTATTCACGTATCCATTGAGCCAAGAATGAGCATCGTCGATGAAGACAATTTTACGAAAAAAAACTGATCCTCATCCAGTTTTTCTAAGGCCCATTTACCGAAAATTCAACGTTGTGGTAGGTCCCCTGGCTTCAGTTCTTGTACCACCTGTATCTTGTACGGCATTAATCCGAGATCTTTGCGTAAAATCTTCCAGGTGCTCGAATAACACAAACCCAATTGCTGCGATCGGCGCCGGATGGACATATCGCGATTTTCTTCAACACTGGCGGATACAGCAGCAATATTCTCTTCTTTATTGATGTTTAATAAAGTGAAACTGGTGCGAAATATGGTCACAATGAGCTGAATAGCCTGCTCTGTCGGTAGATTATGAAGACCATAAAATTGACTTAGCTTGGCGAAACGCATTTTTCACAGAGCACGAATTTTGATAATAAAATTCAATAATTTGCAAACGTTGTTCAGGCGTTAGTATATTCATGATGAAATGGCAAACCGAACTGAGCATTTTTTACTTTGACACATGTCAAGAATTACGCGTGAACTACCAGAAATATAAACGTCAAAAACCAAGTAGCAAAAAAATCACCCTTGACATACATTAAATATATAATTTTTCCTTCAATTAACTTCGATTTGAGTTAACCGGGAGATGAATTTGAAATTTGTCGCAAAGTGTAATTTAATTTACCTACATCTTTCTGATTTACAACACTACATCAGTACAAAGAACAGATTTATTGTCAGCGATGCAAAATATCTATCAAAAAACAAATCCATGTTACATCTAAGAACTGATCCATTGTCCCTCCTACGAGGGGCTGCTTCAGCAGCCCCTCGTAGTGACCTGAACTGAATTTGGAGCTTAGTTATGGAAAGCAAATGTTTTATTTACCTAGAGCCAAAGTCTTCTAATACATGGAGTTCTGGGTAGGTAAGTCTACTAACTACGAGGTGTGATCAAAACATTATTTTCAAATTTCGTGAGTTACGTATGTTCGATTTTCGCATTTTTTTCTGTTATGTTGGTACACATGTCTGTTATATATGTTGGCAATACCAACCATTTTGGATTGTCAGTTTGTTTTTGACAGATAAAAAGGTTAGTCGTGTTTTGGTGAGCTCTTCGATTTTTTACTATTCGAAAAAATGGATCAAAGAAACTGTATTCAGTTTTGTGTAAAAAATGAAATTAAATGCGCAAGGACATTTGAAATGTTGACTGTGGCCTTTGGCGAGTCTACTATGAGCAGAACACAAGTTCAATAGTGGTATAACCGGTTTAAGGAAGGCCGAGAAGATGTCAATGACGATGCTCGTCCTGGTCGCCCGAGCACGTCAACAACCGATGAAAACATTGACGCAGTGAAGAAAATTATTTTGGATAATCGTCGAATCACTATCAGAGAGGTTGCTGATGATGTTGGCATATCGTTCGGCTCATGCCAAGCAATTTTTACGGATGTTTTAGGCATGAAACGTGCGGCAGCGAAGATTGTTCCAAAATTGCTAAATTTTGAGCAAAAACAACGTCGCTTGTGCGTAAGTTTTTGGCCAAAAACAGAACCGTTATCATGCCTCAACCACCGTATTCACCGGACTTGGCCCCCGCTGACTTTTTCCTCTTCCCAAAACTGAAGACACCGATGAAAGGAAAGCGTTTTGCTACGATTGAGGAGATAAAAGAAAAATCGAACCAAAAAGCGCGTTTCAGAAGTGTTTCGAGGATTGGAAAAAACGCTGGCATAAGTGTATTATATCTGAGAGGGATTACTTTGAAGGGGACAAGATGATAAATAAATAAATACTTTTTGAAAACGTTATTTTTTGATCATACGTCGTATAGAATTCTGGTTGAAGAAGCTGAGGTTCCATTATCGGGGTACTAATATCTGATATCCCATATTAGATTTAGTCTTTTGCATCTGCCAACATTTTATGATAAACTCTTGCTTACAGACGTTTATCCTAATCAATAACAAAGGTAAACGTTTAAATTTGTGTGGCTCATTAACAAACCGAAAGCGAAATTAAAATCCATTTAGTTTATGGGGCAACATGGCTCATATGTCAATTATGTGAAGAATATGCCACGGATAGTGCAGTCTCCACTGCACTTCCTACCACTCAGCGGACTAAACGAAGCAAGAGCAATATCTGAATTAAAAATAAGCCTAAAAGCATGCAATACTGTGCGCTGCAAACTTAAACTTATTTCGTACAATGTTCAGACAACATTCATGGAATAATGTCGGTAGCAAAATGAAACGTAATTGTTAATAAAAATAAAATCGCAGCAAAGTACATGTTTGCATATACACTAACACTCGTGCAAAGTGGAAAAGGGTATAAAGAAAATGTACGTGTGTGTATGAAATGATTAAATTCAGAGTCATATAAGGAAGAAGCGTAGAAAGTGTAGGCGTATGTAAAGGAAACAATTTGCAGCCGAGTTAATCCTACTTAAAAATTTTGCATTTGAATTGTTTCAATAACAATACAATAACAACAAAATATAATGACTGGCACTCGCTGTGGCAGGCTGCAGTGGCACGCACACAAAGCAAAGAGAGAAAGAGAGAGAGAGCGATTTTATTTTTAACACTCTAACAAATTTACTTATACCCAATGAAAGGAACAGTTGCGAATGACATTGTTGTAGCTGGCGGCTGTGGTTGCTGCTGCTGTTGTTTTTGTTGTTGTTATTGCAACACTGACCTAATTGCTGTGCTGCTCGTAAGTGTTATTTGGTCAACGGAAACAATGCACTACACACAGAGGGCAAAGCATGATTTTTATGAAATTTATGGATATTTGAATATAGCGCATTCATCATAAATGAAATTTTTTGTTTTTTTTGGAAGTAATTACACTTGAATATTTGTTGGATATACTTATCTTAGGTACTTATATACCTAAGTACGAGAATATACGATTTACAATAATTCTGTCAACATACATAATTAAAGAAATTAATTCGGTAATAAAGCAGCGGCAGCTTACAATTGCATGTGACCCTATTTTCCATTCACCGTTCCAACTTCCCAAAGGAAAACGTAAGAAAAACGGTGAAACATGGTGTATACGAAAGGAAGCGGGAGGTAAAGCATTTATGGATAAACGTTCGCCAACGAGGGCGACCCAAAAACGTAACAGAGCGGCGATTAAGTATGAATTCCTGCATGTAGCGGCGTGATGTGAATATTAACAGGAGGAATCATTTCGAATTTTCATAATTACATTAAATACACAAGCACACATACACACTCTTGAACACATACACATATGTAAATATTCGTACATAAATATTCAGATGTATGTATTTCTGTATGTCTGTATGTATGTGTACAAGGGAGTATGTTCGAGTATTTTCTTTCCTCATGGCCTCATAACATTTCCATTAAGCCTCGCATAAATGTGAACATTCTTACACACGCTCACACGCACAAAATTTACATGAAGAAAGAAATTTAGTTTTAGTCGTACCCGAACATGAGATATCATTGATGGAGTTGGACTTGGAGCTGCTTAGAATATGAATATTTAAAAATCCAGCGACTTCTGTGTCTGGGTCATGTTGAGCGAATTGAAGGTTGTTTTATTCGGGGAAGAACACGCAGAAGAGGACGTCCCAATCTCCTTTGGAAAGAATAGGTACAGGGGGACCTGACTGTACTTGGCCTTATGGTAACAACAGGCGTCAGCGCGTGACTGGCGAAGTTTAATCGCGACGGCCAAGACCGTCGTGCCAGCTAAGTAAGTTATGGATTAAGGAATTTCTATACGCCTTTGATCAGCATTGCACAAAGCTTCATTTTTATATTTTTACCTAAAGTATTTCCAATCTTTGTACTCCTAGATGGATTAAAGTTAATTCATATCGGCTTTTGAAAACAGCCCTTCCCCTTTTAAACATTAAGTAAGTTCCGGTATAATGAATGGTAAGCTTTCAGAATTTTCTAATTCAAGTTTCTTCGAAATGAAGAAGGAATCTTCAGACAAAGTTCGATGTTTATAGAATCAGCGCTTCCTGTGTCCCTTTGAAACGAATTGAAGTGCTTTTGCATTTTCTGGATCGGAGCATTTCTCTACGACTTGTTAAGCTTACTTAGATATCTCAAGGAAATCTGGCGAAATCGGCTCAAAGTCAAACCATTGCAGAATCAACCGGTATTTCGATCTGTCTTGTCCTAGAGAGTTAATAAATACTTTTGAGTGTCGGCAGTAGTCTAATCTCCTAAACCTAAAATCTAGGTGGTTTGCTTGCTAGTAACAAGAGAAAGAAGTCAGTTTACTACCATAGCGTTCAGTTGCTTTACACCGAAGAGTTCGCGAATATATATCTTGGGATCAACTAAAGAGTTTTTTTCCCCTAAGGGTATTTAGGAGAAAAGATGAAAAGCTTATAACCAGTCCTAGATTCGGTTGATGGATGGATGGATGGATGTGAAGAAAGCCGAGAACCTGACCTACGAGTGCAGGACAGTTCCTGAAGCACTCAGGCTATGTAGCCCATTGTACTTAAGGCCTAGGAAAAGAAGAAGGGGTGACAGCAAGTAAGGGGTTAGAGAAAAAGAGGGAAAAAGTCGAAAATGTGGTTATAGGTTGACTACATTCTCTTCCGCAAATTTTCCGGATTCTCTCACAAATCTCAGAAGATCGCAGAAGGGGAAGGTTTGAACTTTGTCCATTCCTGTGACATCGAAACCCACAATGCGCCATCTCGTTCTGGCAAAGGCGGAACATGTGCAGAGAAAATGCTCTGTGCTGTACACCTCCTACAGACAAGATGTGCAGGTCGGGTCGTCAGTGATGCCGATGGTGGTCATATGTTGGCCCTGACTCCATGGATTATGTCCTGTGATGAGTCCCACCATCCGGCGCAGATCCTTCCTTCCTAATTTAAGAAGGAATTCTGTTGCCTTCCAGTTTGGACAAATCACAAATCACTTAGCCTTTCTACAGATGTCCAGATTGGACCAGCGTCTCTTACGCAATTGTGTAAATCATTAGCATAAGATTTTATCCAATGCATGGCACTGCCAAACGGGTCCCGACTATTGGCTCTGGTCCCAAAGGCTAGATTCAGTGAGTAGACGAACGCTTGTGTGGATTAGCTCCACCGCTCCACAGCTCCACTCGGAGACTTGTAGGTCCATTGCGAATGCCTTCATATGTATATAAGTGCCACAAAAAGAGAGCAATGTCATCACGAGATCCGATATCTTTAGTTTCCTTATCTCTGTTATACCTGTAAAGAATCTCGACCCCAAGCACTGAATTTTTTTCTTTTGCAGTCTAGGACATTGTTATAGAAGGTGAACTATCCATGCCTCTTCATTCTCGCCGTGAGAACTTCTCCATAACCTGTCTGCCTATAGAGGAGCAATGGCATTATCGTACATTGCCTCATGATGACTCCTGTAAATACAGGGTGTTTTTTTTAGAAGTGTAGTTTTCAAGAAGAAATAAAACGCATATAATTTAATGTTATGGCCAAGAATTCAGCTTTATTATAAAGATAAGGATTTGCCATTATGTTTTAAAAACGATTTCGAGCAAGTGGCCGCCGCTGCTGATTTTAATAAATTCCAGCCTAAGGGCCCAATTTTCGACCACTTTTTGCAGCAATTGGGGGTTATTGGTATGTCAATAATAACGCAACGAATATTCTCTTCCAAGGCGTCAATCGTCTCGGGCTTATCTGCGTAGACAAGCGACTTCACATAACCCCATAAAAAATAGTCCAGCGGTGTTAAATCGCACGATCTTGGAGGCCACACCGCCGGCCCACGACGCGAGATAATGCGCTCACCAAAAGTTTCCTTCAATAAATTGATTGTGATTGTTTCGTTGGCTGTATGGCATGTAACGCCGTCTTGTTGGAACCAAAGGTCGTCCTCATCAACATCCTCCAATTCAAACACGAAAAAGTCATTAATCATGGCTTCATAGAGTTCCCCATTGACTGTAATATTATGACCGGCTTCATCTTTGAAGAAATATGGACCAATGATTCCCTCTGCCCATAGAGCACACCAAACAGTCTCAACAATGGCTTGTGGATTATGATCACTCCAAATGCGACAATTTTACTTAATAACGTACCCATTCAACCAAAAGTAAGCTTCATCGCTGAACAACATTTTCTTGTGAAAATCGGGATCGGTGGCCATCTCGTTTTGGGCCCATTCATCGAACGTGTGACGCCATTGATGGTCGTTCGGCTTCAATTCTTGCATGAGTTGCATGAGATTTTGTAAGATCGCAAACCAAGATCCTTCCGCAAAATCTTCCATAAAGTGGATGGGCACAGCTCCCATAGTTGCGCGATGGCGGTTGGACTCATTCGGGTCTTCTTCGATACTCCGCGTCTTCGGTGCGCACTGTACGGCGTCTCTGAGGATGCGCATTATTCACTGGAGTAAGCGTGGTGCGAAACCGATCCATGATTGCTCGAATTACCGACTCTGCTGGGCGATTATGTCGACCGAATATTGGACGCAGCGCGCGACGAGTCGAGCGAACCGAACCATTATTTTGGTAATTTGCACGATTTGCAAACGTTGTTCAGGAGTAAGTCTATTCATTATGAAATGGCAAACCAAAATAAAGTGACAGCTGTCAAAAAGGCCAACTCCGGGAAAAGTATTGCCGGATTGAAAACCACACTTCTTAAAAAAACACCCTTGACTTCTGGACTCGCGGATTGGTCATGACCTAAGTGAGCTCTTGTTCTCCTTCGATGTAACCTTGCCCATAAGGTCCTTGAAATGTTGCAATCAACCTGGTTAGTCCGTGACCATAGTCAGTCCTAAGAACTTCCTCAGTAATGTTCCGAATTATATATTGGAACTGGGTTAATTAAATTGAAAAACTTTAATACTCTAAAGTTTTCGGTAAGTATGATTTGTATCACCCACCCTGTGTCTGTCTGAGCCCTTGGTGTCTGATCTAAGGCCTAATGTAGACTCGGTGAGACAAGGAAATTAACAGAAAATTCAACGACCTAAATTTCGAAGTACAGCGCATAAGGATGGGAAAAAACTCACCCAAGTTATTCAAAAATACACACTTTCTTTTTTCTGTCTCTCTAATCTCCAACCTGCTGGCAAATACATACTAAAAAAAAAAAAAAAAAAAACAAAATAATAATAACTGCATAAGTAAACATTTCATTTAATGTTGTTAGTGTAAATGTCATGTGATTAAAAATTAAAAATACATGCATACTCGTGCATACATATATAAAAGCTCAAATAATTATCGTTGAGAGATTTTATGAAAATTGTGGTGGATGCGCGCGATTTAGAAATGAAATTGCTGCAGGAATTGGGTTAGATACGGGTAAGTACTTGGATGAATACACAGGCACACACACTCACACACTCATGATGAAGATTTGCACACAGGCACATACATGCTCTTGGAATAGGTCAATTTAATTAAATTTAGTAAGCGAGTGTATTCCAAATTTAAACAGCAATTGGTTGTACTGAAAACCAATGACCAATTCATTTAAAAGCGGATGTGTAATAATTTTTAAAGCATCCCAAATTCTGGGGTGCAGTGAAACAGTAAGTAGCTACTTTTACCGCGAAAGCAAAAGGAATATAAAGGTAGCTGGAAGAGAGGCATAAAAAAAGTAGCTTACGTAGAATGTGCAATTTCAATTATTTAACTTAAACGATAAAAAAAAATAAAATGGCAAATTCCATAAGAAAATTCGACTGTGTAAGTATTTGCGAAAAATTGTAATCAAATTAAAAAAGTAGAAAATTTCTACATTTTCCGCATAGCGTATCATTCCTACACACACACACACACACATACATTTGCTGCTGCTTTGCGTACGCGTTTCGCATTTTAAAATCATTCTCACACACAAACACATACAAACACCAAATATATAAACACTCTAAAACATACACACGCGTACTTTCACTCACTCTCTCTCCCCTACAAGCAAATTAAATGGATGTTGCCTACTTTTAGGCTGCTGTTCGAAGCCAGCAGAAGGTATGCCAGCCAGAGGGTAACTCGCAAACCTCTTCTATGAATGAATTGAACGAACAACCTTCAATAACATAAATTTTGGTGTTTTTTTTTCTTTCTCTATTTTAAATCGTAAAAAATTACCAAAGTACTCTTACCTTCAGACATACAGGCTAGTAGCTAACTTATTCACTTGCTGGCTAATGTGTGAGGGCGCTCATTTTGGGTACAATAATTGGCTTCATAGCGTTACCTACCACTAACAAAGAAGCTACTGTCTATGCATGTGCTTCATACTTAGATATACTTGCAGCTGTACTATATAAAAGCCATTATTGATGATGGTCTGGGAGGTATGCTGTGGCCAAAAGTGTTGATTTTTGAAGTCATAAAAGTAACTATGTAACAGGGAAAATAAAAAGAATAAGGTATGTTAACTAAATAAATGACTGCAGAGGGGAAATTAAGAAGTATTTGATTTGAAAAATGTAATATACATAAGTAAGTATCTGTTTAAGTAACCCTATTCGGATTATGTATCTCGATAGTACAAATATAAAAATTGATAATTTGATAAATTGATTAAGGCTCAGGTGTTGGCTTCTTTGCCAAACCTCCCCCCCCCCCCCCCCCCAAGGCTAGTTTATCTTTACCATTGGGAGCTGACTGTAGTGTTTTTTCAGGCCAAATATAAACAGATTTTAAATCTGATACAAAATAAGAGGTCAAGAGGTAATAACAGCTACAGTAATCATTTTTAACATCATCATCGGTAAACGAGCATAAAAACACAAAGTGTCTCGAGGTCTAAAATGATTTTGTATAATATATTTAGGATCCAGCATTAACATGTACACAACAATAGAAGCCTCGAGATCATGCGAAGAATAGCTCTTGCCAACAAGTTACTACGTTCTAAGTGGGCACGATACATAGGGCCATCTCTTGGTAGACGAAAATAACTATCTATAAGTCCCTCATCTCTCTGGCTACCAATGATGAGAAACTTAAACTACATAAGTATATGTCCTTCACAAGATTTATGTTCCTATATGCGTGGACGATTTGCATCAAAGAAGCTGGAACCATGAGTTGTACTCCAACATTATCATAGTCAAGCACACGAAAATACAATGACTGCAAAATGTTGAACGAATAGAAGGAAATGCTATGGCTAAGAATATGATCAATTCGAATCATGGTGCTGGAATACTTACTTTACTTTTAATGGCACAACAGCCCATGGAGGGCCTAGGCCGAGCTTCTCGCACCCACTCATGTTGTGCGTGTTATATTTACATGAATGGAAAGGACCTACAGTTTAATGCCGAATCCGAACGGCGAAGTGAAAAGCTTTTCATAGCAATTTTTACTCTTGTAGGTTTGCCATTGCCTGCCAAAAGGTGGTGCCGCGTAGAAAAATTATATTTTCTACTTTTTGATTTGGCCTGTGCCGAGATTCGAACCCCGAACACTCTGCGCAGCAGTCCAACGCACTACCACTACGCCACAGCGACCACCACATGGTGCTGGATTACAACTGCTTAATCTCCTCTGAAAAGACAGGGGTTGAACTTGGCCTTATGAATAGGTGGTAGTGGTTGACAAGACTCTATCAAAGCAGCTAGTACCGATTATAGGCTATAGTGCCAACTAGTTTAGGCTAGGGAAAGTGATAGTCCACCAGGATACACTTGGCCAGACACCTGATTTCTTTAAAGCATTAAGAATTCGTTATGCACTTAGTTCAGTAGGTCCCCCAAGTCAACGGATGCCAAGTTGGACAGTTTATGTAGAAATTGGTTACTTTGGGTGTTTTTTCTACAAATCGCGCCAAAGTAGAGCAGAAATAGAGGTAGTCTTACTTACTTACTTACTTAAGTGGCACTACAGCCATACATTAGGACAGAAAGGACAAGGGACTTATAGAGAGTTATTTTCGTCGGTCGAGAGAGGGCTCTGCCTCTCAATTGCCTACCGAGCCCTTAGTAACACCTGTTGGCAAAAGTTAATCTCCCGCTTGATCTCAAGGGTAGTCAGTGAGTACGAATACTTGGCAATTTTCGTGAAACTGCCAATGTTACATCATTTGTATATGCAACTACAGTCAATTGGACATTTCCTGATCTACTGAGCTTTTACAGCCAAGTTCCATAACAATGGTGAAAATAGCCCTTCCTCAGGCTAGTCAAGGCCTATCGATTTAATGAACCTTATCGGGATGCTTATTTGTGAGGCTTATTAAAGCTTAATGCAGACCAAGTTTACTTAAATATACTGTTATATCACTGGAGGAGGAAAGTGATTATCTTAGTCGCTCCTTTCGATTCAAAGATTTTTCAATATTATGTACTAAAGGTAGTTTCTACTAATTTGCCTTCGGTGTAAACATGCAAGGGCTTAGATATCGTTCTGGGTTTACAATTTACAGCTTAAGAGTCTTTAGAAGAAGGAAATTCTGAAAATTTCAAATGCTTTTGACAGAGTGTGGCATAAAGCACTGGTGTCAAAACTGATTGCGCATGGGGTTGGGAGTAACTTCACACGATGGATCACGAACTTTTTAAGCGGCCGCTCTATCCATGTTTTGATAGACGGCATTGTTTCGGAAGATCGTGCCATTAATGCTGGAGTGCTGCAGGGTTCGGCCCTCTCCCCTACATTTTTCCTTACATACTTTACTTTTAATGGCACAATAGCCCATGGAGGACCTAGGTCGAGCTTCTCGCATCCACTCATGTTGTGCGTGTTATATTTTGTACATGAATGGAAGGGACCTACAGTTTAATGCCGAATCCGAACGGCGAAGTGAAAAGCCTTTCATAGCAATTTTTACCCTCGTAGGTATGCCATTGGCTGCCAAGAGGTGGTGCCGTGTAGAAAAAATATTTTTTCTACTTTTTGTTTGATTTCGACTGTGCCGAGATTAGAACCCCGGACACTCACGCATTACCACTGCGCCACAGCGAACAATTTTCCTTATCTTCATTAATAATCTTCTGTCATTTACTCGTTGGCAGATGACAGCAACATTTCTCATTCATGTGATTGTTTAAAAAATGCCCTAACTCTTGAACATCGTCGAAAGGTGGCTTGCGTCTCTCTGTTTTGCCGTTACTTTGTTGTTCACGGTAGATGTTCTGCTGAGATGCGCAAGCTGATGCCACCAGTTCGTGGGTTCTCCGCAACTTCACGAACAGCAAGCGGAACTCATGCCTTCCACGTAGACACGATGTTTCACCGCACTTCGCATTACAGAGAAAGTTCGTTTTTCTATCGTATCGAGCGTATTTGGAATAAGCTCCCTGTAAACATTTTTACCGATTATTATGACCCTTGCAAATTTAGAGCAAACGCTCATAACTACTTTTCCCTCCTTCTTCCTTCCAATAAACACAATGCTCTGCATTTATACCTAGGAGTAACCCCTCCTAGGAGTAGACTATATTTAAAAAAAAATTAAGACATGAAGTTAGACTAAACGGTCGAAAATCATTTATTAAATGTGAGAGACCTTTCCTTTCTTGGGTATAAAGACGAATTTAGTTTGAGTCTATAATTTTTGAGTGTAGGTTAGTTGTGGGCAACTATTAAGTTCACTTCTAATCATGGAATCACGATTTCTGAGGCCATCTGTAGCTTGGCTGGTATGATATTATCCGGCCGGCCTCGGTTCCTTATACGGTTTAAAACTTTGCAAAACCTATTGCATTTTCATCTAACTAAGGATGTTATGGGCGTGCAAGTTGTAGTGTGGGGAATTTAATAGATTCGCTAATTACAGCTTGATTGCAACCAGGAAAGTGAGTATCGACACAGAGTTTCAAGAGTTTCGAGACTCTGTTGTTTGTTGTTGTTCAAACAAATGGTGTGAGGACAAAGGAATTTATTAGGAATTACAATGATTTTTCCACTTCTAATTGCAAGACATTATTGATATTCTCAATACCAGAAATATTATACAAACTAATCATTATCTTTAAAATAAAATACCCGATAGAAGTTTATTTTATTTTATTTTTAATTGACATTCATGAGAAAAGCCTTAAATTTTCAACTAATAAATTACGTCAGAGATAAAACAAATGTAAAATATTTAATTTGATTTTTAAATTTCCATTTAATTTCGCGGCAAACTTTCGCCAAGAAGAAAAAGCAAGCAATCACCTGAGTGAACAAAGTTATACGGCGGACTATAATAATAATAATAATACTTTTAGTATTCAAACTGAATTTTACATTAGACTAATTCAAATCATAAATTCTTTACCGGCTACATTATGTACAGCCACTGCGCACAACAACAAAATCAACCATGGTCCCGCTTCGGCGCTGGCGCCCAACACAATGATACCTCAATGCAATTTGCGGCACCAACGTCAAACATCAACTTGGTGCACAGCACACCACCCCCAAATCGAGCTACATCGAGTCTCTCCACTAACTGCAAAATTGAAAGGCGGAAAAAAAGTTAAGAATTCAATTTATATTGACGTTATATAAAAACCACAAAAATCGAGTCAAACAAAGTGTCTGCTGCGAAAAATATCCCATTTAAAGAAAGTACCTTTGCCCCTTGCTGACCACCTGCCTCGCCTGGCCTTTATGCCTGATGCCAAAACAACCCAAGAACAACAAGAGCATGAACAATCCCAGCAAAAAAAATAACAAGAAAAACATAATAAAGGAGTTGAAACTGGCGGTAGATCCTCATGCTCATCATGCATTCCAAAGAAGAAGCAGCAACAACTCTCTATGAATAGAACCTGCTTGTCTGCCGTGAAAAAGGTATCGAGTGTGCCGCCCGGGCGCATCGCTCGTTCTCGGAAAAGAGCAGAAAGCAACAATTTTAAAAATTGATAAAAGAAAAAGGAGAAGTGAAATCAAAAGAGAAATCAACAACAACATAGTAGAAATGCATAAATGGCAGCGTTTAGAGGCAGCAGAAGAGTTGGGGCGCGGCAGTCGACGGCACAGCGTCAAGGTAGAAATCGAAGAAAAACGTGGAAGGGGCATACAGAAAATTGAAGTTTTTTGCTGCTGCTACAGCGCCGCTGATTTTTCTCGTTTTTCTCATGTTTTCCACTTGTTTTCCCTCGATTTCTTTTTCAATAATGTATTCTTCTTTTTTTTGCTGCTGCTTTTTAGATTTTTGGTGCTATTAGCTTCAATATTTGTGCCTTCGTGGTTTTCACCATTTATTTTTATTTTTTTCTGTTTTTTGCTGAGTTCTTAGAGCTGGTGATTGTGTGGATGATTTTTTTTTTTTTAGCAGTTTTAGCTTTTGCCATATCTGTTCGTCTGTCTGTTTGTTAGATGGTAATGAAATTACAATTTTTATAGGCGCAGTCATGAAAAATAAATGAAGCTTAAAAACGTTGTGCCGCTGCTTGCTGCTGCTGTTGCCCTTTTGAATGATACTGAGTAACGAGCAATGTTGGTGGCTCGTTGGTGGCCGACGACACTAGCACGTAGAAAAACAACTCAGTAAACGGTAACAACAAAAAGGAAAAGGAAAATGTTACACTTAAATAGTTACAAGTTATCAAGTTCCGTAGGCACGTGTGTGTGTGTGTGTGCATATGTGTTGGTCGGTCAGACAGGAGCTCTAATGGTGGGGTTTTTAGGAATTTGAACAAATTGTGAAAGCGATATTCTTTTTTTTTTTCATAGTAGGAAGTTCTTACAACTGACAGTCAAGTGAGTTTACTATGCACATCTTGTTCGATACCGATACACCGTGTGACGAAAATCTAATTTTAGTCTTACACATGATTAAATCGATACATTCGCTATACTAGAGCCCAAATTTAGGTATAATGCGTTTTCAGTTTTCCTCAAGAAAGTATTTGAAAGTATTTCTCTTGAAAGTATTTGATAGTTTAAAGGACTTATAAGAGTCATTAAATTTTTTCAATTCTTCAACTCAATGTTGGATGTCAATATGGGTATCTAATGAAGGAGAGGAATCTCTAGAAATAATGGTAATTGTTTTTTAGTATTATCGATAAAGGAATATGCCAAAAATGGTCTTTTAAAATTTGATTCCAAATGTGTGCGTAAGTGGGACGCTTTTGGATTTTCAGGTTAGCTATCTTGTGAAAACCAAAGTCTATTGCAGACATTACACATTGTTTAAGCATCGGTCTGAAAAAACGCGAATGTTACGAGGCTGACTAGAAACTTGGTTAATCTCGTCTATGTTTGGTTGTGCTGATGCGGACTGTCTTCTTTCCATGGAGGAAAGATTTTCAGGCAAATTTTCAAGTAAATCTTATGGCTTTCCCTTTCGTTAAGAAGCTGGAAATTCGGCTACCTCAATGCTGATAATCTGAGAACCTTCGTCGTGACTTACTGAGAATAGTGTTGATGCAATTATTGGCTCTAATGAACTCATTTGTCTCTCCGCATTAGTCCTCGAGTCCCTTAGTTCCAACTGCTTCAAGTTGCTTCCGAAGTCTATACTCTTGCGATCTCTCGGTGCTGGTTTTTGGGTTTTTTTCCACGATAGCAGAATCTGAATTTTGTTGCAACTCCAGTTTTCAGTCTATCATTTTCAGTCTATTGCTCATTCTTTCACCTCTACAAATTTCTAATGATTTTTTGTATGAAATGTAATATTTTGGTTTAAATTTTATTAGAAACTGATGGGCACGGCCTCTATCAATGAAATATGTTTCATACTCAGCGCCATCTATCAATTAAGTTTTAGTCATAGGCGAATCAGCGCCCTCTATCAGTCGAGTTTTATACATACTCGTGGATTCATTTGGATCGGAACTACGATAACTGTGATACACTCGCTCACCACCCAAGCTTAAACTAGGTAGCTTTTGGAGAATAATATTTAAGGCTTTACTATTTCAATATACATATCTACTTCCATACATACTAGGTACATACGAGAACATAAATATGGTACATATGTACATTAATGATAAGCTTTATTAATAGCATAAATGTCTCTTACATTTGTTACAGATATTGCAAGTTTACTTGAAGAGCAGCATTAATTATAGAAATCAAAGTATGAAAGTGCAAAATGTGCAATTTATTTGATCGCTCCACAACTCATTGCCAGTGCATTATTTATGTCACCATTTATGTCTATATTAATATGAATTCTCATTTGATACTTGATTGAGAGAGGGCGCTGCCCTTCATTTCCGAGACAATTTCCGTTTAGCCACGATTATATTTGACCCCTTCGTAAATATAAAAACGATTCTAAAGAAGTACTTATATTGCAAAAATCTAACTTTCTAGAGAAAAATGATAATGTCGTTTAACTATATTTGACCTGCAGTTTTGCGAGTGAGTATATCGTTTTAATTGTGTGTTCATAATGCTGTTGCACGGTAATGTTTTCGACATACCTACATAAGTACTATATGTACATAACTCTTCAAGTTCTACGATAGTGTAAATATGGTCTTCAGCAAGTAAATGCTGGAAATCTCTGCATTACTCTGCTGTATTAAACGTGGTTGGTGCTAATGTACTCCAGTGTTTTCAAGATATAAATTTTCCTCATTTTATTTGAAGTAGCTTTTAACAGTTAATGAAAATTTCCTTTTAATTAAGTGCAAAAAATTCCCCTGAACTTTAAGCCCACCTCAGACACACTCAACATTTACTCCAAAATCATTTCATTCTCAAATTCGACGCTTCAAATATCCGCACACATACTCATACACAGTCACATACAGAGAAGAGAAAGACAAGATAACAAAAATTTTAAAGCCATGCGCATTGCAATTAATTGTGCTAATTAAAAAGCAGCAACATTAAATTTCCGGTAAAAGCAACAATTTTTCAATAATTACACACCAAATGGAATAAAGAGAAGGAACGAGGATAACAATGAACGCTGTCATTAGCAGCGTAAGTGAATGGGTGACAATTTCTTCTACAGTCATAACTGACAATTGAAGCATCAATATCTGTAGAAGTAGCAGCAGCAGCAACAACAGTTTCATGTAGCAACAACAACTATTCACAATATATTCACTTTATTAAAGATGCGCAAAAGAGACGAAAGTGAAGAAAAAAAAAGACATCGACAATTGCCTGCCGCCGCTACTGCTATTGACAAATTAACATAAAAATTATCTCAACAGCAATACAATGAGCAGCAGCACATTGTCAACGGGGGTCGTAGAAAGAGCGGGCAGGGGAACTGTGACGAGGGCAGTGACTGTAAATAGGCATCATTCAAATTGCAATAATACCATGACAATACAGCAGTGAATACCTGCTGAAGCTCACCCAGCCGCAATCCTTCAGAGTCTGACATTCCGGCAGCACGCCTCACCTACTCCACAAAATAACAACAACAAAAACAGGCCGCAGAAAGAGCGTTTATTTCAATTGTAAATTTCCGTTTAGAGAACTTTAGAAAAGCTGAATTTGAATTCAACGAACTCGTGTTGATAACCAGTAGAAGTAATAAGCTTCAACACATTCAAAAATAGACACACACAAACAGACACAAAGGATGGGGTGTAACTTGAAGACGTTTTTACTGCTGCTTTTTCGTAGTCGTTATTTTTCGAGGAAGTAATTTGTGCTGTATTGTATTGTCTTGGCTATGGCTTGGCTTGTGTCTTGCTGGCAGTGATAGAGAAAACTGGCTGACAGACATACATACACTCATACATACCGGCATAGAGATGAATAGTTAAAGCAAACGACTTGACTGACTAATTCAATTAAATATTTGCCTTTGTAGTTTAGAAGATAGTACATGCAAATAAAAGACGAGAAAGGAGAAAAGCAGCAGAGAGGAATCCTTTAAAATGTTAAATAAACGCTTATGGCGGAAGCGCATACAATCACCGGATATGGCAAAAAGTTACAGGAATCGGCATTAGTGCAACAACAAGAACAACAACACCAAGAAACAGTAGCAGCAGCAGCAGCTTAAGAACCAACGATAGCAACAATGAAAAACAATGAGAATGAATTTATAGCTTTTCTACATAAAATTTTACACTTGATGGCGTCTAATGCGAGTTTATAAACATACATACATACACACATACATACATACACATATACATACATACACACATACATACATACATATGTACAAGTACTTACATATTTAAATGAAGCTGTTAGTAGAAAAGAAAATGAAATTTTCGGTGTATGTATGTGTGTGTATGTATGTATAAGTAGTAGGAATATTCATTGTTGCGTATTTAAATAATCTCAGCTGAGGAAATGCATAACTACATACTAAATATGTATGTATGTATGTATGTATGTATGTACGAGGGTAAATGCGCAGTGAGAATGCAAGCGAGCATATTTCATAATTTATCTTAAATGAAACATTCACGAACACATACACTCGTAGGTTGGGAGATTTTCCGCAATCTGCAACTCAATTTAGCATAAAAAAATAAAAAATAATAGAAGAAAAAACAACAATATTTTTTCAACTCGTTAGCAAGAATACACATAAAAAGAAACAGAGACATAAGTCTTTATTCTTCTATTGTTAAATGTATGTATGCATGTATGTATGTACTACTGTGGGCAAAAGTTAGTAAGACTTTGTTCAGAATTTCAAATTTTTTTATTCATTCTTCCAAATCTATTTCGTCCCCTTCAATATCCCCTTCCCCCCGGCCCCAATACACTTGTGCCAACGTTTTTTCCAATTCTCGAAACAGTTGTTAAAGTCAATTTCCGGAATAGCCTTCGATGCGCTTAGCGATTCATGTTTAATGTCTTCAATTGACTCAAAACGGTGTCCACGAAGCGGTTTTTTGAGTTTAGAAAATAGCCAAAAGTCACACGGCACACGGTGCTAAGTCAGGCGAATAGGGTGGTAGGGTGGTTGCGGAACGATATCAGTCGAATTTTTGGCAAAATGGTCTCGTAAAACCAATGCAGTGATTTTGGAACTAATCGTGCATTCACTCTTCTTAGGCCCAAATGATGTTTTAAAATGGTTTTCACTGATCTTTCCGATATTCCAACGATGCCAGTAAGGTCTCTGGCATCTGACTATTAATCGTCGATTCTCGAGCACCAATTCCTTGATTTTATTGACGTGTTGGTCATCAGTTGATGTTGATGGCCGTCCTGGACGTGGTTCGTCGTCAACGCGTTCTCGACCATCTCTAAACAATTTGTACCAATCAAAAACACTTGCTCGCGACATACAATTATCACCTACATACAATTGCCTTTTGCAACATTCTGAACGTTTCGGCACCAGAAATTTGATTCCGCACACAAAACACTTCTTTGTTGAATAATTTCACTCATTGTGAAAATCGCCGAATGCACTTTTTGTACTTCAGAAAGACAAGCGTATACTAAACACTAATGATTATTTTGATGTGACATTTGGCACAGATGTCACCGACAGTCATACCAACCTTAAAAAAATAATATTTTGATGAATGGGTTTCCGCGCGAAATTTAAATTAAAAAGTCTTACTAACTTTTGCCCACAGTAGTATGTATGTATGTATGTTTGTAGGTATGTATGTATGTAGGTATGTATGCATGTGTCTATGTATGTATGTGACTACGTATTCGATTCACATACATAAACGCACACACTCACAATGCACACCACTGTACAAAAGTCAATCATGTTTTTAAATTTATTTGCTTTCTTACACACTTACTTACCATACTTACTTTCTTCCTTGCATTACAAAACGTTTCACCTCTATACATACTCTCATGCATACACATGAGTTGCAAACCCAGTGGAGAATGTTAAGTTATCATAACTTCAGAAAAGTTCATGCTCTTGAGCTGATAAGGGGTGTCCCAAAGAGAGTATAAAACTTAATTTAAAAATATTTTTTGAGCAAGTGGTGCTATTTTTATTGCATTGTAAAACAGAGATGTTCCGATTAAGTATTGAATCAAATAACCGGTCTCTGATCGCAGACTTTTGCTTTTTGAATGAAATTTTCGATAGCATTTTGGCAAAGATGTGTGGCTCTATATCACCGAGGACGCGTTGAAACTCTACCTTAAGCTCAGTAATTGGTTGTGGTTTATTCGTATGGACCGCAGTTGTCAAAAAAAAACCCCAAAGAAAGAAATAGGACGGTGTTAAATCGCACGATCTTGGTGTTCAGTTGACATCGAAATTTCGGCTGAAGATTCGGTCTGAAAATCATTGCTCCATTATACCATATCAATTGTTCTGTGCGCATCGTGGCATGTGTGGGGCGCTGTCGTACTGAAACTACATGCCGTCCCGATCCATACCATCTAGTTGAGACCACAAGAACTACGCAATCATGTTCCAGTAACGAATGCCAATCACAGTCTCTGCATTTCCATTTCTCCATTTTTGTAATGGGTTTTCACACGGATAACGCATTGTTCCTTTTTGTAAAGCTCCGTATAGATATAAGTAGGTATCTTTGATATTTTGATTCATTTGAAAGGGCAATGTAATCAAAAGAACCGTGAAAGACTGCACGGATACGTACCTTCTTTAATATCTCTAAAGCATTCGATAAGATATGGCCATAATCCACAAAGTTGGCAAATCTTTCCCTCATAAATACATCGAACTACACCAATCACATTTATTTAACTTACTTACTTAGCAGGCACTACAACCGATGATCGACCTTTGCCACCTCCTATAAAGCTTCGTCAGACGCATCGGCTATGCTCCCGCTGGCGCCAGTTGATAAGGCCAAGTGCAGTCAGGTCGGCCTGTACCTGGTCTTTCCAACGGAGATTAGGACGTCCTCTTCTACGTGTTCCTCCCCGTGGATTGCATAAAACACCCTTCTAGCCGCAGCGTTTATTGTTTTAACCTTGGTCATTGGGAGCACAGATCTTCACCGTGAATTGGTGATCAGCTCAATTCAATATTATGCCAAAGCCCACAAGCGACCTCTACTTGTACGCGCGAACGTTGAAAACGTTCCCCCAGTAGAGTTCCAGTAGTGTTGCCAGAACTCGGGGTCCTCGCTCATATTTTGGATCTTCGCGTGTGGGATTTTGAGTCCAAAAGAGTTAATCAAGCGAATGATATTTTTAAAGTTCACTTCCTTAAAAATCGATTTTATGTATATTTACGAGGGAGTGAAAGATGATTGTTTAAGCGAAACTTGTCGCGGAAATTATGGGCAACGCCCTCTATCAATCAACTATGAAAAAAATGAGAATTCATATTAATATAGACATAGATGATGGGCAGTGCATACTTATGCATCCACATGTACACATTAGTATAAATCAAACTTGATTGATAGAGGGCACTTATTCGCGTATGTTTTAAACTTGATTGATAGAGGGCGCTGAGTATGAATCATATTCGATTGATCGAGGGCGCTGCCCATCAGTTTCTAGTAAAATTTGATATTTCAAATACAAATTTTACATTTCAAACAAAAATCGTTAGAAATTTCTAGAGCTGAAAGAATGAGCAAGAATGTCGATTGTATTACGTACAAATCTCCAGCAACAAAAACTGCGGCTGAGAGACAGCAAGAATGTAGACTTCGTCGAAAAATTGAGGACCAGCAAAATTCACATTCTGCTATCGTGAAAAAAACGAAAAAACCATCACCGAAAGATTGCGAGAGTATAAACTTCACGAGCAACTTGAGGCACAACAGAATTCGAATTTCATTGAAAAACAACTCGCAAAGACTAATGCGGTGAGACAGCATGAATGGCAAATGAGTTCGTTAGAGCCAAAAATTGCTTCAACACTCATCTCATTGAGGCACGACGAAGGTCTTCAGATTATGCAGCATTGAGCTGGCCGAATTCCCAGCTTCTCAGCGAAAGAGAAGCGCGGAAGATTTACTTGATAATTTACCTGGAAATAAAACAGATCGTATCAGAACAACAAAACATAGCCGAGATTCGCCAAGTTTCTAGCCAACCTCATAACATTCACGAGTTCTCAGACCAGCAAGTAGCAAATTGTCCACCCGTTGAACGTAATGTCTGCGATAGACTCTGGTTTTTACAACATCACTAAACCTAACCTAAAACGCAAACGGTTCTCAAGAAGTAAGCTTCTTCTGTAGGGCGTCCCACTGACGCGCACAATATTTTTTAAAATTAATTTGTTTTAAATTGGAAGTTCTAAATGAAATATAATTCTTTTCTCCTTAAATCCAATATCTATCAAAAACTGCAAATATTTTCTGTTCTATATGTTTGTTATTAGGTGGAGTATCCGAGCTCTTAAAAAAACGAAAGTACGGTCAATTATAAACAAATTGAAACCTGCGAAGGCTCCAGGATATGATCTGATTGCAGGAAACATTCTGAAGGAATTACCAGAGAAAGCAATAACCTTCCTAACCCTACTCTACAATGCTGTGTTGAGAACTAGCATTGTCCCACCACAGTGGAAGGTTGCACAAATAAAAATGATCAATAAACCCGGTAAAAATGCTGGAAATGCAAAGTCATACCGCCCCATAAGTCTGCTACCAATCCCTTCCAAAGTCTTAGAATCGTTGTTTATGAAAAGACTAATGCCTATTATTATGTGAAGACATCTCATTCCTGATCATTAGTTCGGTTTCCCTCAAGGTCACGGTACAATTGAACAAATTCATAGACATTCATAGTTGAACAAATAAACGCAGCCTTCGAATCCAAAAAATACTGCACCACCGCTTTTCTATACATATCACAAGCTTTTGACCGTGTGTGATACGAGGAACTTTTATATAAAGCTAGAAAAACGCTTCCAATAAACTTTCAAACGTTCTTGAAATCGTATGTTGAAAATCGCCACTTCTTCATGAAGCAGGGCAATGACATCACATCTCTATAGGGTATAAAAGCCGGTGTTCCTCAGGGCACAGTTATGATATAACATATCTACTGTTCAGTGCTGATTTCCCGTCAACTGATTGAATTGTTATTGGAACCTTCGCAGACGACACTGCTGCCTTGGCAATTGATGATGATCCTGTCACTGCCTCACTCAAACTGCAAGAATGTTTAAATAAAATATCCTTGTGGCTTAAAAACTGGAAAATTATGGCGAACGAAACCAAGTTTGTTAAAAAATATATTTATTTTTAATAATTGTTATTGAAAAGCGAGTTTACAGAAGAGCGTGGCATTCTTGAATCTAGCTCTCTGGCAGTATTGCTCCAGTGTTTGTGCCTAGCCAAGAAGGTCCAAATGAAAATCCATGCAAGTGCTTTTATTTCTAGCCTCAGAAAGTTTAGTCTGGGTATTTCTTGAATATCCTGTATTATTATATGTTGTATTATTTCCCTGCTAACCATCAACAAATTGTAGCAACACAATAGTACTACTGTGGGCAAAAGTTAGTAAGACTTTTTAATTTAAATTTCGCGCGGAAACCCATTCATCAAAATATTATTTTTTTAAGGTTGGTATGACTGTCGGTGACATCTGTGCCAAATGTTACATCAAAATAATCATTAGTGTTCAGTATACGCTTGTCTTTCTGAAGTACAAAAAGTGCATTCGGCGATTTCCACAATGAGTGAAATTATTCAACAAAGAAGTTCCATTAAATTTTGTGTGCGGAATCAAATTTCTGGTGCCGAAACGTTCAGAATGTTGCAAAAGGCAATTGTATGTCGGTGATAATTGTATGTCGCGAGCAAGTGTTTTTGATTGGTACAAATTGTTTAGAGATGGTCGAGAACGCGTTGATGACGAACCACGTCCAGGACGGCCATCAACATCAATTGATGATCAACACGTCAATAAAATCAAGGAATTGGTGCTCGAGAATCGACGATTAACAGTCAGAGACCTTCCTGGCATCGTTGGAATATCGGAAGGATCAGTGAAAACCATTTTAAAACATCATTTGGGCCTAAGGAGAGTGAATGCACGATTGGTTCCAAAATCACTGCATTGGTTTCACGAGACCATTTTGCCAAAAATTCGACTGATATCGTTCCGCAACCACCCTACCACCCTATTCGCCTGACTTAGCACCGTGTGCCGTGTGACTTTTGGCTATTTTCTAAACTCAAAAAACCGCTTCGTGGACACCGTTTTGAGTCAATTGAAGACATTAAACATGAATCGCTAAGCGCATCGAAGGCTATTCCGGAAATTGACTTTAACAACTGTTTCGAGAATTGGAAAAAACGTTGGCACAAGTGTATTGGGGCCGGGGGGAAGGGGATATTGAAGGGGACGAAATGGATTTGGAAGAATGAATAAAAAAATTTGAAATTATGAACAAAGTCTTACTAACTTTTGGCCACAGTAGTATTTATTTTTTTTTCAAGTTTATTTCTTTCTTATTTCTTCAGCACATTTTATCATTTCAATGATTGCAAGGAAAGATCAAGGAAATTCAATTTGTTAAAATGTGCACCATTGGCAGAAATACGACGACGTAGTACAATGAATTTAATGTCTGTCATTTTACTTTGTAAATAATTTTGCATAACATACAGAAAATCTTTGAAATAAGTTTTCTCTACTAAAGGATTAAATTTTTCGGTAAAAGTATCGTGTTCATGCAGCAGGAACCTCTGACTTTGATTTCTTCTCGTTTTAATGACTTCTCGTTGAGAGCATTTCCTTTTCAAGGATTCGGTTTCATGTGTGTTTCGGCCTTTTTTTCTTCTGTTGTATTGGAAATTTCAATCAAATGCCACCGCGACGGAATGTCAAGTAAGTTAGGAAATGTTTTGTTTGGCTCCTTCCTGTCCCTGTTAAATAGTGGGCAGCAGAAAAGGATATGTGTTGAGACCTTGGATTCGATCGGGCAATCCGGATCTTGTTCAAGTTCTTAAATCTGTCCAGTTAGGCTATTTAAAAATGGGTTTAGCAAAAAATCCACTCTTTCGTGTTTGCGCTCCATCTACACTTCGTTATTGGGAAGGCGCAGTGACCCTTTTCGAAATGCTTCCACTTTCGCTCCTAGTTTATAATAGCAGCGTGCCATTCCTTCCTCTTTGTTATATTCGATATGATCAACATAGAAATCGGTCTTGAGTGAGTCTACTTTAAACGATTTACTATTACAGTTTTACAATAAAGGTGCTTCATCTCAATGGGTATCTTTCTTCCAATGAATTAAATGATATCGTCCGATATCATACGATATGCGCTGCCTATTTTCAGGCATGTCTTATTTGCCAACAACTAAATTCAAACTAATGTATCGTTACATTTAGGCTAAATTCAGGCGTTTGGCGACTGCTTAAATAGCTATGTCATCATAATATCCGATCAGTATGGTATCTTCAGGGAGATCCAGTTTGAGAATTATATCATACATTATGTTCCATAGTGTTGGACCAAGTACGGAATCCCGTGGTTGGCCTCCTGTGAACTCGTACTGCTGTACGTTGCCGTCATCGGTATCATATCTGTTTTTGAAGTATCTGCGATTATTTGTAGTAGATACTCCGGTACCTCAAAACGTTGCAATGCACTCAATAACGGTGTACAAGTATGCAACCAGTAATGACATCACTGTGTCGCTAGGTAAAACTATACGCTCTTTTAAACGAAATCATTGTCGCCATTTCTTCGCATTTAGTTGTGTCAACAATATTCAGTTCATAAACAATCAAGTTTTCGCTCGTAAAAATGTCGAATTTTGTGCCTACAAACTAAAATATGCCCACATCAGTGGTTTTCTGTTTCTTATTGAAGAAATCTACTTTGGAATCTCATCAAAAGCTTACGGCCAGCACTAGGAAAAACACAGTGCAACGAGTGGTTCAATAAGTTTAAAAGTGGTGATTTTGATGTGAGAAACGAAGAACGTGGGAGCCCACCGAAAATGTTCGAATACGTCGAATTGCAATCTTCACTCGATGAGGATGATGGTAAAACGCAAGAACAACTTAAATTAAACGCGACTCAACAATGCATTTCTCAACGTTCAAAAGCCGTGGGACTTATTTTGAAGGTGGGAAGATGGGAACCGCATGAATTGACTGAAAGACAGCAAGAAAATTAAAAACAACCTGTGAAATGTTGCTCGCAAAGTACAAAACAAAGTCGAATTGTTACTGGCGATGAAAAATGGATCTATTTCGAGAATAGAATCCCAAACGTAAACGTTCATATGGTAAGCACGGTACACCGGCCAAATCGACAGCAAAGCCAAATCGCTTCTTAAAGAAGACAATGCTCTGTGTTTTCTGGGATCAGCGAGGTGGTATCTGGTTTGACCTCCTGAAACTAGGTGAAACAGTTACAGGTCAACGCTACTAACAACAATTGCCCTATTTGAACCGTTCTTTGCGCCGAAAACGTCCAGAATAACAAGTTAGGCAACACAAAGCAATTTTTCTAGATGACCATGCACCATCGTATCGAACAAGAACAAAACAGACTCGGGAATTGGTAGATTCATACAGCTGGGAAGCCCTCCCCCGTGCGGCTTATTCACCAGACTGGCTCCAGCTGACTACCACTTATTTTCATCACGCGGGGCACGCGGGCACGCACTTGCTGAGCAGCACTTCGATTCGTACGAAAATGTGAAAATGGCTCGATGACTGGTTTGACTCAAAAAACGAACAGTTTTTTTTTAGCGAGGCATTCACAAATTGCCAGAGAGATAGGAAAAATGTGTAGCTAGCAATGGCCATTACTTTGAGAATTGAATGTATAACCATTTTTCTTAAATATACGTGTACGAGGTGTGATAAAAAAATAACCGTTATTTTCAAATTTCGTGAGTTACGTATGTTCGATTTTCGCATTTTTTTCTGTTATGTTGGTACACATGTCTGTTATATATGTTGGCAATACCAACCATTTTGGATTGTCAGTTTGTTTTTGACAGACAAAAAGGTTAGTCGTGTTTTGGTGTGCTCTTCGATTTTTTACTATTCGAAAAAATGGATCAAAGAAACTGTATTCAGTTTTGTGTAAAAAATGAAATTAAATGCGCAAGGACATTTGAAATGTTGACTGTGGCCTTTGGCCTTTGGCGAGTCTACTATGAGCAGAACACAAGTTCAATTGTGGTATAGCCGGTTTAAAGAAGGCCGAGAATATGTCAATGACGATGCTCGTCCTGGTTGCCGGAGCACGTCAACAACCGATGAAAACATTGACGCAGTGAAGAAAATGATTTTGGATAATCGTCGAATCACTATCAGAGAGGTTGCTGATGATGTTTGCATATCGTTCGGCCCATGCCAAGCAATTTTTACGGATGTTTTAGGCATGAAACGTGCGGCAGCGAAGATTGTTCCAAAATTGCTAAATTTTGAGCAAAAACAACGTCGCTTGTGCGTAAGTTTTTGGCCAAAAACAAAACCGTTATCATGCCTCAACCACCGTATTCACCGGACTTGGCCCCCGCTGACTTTTTCCTCTTCCCATAACTAAAGACACCGAGTAAATAATAAGTATCAGTGAATAAATCCTGCTATAATTGCAAATACAGCTCCTATAGATAAAACATAATGAAAATGTGCAACTACATAATAAGTGTCATGAAGAATAATATCTACAGATGAATTAGCTAAAACTACTCCTGTTAATCCTCCTATTGTAAATAAAAAAACAAATCCTAAAGTTCAAAGGAATGCGTTTTGCTACGATTGAGGAGATAAAAGAAAAATCGAAACAGGAGCTGTTGGCGATACCAAAAAGCGCGTTTCAGAAGTGTTTCGAGGATTGGAAAAAAAACGCTGGCATAAGTGTATTATATCTGAGGGGGATTACTTTAAAGGGGACAAGATAGTTGTTGATGAATAAATAAATACTTAAATAACGGTTATTTTTTTATCATACCTCGTATTTTCTTACAAAAATACCGTTTAATACTTGTACACCTGGCATCTGTACTCAGATTCCAGAATTAAGCATTTTGTTTTATATCTAGAGATGGTCGCCGTTTCGTAATTGGTAATGCGTTGACTTACTACGTCGGGGTTCAAATACCGGCAGAGGCACAATCAAAAAGGAGCAAAAAGAATAAATTTTCTACACGGCACCAACTCTCGGCAGGCAATGGCAAACCGACAAAAGAAAAATTGCTTAAGAAAATATAATACGCACAACATGACAGCATACGAAAAGCTTTGTCTAGGCTGTCCATACGCTGTTGTGCCATTAAAAGAAAGAAAGGAACTCTTCATAGGTACCGACCGTAACTGCACAATACTTTTTCTATTATTGGCCACTAGTAACCGCTCGAGCTATAATCATTACAATATGCAGATCACGACGACCTCGATTGCCTAGGGGGTAGCATACTAGACTCTCACCCTTGAGGTTGCGAGTTCGATTCCCGTCTTGCTTTGGTGGTTAATTAATATTCATAATCTTTTTACACTCCTACCGATATGAAGTGAATGAGAATTATAAGAATATGTACATGAATAAGTACATCTCTTAACAGGTACCTCGCCGTTCAGCACCGGCATTATATTGTAGATCCAAAAATGTGGTAATTTGGTATCAAAATGGGTCTTTCTGACCTAATGGTGTCCCTGGAAAGCCATTAGAACCAAACCATGTACATGATACTCCTCCTGGAGTATATCGCTTACGATGTGTTCCAGGATTTTCCCCCAAGTGTGTCCATCATACAAAACGGCTGGTATGATGAGTTCGTTCTGGCAGTTTCCCTGGCTTCAGCAGCAGCACCAAATGTTATCGTTTCCATGGGTTTAGCAAAAACCCTCCTTCTGAGCTTTATCCCCTTGAAGCTACGGCACTGAATCAGGTTAATTGTTTTGGGGAATAAGGATCAAGTCATCAGGTAATCTGTTTTTGAACAACTGAACCTTTTGTGTTTGTTATGCGTCAACTAATTGGAGGAAGATCTAGAAAATATTTCCATATTGATTAAGCAATAGCTATAAGATTTAAATCAATAACAACAAAGTTACATGCATCTCTTGCAGTCTCTCTATCTCTCACTGGCAACAATTTATCCTATACAACTCAATTCATCCAATGGATGATTCCAAAATACTCCTCCTGCAGAACATAGTTATTCTGAACTTACATTATTAACAATATTCTAATAATTGTTAAAAACAAAGAAAATTAAAAAAATATAAAATTTATATTTGAGCTAGTCAATCTCCTTGCTGGTTGAAACGCCTCAAAAGGACCTTTGGTTTGGACCGACTTAAACGTCTGGGTGTAACATCGCAAAGTAACGCCGGAATAGTGCTGTTTGAGTGTTGACTCAGTCTGCCATGATGTGTATTGGTAACCTTTTGCATTTCTTGCCTGACTGTAGGTATTTTAAGATCACGATGTAGGTCATCATTTCGCACATACCACGGAACGTTAACTGTATCCCTGAGTGCTTTGTTTTGGAATCTTTGTATCATATTTATTGTATGATTTTTTGCGCAGCCTCAAATTTGAACGCCACAGAGCCACACAGGCTTGAAGACTTGTTTGTTTATCATTAGTTTGTTTTGTTGAGACACTTTGGATCTCCTTCCAATAAGCCAAGTTAGTTTTTTGTATTTAATGTTCAGCTCTATTAGTTTTTTCTTGACGTGTACCTTCCAACTCAGTTTGGCATCTAGGTTCATACCAAAGTATGAACCTAGATGGAATTTCTTCACTGTTTAGAAACAATGGAATTTAGGGTTCTCTTTTGTTGGTAAAGTCGACGTGGATAGACTTGGAGCTACTTATTTACTGCCAGTTTCTTGGAGAGCGGTTTGTATCTTAGTGGTAGACACGTTGTTATTTGGACCTGTAGCCATTATTACCGTGTCATCTGCTAAAGTTCCAACAACACAGCTTGAGTTTACCGGCAAGTCATGTGTATACAGCAGGTACAACAACCGGGCCTAGTATACTTAACTAGATGACGCATCATCTAGTTTAACTCGATAGAACCTTTCGGCAATATACGATTCCAACAGTTTACAGTATTGCTGGGGCAGAAGGTTGCTTCGCTTATAAATCAGGGCAGAATGCCAGACCTCTTCAAAAATAAAATGAAATAATTTTTTGACAGCTGTCAAATTGATTTTTATTCAAAATGGTGATTGTTACATTTTTGCTTTTCAATAAATAAATAAATAAATAAAATTGAATAAATAAATAAATAAATAAATAAATATTTTTGAGTATATTCTTGAGTGATTATTATTTTGTTTTTCTGTTTTAATTAATAAATTGATTAGCATTAATTTAGCAATGCATTTCGAAAACTTACAACTATAAATTTTCGTTTTGTTTTTTATGCTTTCAATTGGTTGAACCCCGATTTAAGTAATAATAAATAAATAAATAAATTAAGTAATAAAAAATAAATAAATAAATTATTCAATTAAATTAGGCACAAAACAATCAATTATTGTTCTTAGGTAGAATGTTTTACAAGATATTTTAATTTGTTTCTTTCATTCAATAAATAAATAAATAAATAAGTTAATGGCATAAGTTGGATAAAATATTTTCATTTTCATTCTTAGGTATGCAGAACCCTATTGTTATTTTTATTGTTACTTATTCGTTTCAATAAAAAAATAAATAAATTATTAAGCGCTAAAAGTGGCATCAATTAGGTTATTCTTTTGATTTGTTGGCAGAATAAATATGTATAAATAAATATGTTGTAAAAACAAATTGGGTATTCCTTAACTACAATAAATAAATATGGATAATAAATAAATAATTGTTGATAAATATTTCATCTTAGGTATGAAAACCATTGATTGCAGTTAACAGCTTAAGTATAAAACTTAAATAAATAAATAAATAAATCTGTTTCAATTTTCTTTTTCAATAAATAAATAACTAATCTTATGCAACCCAAGATCCTTTCCTCTTTATATTCTCAACGTAAAAACAAATAAATATGTAACCATTTTTAAAAACTAAAAAATAATTTACCCACACCATTAGAAAGCCATATATTTCTGTATGATAAACAATAAAATTAATATTTGCTTAATTGATTTTAAAGTTTCTATGCATGCCTGATTGAGTTTTGTATGAAAAAAATTTTAAATAAAATGTCATCAAAAATTTTTTAAATCCAATTGTGCACCGGATTTCGAAAGAAAAAAATTTTCGAGGCAGCATTACCGTTATTTGTGTATAGTTAATTTGAAAAGAGGAACGAGAGAAATATCAACATTCTGATTGGCTGAATGAATGCACTGAGAGAGTGACAAAGAGGGAGAATGTAACATATAGGTAAGTAGTCATACCCTCAAGAAATATATTCTCTTTTCAAATAAACTATAATATTTCCACTGTTTTTATAATAGAAAAACTCAGCACAATACATAAGTATATAAGTAAATAAATAAATAAATAAGTAAGAAATATACTAACTTAACTTAACGTAATTTCAATATTTTTATTTGTCACTTTCAGAAGAATGTAAAAATGGTTCAATTCTATGCTGAAATTTACAAATCAGTTTTTTAATATGGTGTTCATAGAACGTACACAGCTATATCATAGATATATGGTTCCCGAAATTACCGCGCCATCTTCGCGTAAATTGAACTGGGGAATACAATAAGCAGAGCTTTAGCGAAAGCATAAAATTTCCAAACGATATTCTACAAAAACCGCAGATATGGAATTGAATAAAATAAATTCTCCTAATTGAAGAACTGAAAATGCCGCAAAGTATGAGAACAATTAGTGATTAAGATGGTGAGAGTAACTTAAGGTATGCTCTCTCATATCTAACTCATTCTCATATGGGGGCTCAGAAGAGTGGGGCGTGCCCACAAACCAGTTCTTTTGGTACTTTTGTTCTTTTGGTTGTAAGTTCACGCGTGCTATAATTACATATTCCCAGAAGCTCAATTTCAATATTAAACTGGACGTGATGGATAAAGTTGGAATTTTGGTAAATTGTTCGAATAAATTATTTCGAAACGTTTTTCTTCTTCCTCTTTTTTCTTATAAATGCAGATTTGCACTCAAAAATTTTCGCTTCAATTTAAGGCACATTTTTTCCAAGCACTTAATGTAAAAAAAAAAACCAAAAATTAAATAAATAATTATTTTTTATAACTAGTTTTAAATGCCAAATTTCACTGTTCCACACAAAATTTGTGAATGGATTTTATTTGTAAGTGTATGTTTGTATGTAATTTAAAAAATTTAACACTTTCGAAAATCGAAAATGCCAACATTTTTGTAAAAGTTAATCTTTTTCTCTTTTCCGAGATATTTCGACAACAGAATATGAGTTTCGTTATTTTCGAAGATAACGAAATCTATTCAAATCAGAACCGAATTATACGATTGAATAAATAAATAATTAAATATTAAAGCGCGCCTTATGGTTGTTAAAGTAAGTAAACCGAATATTAAAAAAAAACATACATAAATTAATAAATAAATAAATAAATATTGCAATAAATAAATAAATAAATTATATGCACCTCTACTGTGCGTCTTCGCCACTTAACGTTTTCATTACTGTGCATTTTGAGCAATAAATGTTCCCGCTGTACCAGGGGCATCCTACATATGATACGGATGGCAGAATTGATAGACCAAGCGCTGTGAACGCTCAGTCTTCTTCATGATGCCTTTCTTGTAGTATTGCCGTATCGAACGTGACAATTTGTCGTAATTCATGGCTGGGCGATTCTTACGCTTACCCCATAACTTAGCGACACGCACGGAATCTTCAATTTTAAAAATGCCCTTACTGCGATCAATCCAACGTATGGCAGTGCCATTGATATGTGGCACGGCGAGCAGTTCCTTGAGAAACTGCCAGAGATGAATGTGTGAACCGCCATTGCGCCCATTTCCGGGGCGTTTTACTTCGGGCGTAGTAGCTGCAGATGCTGATGGAGCAATATTTCCTGCACTGCCAGATGTTGTTGTTGCTGCTGCTGTTGTTGTTAGTGCGGCCACATTGCAGGGAATGATGGTGGCGGCGGCAGCGGCTGCAGCGCTGGTGGATGGCATTGCAGCATCTTCGTCTGCATAGGAATTTCATGTATTAGTTGTAAGAAACTAGTAGTTAGTTATTATATTATTATTTTTCACCTTCACTATCAACCTCCATATTAATATCGGCTGGAGTTGACCACATATCTTGTTGCTGTTGCTGTTGCTGTTGCGGTTGTTGCATTGTGCCATTCAAATTGCCTACATGGAGCTGCTGTTGAAATGTCGCCGGATTTTGCATACTTTGATATCCATCAGAAAAGGCCAATTTCCATATTTCCAATTGGGCGTGTAATATACTGCCACTCTGAAATAAATATAATTATTAATTATAAATTGAATCGAAGTATATTAAGGATTTTTAGCAGCGTTTTATTTGCTACTCGCTAGTAGATAGTTATATTGATATACTAACTAATTGTATGAGAAAGCAGCAAGAATGCCGCATATATAAAGCGTCTGTTAAAAAGGGTGCGGTAAAAGGGATTAACTGCTTAAGTGTATATATTTCGTTAAGCAGGTTTCATAGCCTTGAATGAAAATATATCTGAAACTAGGGTATGAGCGATTAATTCGCATAATTTTCAAGATCCGAATTCTATTCGCAATTTTTTTTCGAATAATTGATGTAGGAAGTTTTTCAATGTTTGAAATAAAAGAATAAAAGTTGGCATCAATTAAATTAAGATTGCGGTTTTTGTAAGTTTTTGACTTTTTTTTTAATATACTAATTATTAGTATTAAATTTTTAAATTTTTATTATACGCTTTCGCTTTCTCATTATTCGCTAAACCCTAATAGAAACTATAGATACATTTATGGCAGATAAATCTGTATTCAGGTCAAAGATCATTCTTGAAATAATATGTATAAAATTCGATAAAATTTTGGATAACTTAGAATAATTTTCCCTTTTACTTACTTTACTTTACTTTTAATAGCACAACAGCCCATGGAGGGCCTAGGCCAAGCTTTTCGCATCCACTCATGTTGTGCGTGTTATATTTGTACATGAATGGAGGGGACCTTACACTTTAATGCCGAATCCGAACGGCGAAGTGAAAAGCTTTTCATAGCAATTTTTACTCTTGTAGGTTTGCCATTGCCTGCCAAGAGGTGGTGCCGCTGTGTAGAAAAATTATTTACTTTACTTTTTGATTTTGCCTGTGTCAAGATTCGAACCTCGGACACTCTGCGTAGCAGTCCAACGCACTACCACTACGCCACAGCGACCACCTTTTCCCTTTTACCACAAAAATAAATTTTTTCTACTTTTTGATTTTGCCTGCGCCGAGATTCGAACCCCGGATACTCTGCGTAGCAGTCCAACGCACTACCACTACGCCACAGCGACCATTCGACATTTTTCTACCAATCTATATTACCTCAAAAATTTCATTGCAAGAGAGGTAGGCCCCGCAAAACTGCAAGTGCAGATGACAGTCGCGTATAAATTTTGGCGGCACGCGATCCATTTAAGGCAGCTGCCGCAATTAGAGAGGAGACAGAGGTTCAAATTTGTGCTCGATCAGTAAGGAGACGTTTGGTGGAAAACAATGTATGGGAGAACAGCACGAAAAGTACCAAAGACATCGAAAGCGTCCCATAGAGTTCGCTGAAGCGCACATTGAGTGAGATGGCTCAATTAATGCAAAAAAGTAGCCTAACGTATTATCGACAGACGAAAGCAAGGTGAATCTTGTTTTAAGTGATGGCAAACTTTGGGTTAGACGCCCGAAAAATGCATAATTGAGTCCAAAATATACTAGGAAGACGTTTAAGCACGGAGGTGGAAGCATCATGGTATGAGGATGCTTCTCCTGGTATGGTGTGGGCCCTCTGTATTGGATAAAAGAAACGATGGACAGATTTTTTTTATGCAAACATCCTTCAGGAGGTGATGCTTCCTTATGCTGAATGGGAAATGCTCCTGAAATGGCAAATTCAACAGGATAACGACCCAAAGCACTCCTTAATCTTTGCGCGAGATTGGTTTTCCCATAATGGATTTCAAGTTATGACCTGGCCTTCACAATCTCCAGACCTTAATCCAATCGAGAACTTGTGGAATATTGTCAAAGAGAAGATTGGCAGTACCAGAGCTAAAAACAAAGACGAATTGTGGCAAAGCATTCAAAGAGCGTGATATTCCATACCCCATACTACTTGCGCGTCTCTGGTGGAATCGATGCCTAGAAGGTGTAAGGCGGTTTTAATTAACCAAAGCTATTCCACAAAATATAAGCATTAGTGAACAATTTGAGTCAATATTTTATAATTTTTTTTTTTTAATTAAAGTGTTTTTAAATATTTGTCCTTTTGAAATGTGATTTTATGTATAACTTTAAAATTTATTTTTTTACACTGAATTGATTTTGTTTTTGCTTTAAGAAAAAATTAAACTTATAGAATAAATGAATAAAAGTAAATACCTTTTAAATTTATCATAAGCCGAGAGAAATACTTTTTTTTATGTTTTTGGTTTCAGAACAAGGTGTTCTTATTTGATTATCCGACAATGTAGATAGCATGTTGCTTAACATCCCCGATTTCTACAACAATCTTGCTGTGAACTATTAATAATGAAAGGTTTCAATGTGAACGGCAATGCAATGAAGAAGAGATTTAACAACTTCGTCGTTTGATTCGCACATGTTAAGCGAGTTCGCAAATAAAACCCATTTCCTTGAATTAGGACCTCTATCAATCGGGTTATACAAAATAATACTAACCTGCACTAGAGTGCATCTCTCATTGGAATAAGGTGTTGAAATATTGAATTGAATGGAGCAAATTTCTTTTATGAAATGTATTTAAATATAAGTTAGCCTTTGACGGAAAATGCTTTTGTACTGATAATTAGAATTTATTATTCAATCACTGACTCATTTTCCTCCATCGCATCATTCTATTTATTTCATTCTTTTACTAAATTAACTTTAAGAAAACATTTCTTTGCTTTCCAAGTCAAAGTCAAAGTCGAATACAGTCGAAAGATATTATGTAAACAACAAGACACACAGAAAAGAAAAATAAATATAAAATCAACAAAAATAAGCTCACAAAACATTTCAATTTCTTAAGAATTATGTAAACTGAATATTCATTACAAATTACTGCTACCAAACATATCAGATTATGTAATAAACGCTACATTTTAAAAGTTTTAACGATTTTTGTTGTTGTTATCGTATTTTTCTTTTTGCGTGTTTCTGTTTATTTCTGAAGATTCTTGAAGCTTTCTTTTATTTCTTTTCGTTTGTTTATCTTTGGCTTAAAAAAACAGAAAAAAATGAAACTTCCTACACAAACTTTTCTAAAATCTAATTTTAGCTACATTTCTTTTTTTTTTTGTCCATGGTTTGAGAAGAAGCGCAGCTAAATGCATAAAAATAAATTTTTTCAATTTCATTTACAATCGAACGCATGCAACACACACAAACACACATCCATACATACATGAAAATACAATGGAAGTCGAGTTTTTCGTGAGTGAATGACGGCAGTGTGTTGAATCTCCATTTCAACATGCTACGTTATTCTTGTTGTTGTTGTTGTTGTTGACATGGTAACCGCAGTCAAAAACAACTGCAACAACAACATCACCAATAGTAAAACTACCAAAAAAAAAAAACAACAGTAAGTAGCAATTTGATATTTATAGGCATCGTATAACACCAACAACAACCACAGTAGCAGTAAGCAAAATCAACATCAACAACAACAGCAACGAAAACGTCGTCGACTCACTTTCACCTTGCAATGTCGTTGCTGGTCGTTGGCTCAGTTACTTTATTTCTTCATCTTCATGTTGTTATTGTTGTTGGTGTTTCTGTTGGGTGCTGATATTGCTACTGCTGTTTGCTGTTTGCTGTTACTGCTCATACTGTTGTTTGATTTGTCGTATATGTATGTAAGTATGTTTGTATGTAAGAGCTTTGGCTTCGTATAAGTTATCACAATTCGGCGCATAATAATTTTTCCACTTTAGCATTCAGTTTCACTAAACAACCTTCACACATTCTTTCACCTTCATCCATGACCACGGTTACTAATTTTTCATCGTTGCTCATTCATCGCTCGCTCGATTGCTCTCATTCGTTTGTAATTACATTCGCTCTCAATTCATTTGACGTTTTCATTCGTTTCTTTCCGTTATTCATGTTCATGTTGCTTTCGTTGTTTTGATAATGTTGTTATTGCACTTGTTTTCATCTCTTCATGGCGTTGCAGTAGTATTAGTACATTTTTGGTTTACTTTCATTTGTAACTGGGATTTCGAAATAGAGACCAATATCACAAATCTCTCTCTCTCTCTCTCTCTCTCTCATTCTCCCATTCTCTTAACCACACGTCAACACGAATGATCATCAGTTTTGAAAATTTCCCCACATTTCACCATAGTCTACTATAATTTTGACATATGGAAAAGGTATGTAAGGACCAGGCCAGTTTTCGTGCAAAAATTGTAGTTTTTGACCACATTATCGAATTTCTTTTTTAAATGCATATATTCGTTCATCTGCCTGATAAACATGTTAAGTAACGAAATATTGTTTGTATTTTTTATATATGCATTCTTGAGTTACATTGCTCACCGTAAAGGCCTTTTAAGGAACCTTCTAGCGGAAACGTTTAAAACTTTTAGATATTTTTTTTATCCAAATAGTAAGTCGCTGTTTATTTGATTGAAAAATTTGTTTTTTTTTTAAAACAACATCTGTTGGGGAATTTAACATTAAATAGGGGAAAATAAAAAAGAGGAGTTGACAGGCAGAGGCAACCTCTCAGAGTAAAAATTGCCTAAGAAAAGCATTGTTCGGATTCGGGATAAAACTGTTCGGCTACAAATATAAAACGAACAACGTTAATAGATGCGAAAAGCTCAGTCTACGCCATCCATAGGTTTTTGTGCCATTAAAGAAAGGGGGAAACTAAAATTAAATAAGTATCTTTCTGAAATGGGAAATATAATATTTAGTTTCCTGAAGAACTGTTATAAAATGTGTTAACGACGGACAGCAAGCGATTATAAATGGTATTTGTTTTCGTCTGACTGTGACCACAACAACTCAAATATAACTTGGGAATCTTGTCCAAATTTGGTACAGACAGCCAGATACAGGTTAAACTTGGAAATGTAAAAACCATTCATGTACAAATATAACACGCACAACATGAGTGGTTGAGAAAAGCTTGGCCCTTGGAGCTACATGCGGTCATAGTTGATATTGATAAACTGAAGTTCTTTGTGGTAAAGGCATAACACTTGCCACAACGGCTGTCTATGTCTTTATCGGTGCCCTGTGTGATTGCATTCCTCTCAATCTTCCTCTCAATCTTCCTCCCACCTACCAATCTTCCTACCATTCAACACAATGCTCTGCATTCATAGGAGTACACCCTGTGTGTTCAATGAATCAATAAAAAAAAAAAAAAAAAAAAAGAACGCGAAAAAGAATACAAGTAAAAACATTTTCCAAAAGTGATATGGAGATTTACTCGCCTTCCATAAAAGTTACAGGGCAATGTTAAAGGAAATATATTGATACAAATATAGGGTCGCCACAAAGAACGTTGTAGGCGGTCATTGAATCAGTAGGTGCTTACAACAATCTGTGAAACGATCGTTCCAATATATAGTGGAAAAGTGCGGTAATGTGATTTAGGCCAATAAATTAAAACGCTCTTCTATCGTTAAATGAAAAAGAGCATTTTCCTAGAGCGTTAGTAGGGCATTTTAAGTTTGTCGCGCTCGAATTCAACTATCCATCTAGTGTTTTTACAGTTAGTATGTAGTAAAACGCTCGATCTCACCAAAAGTCAATAAATAAATTCAACTTGTATTTTGAAAAATAAAGCTGACGCTATCGCATCTTGGCGCTCTCGCTCCCATCATCATCATCATCATCAGTCAAATGCGTCAGTCAGTCACTGTTAGTTTCTGTTAGGGTTTTTGTTGTTAATTTTGTTATCAACTCATAAGCTTTTGCTAATTGATGGTTAGCTGCTATATGTAGCTAGTAGCTAGTCTGGCCAGTACATATGTATGTATGTATATGTAAGTATATGGAGCTTGGTTACTTGGCTGTGCACTTGGCTTGTAAGTTGTTGCTGGTGGTTGGTGATCATGATGTGCTATTGCTGCTTCTTGTTGTTGTTTCTTTGTATTGCTGTTGTTGATGTTGGCTTTTGTAAACCTGACTAAGTCTGACTATGGTTTATATTAGTATATGGTATGTGGTATTGGTGGTGATGATCGCGGTGGTGGTGGTGGTGGTGGTGGTGGTGGTGGTGGTGGTGGTGGCACAATGGAAATGACGTCAACGCAGTTACGAAACTTGTTTCTTTTTTCATTTTTATTTGTATTTTTTAATGCGAAATTCACTTCAATTTTGGCTTTTTGATTTTGCAATTCATATTCATTTTGCATGGTAGGTATTTGGGCTTCGGTAATCGATTTGTTTTTGTGTTTTATTTATTTTATTTTTTCCTCTTTTTTATTATGGTAAAATGTGGTTCATGTTTGGTTTTATTTTTCTTCTTCTTCCTTTTCTTTTATTCGCCACTCTAAACGCATTAGTGTAAAGTTTTTTTTTTTTAAGTACGTACTTTATTGTGATCTTATTTTGAAAAGAGTTTGATTTACGCGTTTGTAGTGTAGTGCATTGCTGTATCATTTAAGTGCTCTGGCTTATGAAATGGTTTGGAACGTAGGATGATTATGTATCAATGCTTAAAATATCTTCGAGAAAACTTTCCAAAAAGAAAAATAACCAAAATTTTTTTTTTTGAGAAAAGTTATTTAACTCATCTTTGGTATGGAAAATACCAGTCTAACATGCACCTACATACCATATATACCTACATATTCAGAATAACATACATATGTACTTACTTATGTATGCTAAAAGTGGTGGCCCATCTTTTGACCTTATTTTAGCGGAAAGTCCGATGGGTGAACCGAATAGATGAACAGTAAACTTTCTTCATCACTTGGGGGAGAGTATCTCCTCCGCACCATAGAAGGTTTGAACAAAGGGAAAACTACTTGTGGCCAGGATATGCGAGGAGCAAGGTGCTCTACAGAGCATTATCTTCATGAAGATGTTTTCCACCTACTCTATTCCTTTACTCTTCTGCCTACTCTAATACAGCGAAACTTTAAGTTGATTCTTAAATAAATAAATGGTTATCGATTTGGGAAAACTCTTATCTTAGCTAAAGAAATCAAATGTTGAGAGTCACGACAACACTCGTGTCGTTGATTTCAAAATACTAAACAGTCACTGGTTTTTCAACAAAATATTTATTCACTGTTGTATTGCTCTACAATACAAGCAAGAAAGATATGTACGAGTATATACAAAAAATTCTTTGAATACCAATGATTCAGTGCAGCGCAAGGTCACTATTCTGTTAAAAGTTTCTCAATATTCATTCACACATACCTCAGGTGCTTTGCGCGTGAATTCCTCTTCGCTGAGTAATATCAAAGCTGCGCCATCCTCATTGAATTTAATTTCCAAATCAATAATTTCTGGTAGTTTAAATTGCGCAATGGTGAATCGAAGCCATGCGTGTACTTGCTTACCGGACCATGCACTGGGATCTATAAGAACAACGAACACAAATTCTCATTATGAAGACTCATTTAGTAGGAGCAACAACTTACCCTGCGATATTTGCAGTTGGGCGCACGTCTCTTCGGCATCACGTTTTGCATGTTCCAGGCACAATGAAATCACCGGTTCGATATCACCGCGCACCTCTGCCAGGCTATCAATGATGGAAGCCAGTGCCAACGGTTTCAAGTTATGCTTCAGCTGGAATGTGGTATCCTCCAAATAGCCACGCAGCAATTGGTGGTCGGGTTGTTGGCGCGACGACACCGCTGCTGACTTTGATGGTTGAATTTTGACAATCGATGGCAGATCGTTGTAGGCGGTTTGTTCCTCGAATAATGTTTTCAAATCGACCAGCGTTTCAACGTCAGCATCGATGGGCTCGGACTTAATGTCAGTCCATGAAGAGTGTGGCGACGGTGTCTCACAATTGGATTCTGGCGGTGATGGTGGTAATATATGTAGCTCCTGCTTAATGTTAGTGGCATCAATTGATGGGCACGGCGATGATGGATACAATGAAGAGCGCGAACCACTTAAAGAATCGTAACAGCTGGCAAATTGTGCATTGCTGAATGTGTTGTATTCCGATTGTGCTGGACTCGATTGGGGTGAAGGGTATGTGTGGGGGTAGGGTGGAGGGGGAATAAGTAGATTCGGTGTTTTCGCTAGCTGTTGTTGTTGCTGCTGCTGCGATAGCGGCGGTTGTAATTGATTTACTTGATGCAATTGATGTTCGTAGAGTAGAGAATGGTTAGGCTCTTCTTTGATTTCTTTGGATAGACATGACCAATTTTGTTCGATTTTAATTTGTGGTGGCGATGTTGGGGTTAATGGTGTTGTTTTTGAAATATCGTCAACCGTATATTGAAAGACAATGGTGGGTATATTTGCTGTAGGCGATTCGCAGCAATCTTGAGGTAGTAGCGAAAGATCAAAATTATCAGCTGCATAAGGATCAGCAAATGTCGCTGTTGTTGGTACAAATGTATTTGTTGTGTTCGTGTTCGTTTTGACTGCTTGCAGTTGTTGCTGCTGTTGTTGTTGTGGCTCCACTTTAAATGATGTGGCTAGTGGAGTAGCAGTTTGCTGCTTTGTTTGAGTGGTTGACACCAAGCAGTTCGTTTGTGACATCTGTAAATGAAAGGAGGAATTTTTTAAATTTTTAATTTTTTTTTATCATAATACTACAATATATCTTATCTCATATCTTAGAACCAAGTGTTGAGTTTGAATTAAGATGCTGATTACATGAACTATTAGTGCGACAGATTGAAAGAGATATCATCAGTATATGTACTCAAGTAATTTGTTGAAAGTCTAAAGTCAAGTTAACTTGTTATTCATTCGTTGTGCAAGTTTTATGACAAATCTGAGTTGGATAGTTTTTCAATAACCATTTTAAATCTTCAAGGCTTGCTACTGCCTTGCTTCTTCTCTAGTTTGTTTGTGACTGTGCCATGATTCGAACCCCGGCCCGGCACTCCAGCACACTACAAACAATCCCACGGCAATCACTTTCCATCTGTAATATAATATTTCACTAATAGGTAATGTTATTATACACTAACTGAACCCATTTTCAATACTGTCCACTCGAGATATACTTCGTAATATTACTATCACACTTTATGCTTTTCTTTTTCATGCAAATAGTAAACAAAAAAATCTGAAACTTTTCCATTCTCAAACATATTTGAAATGAAAGCAAAAAACAAAATAGTTATGTTACATTTCTTAACCTTGACTTCCGTGACTATGTATTTTTCATAAGAGGAAATAAGGTAACCGTGTGTGCATCGAACGCGCCGTCAAAGCTCAAACTGAAGCCTACATTGAAATGTTTTTCACACTTAAAGTAAAGTAATCAGATATTGTAGGATATACTTAGTAACACTCGTATTTTGAAAACGTTCGCTATGTAGCTGCTGTTGTTGTTGCTTCTTGCCTACTTCTTGCTGCCAGTTACCATATGTCCATCTATCCAACTATCTCAATTGATTTCTCATGCAAGCAGCAAATGGATTGTGTCAAGATTTTAGTAACTAACATAAAAATTCGTTTTTAATACATGACGCCAGAGCTTCAGCGTGCACAGCAACAGCAACAACAACAACAACAACAACAACAACAACAACAACAACAACAACAACAACCAATAAATAAAAACCCAATGATAGAATACAATAGCAGCAACAACAACAAGAAATGCTTTACTAACTAAACAATCAATGACTTGTGAGTGAGCCACATACTCTAAATATTCCGAGTATGTTTGTATCTATCTAAGTGAAATAACAAAATCTATTTACTATACATACATACATATGTATGTATAGGTATATTTGAAACTGACAGCGAGCGGGAAAAGCTTCAGTTTCGAACTACCACCAGCAATCTATGTCTGGAAAGCGAAGCTGGCTGCTAATATTGGGTCGTATAAAAAGTATCCGCAGTTGATATCCAGAAATCTGTCATGTTTAGTTGATGTTTAGTGGGTCCGCTATCTCTCGATAGCTCACATGTCGATCTTCCTTCACCAGTTGCAAAATTTCATCGGTTTTTTCAATGATTTTCAGTGCATCTTTGATATTGAAATTTCCGGAACGGAATCGGGTAAAGTAAACCATTCCTGAGTCCGACGTTCAATCACAGCATCCTCACCGCAAACTGCACAAATTTTCGCAATGTTTTTTCAGCGGTTTCACCGCTGTTTGCTATACTTTCATTACTTTTGCTATAACGAAATTTCCGGAACAGAATCGAGTATAACAATCCTGTGTCCAGCGTTCACTCATGTTTTTGCAACGGTTTTACCTATTGCTATAGTCAAAAAGCTTCACAAATCGTATTTCTTTAGATATTTCACTCATTTCAAATAAATTTAATTTTTTACACTGCTAGTGTAAACAATCTTTATATAAAATATAGCATGAAATGCTACCTTTTAAACGTGTGTTACTTTGACATAATCGGACTAGTGTTGGCAGATTTGTGTGTATCAACATCAAAAAACCGCGGATATTTTTGATATGACCCAATATATGTTTCAACCTGTGAGTGCGAGCGAAATCCGTTCTCTCACTCGCACTCTCAATTTCTACCCTGCTCGATGGTATAGAATAAGTATCACCTCCAGCTTTCAGTACTACTGAATAGTCTCATTGCAAATGACAATACAACGAAGAAGAGATTTTCAACTTGAACGTTTTATTCGTACATGTTAAACTATGTACTCGTACTTGGCAAATACGCGGGTACTTTTCATATCACCCAATATTTAAGATCGTTTTCATCTTATTGTTGTTGTTGTTTTTGTTTCTTTTCTGTTTCCACACTAACTACAAAATATGTACTACCTCTTGTGGTAGTTAAAAATCTACTTTTATTTTTTATTTTGATTTTTACTTCTTTTTTTTTTAATATAATACATATTAAAGCGCGATTGAAAGCGAACAGCTAAAAACAAAAGCTTCAATAAAATCGCGTTTTATATGTGAAACTGGTTTTTATTTCATATGCTGTTTGTTCTTAATGTAATCTCATACTAATAATGAAAAAGCACCGCCACACATTGGAACATACATAGAACATGCACACAAACGCACAGAGATCGAGATCGAACGAATGGTCGATAGTAGAGAGGCTGAGACTAAGTAACTGACTGCCGCCTGGCTGCTTGACTGCTTCGCTGCCTGACTGACTAAGGGTATTGTTGTTGTTGTGTTAAGTAATCAATAAATTTTATTTTAGAAATTTGTAGTTTTTATTAAGAAGATAAAAAATAAAAAAATAAAAAAACGCTAAACATTTTTCTCCTCAACTTCCTCCCCCTGCTCATGCGCTGTGCTCCTCGAGAACGATCTGACACAACAAAAGTATTAGACTCATTTGGGTTTTCCCATTCAAGCAGCGAGTCGTCGTAACGCAAGCGTATACCAGCAAGTTTTTCGCGCTTTTAAATTGCAAACAAAAATCCAAAAACAAGCAGTTAGATTCACAATCAAGAAACAGCAACTGAATTAAGTTTTGAATGGCCGGGCAGTAAGTCGGTCGGTCGGTCATTGGCCGGTTGGTCGGTTCGTCGGTTGGTCGTTTCGTAGGTTGGTCGTTTCGTCCAGCACACATACAGTAAAGTGGTGGAAATAAACCGAAGAGTTAGAAAAGGTCGAACGAGTGGTAACAGCAGCAGCATTGAAAGTGATCGCTGCTATCATCGCCGCTTATGACGAACGATAATAATAATAATAATAATTTTATGCAAATAAAATACAATCGTAAATCTAACAAGTCACGAAGTTATTACAATTTTTATGTTTCATGCCATACAAGGTTCTTTACAGCGGCAGTAACAGTAAGCAACCAACAGCAGCAGCCAACAAGAAACAGCAGCAGCAATAAAAAAAAAAAAAAAATATGCAGAGCAAGCTACAGTGGAAAATCTAATGTGGGTAGTCGAAATCTACATACAGAAATACATTTTCTTTTGTCAATAAATTCTGTGTCTTAACTCGCATGCAACATTAAGATATAAAAATGCACCTAGTGTTGATACAGTGCTGCACATTGCATGTTGCAAAAGAAAGAGCAACAACAAAGCTTAAGTGCAGAGCTCAAACATTTTAGTTAAACGGAATTTCCTCAGAAACTAAGTTCTCTCTGTAACACTTAGAAGGTCCAAACCAAAAATATTGAACAAATATTAGGGAATTTTTTAAATAATTAGATGACAGGCGTAGCGTAGCTCTTCCTCTTACTACTCATGAAAGACCTGTACTTCAGATACTTTCATTGCATTAGCATTTCATTGATGATAGAAATTTGCTGCATTTATTTATGAACCAGGATAAACATAACAAATTTGTATGTAACTAAAAATTCGATGAGGCAGGAATTAAAAGAAATAGATTATACATTAATTTTTTTTAGTGGGCATTTCAATCTTCCTTCCAATCAACACAATGCTCTGCATTCATAGGGGTACACCCTGTGAGTAGACTTTAATAAAAACACAAACCAAAAAAGTTATTACTTTATAAGATTTTAGTGATTATCTTGACTATGATATATTAGCTGCGTTTTATTCGTGTAGTAGTTTAACATGTACGAATAAAACGTTCAAGTTGAAAACCTCTTATTCGTTCGTTGTATTGTCATTTGCAACGAAATCATTTGCAACGAACCTCCAGCACTGAAAGCTGGAGGGGATATTCTATACCATCGAGCAGAGTAGAAATTGGGAGTGCGAGTGAGAGAGCGGATTTCGCTCGCACTCACAGGTTGAAACATATATTGGGTAATATCAAAAATATTCGCGGTTTTTTGGTGTTGATACACACAAATCTGACAACACTAGTCCGATTATGTCAAAGTAACACACGTTTAAAAGGTAGCATTTCAGGCTATATTTTGCATGAAGATTGTTGTGTTATTCGTTGCTAGTGTAAAAAATTACATTTATTTGAAATGAGTGAAATATCTAAAGAAATACGATATGTGAAGCTTTTTTACTATAGCAATAGGTAAAACCGCTGCAAAAACATGAGTGAACGCCGGACCCAGGATTGGTTTGCTCGATTCTGTTCCGGAAATAATTTCGTTATAGCAAAAGTAATGAAAGTATAGCAAACAGCTGAAAAAACATGGCGAAAAATTTGTGCAGTTTGCGGTGAGGATGCAGTGAGTGAACTCAGGACTCAGGAGTGGTTTACTTTACCCGATTCCGTTCCGGAAATTTCGATATCAAAGATGCACTGAAAATAATTGAAAAAACCGATGAAATTTTGCAACTGGTAGAGGAAGTGGTCTCTGTGGCGTAGTGGTAGTGCGTTGGACTCGGCAAAGGCAAAATCATAAAGTAGAAAAAATAATTTTTCTACACGGCACCACCTCTTGTCAGGCAATAGCAAACCTACAAGAGTAAATAATTGCCTATGAAAAGCTTTTCTCTTCGCAGTTTTGATTCGGCACAAAACTGGGACCTACAGTTTTGTGCCGAATGTACAAAATATAACACGCACAACATGAGTGGATGCGAAAAGCGAAAAGCTCGGCCTAGGCCCTCCATGGGCTGTTGTGCCATTAAAAGTAAGTAAAGTAAGAGGAAGATCGACATGTAAGCTGTCGAGAGATAGCGGAGGCACTAAACATCAACCACATGACAGATTTGTGGGTATCAACTGCGAATACTATTCATATGATTCAATAAATAGCTTCCGACCGGTTGAGGTACTCGAATTGTGAAACGCAATATGAAAACTCAAGCGACATGTTGACAAATATTTTTCAATAAATCTGTTTCCTGACTATGGAAAATAAGGAAAATATGTTCCTGGTACAGCTGAAAGTAGTAGAAGTCTACTTCTCTACCCACTAGTCTATCGAGGCTGACTGGAGATGAGTAAAATATACCATAATTCTGTTATATTGAATAAATATGGATTCTAAAATCCAATAGAATTTATCAAATCGAACAGAGTTTGTAGTTATGTACTTCCTAGCATCGATTCTTTTATGTGAGAAAATCTGTCTAAAATCACACTATCACATTATTATTATTATTTTTTATAAAAAATTCTGCTATATTTACTTAGAAACAATTGTACTTAAGTGTGTCATAAATATACAACATAATCATATTTGAAAATAAACCTTACGATTTCAATATAGTATGCTTTCCAAGTATTTGAACTATGAACTCGAATAAATGGAAAAAGTTTACATCGTAAACATTTTATACTATAATCATCTATCATCATAACTACAAATGATATATATATTATATGTAAATCTTTATGTACATATAATATATAATTCTAAAGAAATTTCCTTGTCTTTTGAAAGTTTTCCCCAAACTAACTTAAATCCGTTTGAAAATGTAACAGTTATGTGAATATGTTTATTTTTTCCAAGATATTTACTTATTTTTAGTCATTCCCATACTCAATATCGCCCACTGTTTGGTTGCGTTGCCAGTGAAACTATAACTACTTCACTTACTCGCTTCCTTTCGTACAATTTATTAGAAACAAGTTTCTATAAACAAACACCAAAAATGTTGAACACAATAAACTCACTCACTTTTTTTTTATCGAAACCAACTAAAAGAGACGAAAGGAACTTTTTAATTGCGGTGCGGGCAAATTAATTAATTTGGGTTTTCTTAGCAAAAAGATATGAAGCAATAAAATCAGAAAAATGCACGGTTTGTTAAAGAAAAATTCCAAATTACTTAAATATTTATTTATGTACTCGCATGACGTTTGTTAATTAATAAATGTACAAATGTTCTTTAAAATTTATTAGCCGACATTATTGAAACCTCATCGAATTGTAATCGGTATGACAGTGAACAAATAAATATAAAAAATAAATAGGTAAATGAATGAGTGAATGAATGAATGAGAAATGCTGACCGGTGCGCCATTAGATATCAATCGTCGGTTGTACGTACCTTTTTTTTGTTTTTTGTTTTTGAGGATTAATGACAACTACATTTACTTAATACATAAAAAAAACTTTATGGCATTTCTACAATTGAAACTTTGAAAACGTGATTCAATTGGATTTTTCGAAAAAATGAAAAAAATGAAATGAAAAAAATTCTATTTTGAAGTGTTTGAAAAAGAATAACAAAGCGTGAAACAAACGAAATGGAAATTCCAAAGTGATCTAATTTTTATCACATAAAAATATCACAAGTATAATTTCTTATAATGGCAGAAAAAGGTGCAGAACTTGGGTAAATTCGGTGTCTTTCGACGAAGAAAAAAGTTACTTCCGCTTAATTCAATTGATCTTAACAGAAAACTTTGAATTCAACCACTTATTGATACTTTTATTGAACGGTTTTTCAATTCTTGAAATTCCATCCATCGTTTAATTCATTTAATTACTATTCAACTGACATATTTCAAAATGAGTCAGCAGCAGTTTTCATTGATTTCAAATACAGTACTTTTCGCTTAAAACGAACCCGTTTAAAACGAACTTCCGCCTAAAACGAACTAATTTCAGAAGTACCCGCTTTATTGCTAATAAACCATGACATTTTTTTTCGCTTATTTAAAGAGAACTTTCGGTTATAACAAACTTTTTTTTGGATTCAAAAGCTGTTTATTTTTCGGTTAAAACGAACCAAAAAAGTGGAGCTAGTTTTGCACTGGTAACACTGTTTTATTTTTCCAATATTCTCGAATACGGGAATTTCCCTAAGTTTATTGTTTGTGCGTGTCGCTGTGGCGTAGTGGTAGTGCGTTGGACTGCTACGCAGAGTGTCCGGGGTTCGAATCTCGACACAGGGAAAATCAAAAAAAGTAGAAAAACTAATTTTTCTACACGGCACCACCTCTTGGTAGACAATGGTAAACCTACAAGGGTAAAAATTGCCTATGAAAAGCTTTTCACTTCGCCGTTCGGATTCGACACTAAACTGTCATTCATGTACAAAATATAACACGCAGAACATAAGTGGATGCGAAAAGCTCGGCCTAGGCCCTCCATGGGCTGTTGTGCCATTAAAAGTAAGTAAAGTAAGTAAGTAAGCGTGTGAAGGGTGCAGCTGCAAATTACAAAGTTATAACATGAACGTAGTAGCAGTTGGAAAAACAAAGAAAGTGTTTTTCTTTAATAGAGAAATATGCAATATTTAAAACGCTTACAAGAAGGTGTAAAACAAAAGCAATTTTGCCAAGAAATGGGCCTCAGCAAGTCAACAATTGCTACAATTTGGAAAAATAAAGACTTGATTCTCAATAATTTTGAGCAAAACTATGTCAAATGTAAAGAAGATCAAAAACCCTTCTTTCATGGAAGTGAATCATTGCCTACTAAAATGGTTTACTCAGGAAAAGGGCCAATAATGTTACTATAACCAATGCCGTTTTACAAGCGAAAGCAGAAGAATTTCGAAAAAGCTTAATTACTGCGAATATGCATGCAAAATTTTTTAAAATAAATCAACAAAGGAGTTAATATGTACATAAATTGAAAAAGTCTTAAAGTCTTCATTTAAAACGAACTTCGGTTAAAACGAACCATTTTGCCCAGTCCCTTGAAGTTCGCTTTAAGCGAAAAGTACTGTAATTAAAATTTTTTTTTTACTTATTCTAAGCTCACTAATCGCTCTTCCATTAAACATCACTTGAGAAAATATAATCCTCGGGTAAAAACGGTCAACGAATCTCCTTACAGAGTAGTTGAGTGCTTTCTTCTTTTAATGGCACAACTGCTTATGCATGGTCTATGGTAGGACGAGCTTTTCGCATCCACTCACGATGTGTGTGTTATATTTGAACATGACTGGAAGGGTCATACAGGTTTATGTCGAATCTGAACGGCGAAGTGAAAAGCTTTTCATAGGCAATTTTTACTTTTGTACGTTTGCCATTGCCTGCCAAGAGGCAGGCAGGCAATTGATTTTGTCTGTGCCAAGATTTGAACCCCGGAACCAACCAACTACACCTCGGCGACAACAAAAGTTAGGTTAATACGTTATGAAAATATGTCCACAAAATATTTGTTAACCATAAATTGAAAAGTGTTGCGAATTTTTCATTAATTTTTGGAATTAGGTAAAGAATGGCCTTTAACTTGAATAGAAAACACTTATCCCTTGATTATTATCCCTGGTAGATACGATGAACACAAAATCGTGCAATTCGAAACCATGTAAAACATGATAGAGCTTTCTTGTAAAAAAGGAGGATTTGGTAATTACATGTACATATATAAAGGCGAGCAAATCGACTCAATGAATAGTAAGAAAATTTTTAGATACCTTCATAGTATAGAAGGTTTATTTGGCTAAAAGGTCGATTGGTTCTTTTGATTTGCTCTAGTACATTCATAATATAGGGGAACAATAAATTTTCTCAACGAAATTAGAATTTAGATTTAGACGTGGCCAACAGGGCCATAGGCATTCCATAGCACTCAGACCGCTAGACCAATGAATTTTGCCCTAGGCCTAGGCCTTTGCCAGAACGAGATGGCGCATTTTGGGTTTCGATGTCACGGGAATGGCCAAAGTTCACTCCTTCTCCTTCTGCGGTCTTCTGAGATTTGTGAGAGAATCCGGAAAATTTTCGGAAGAGAACTTTTAACCCCTTTTTCTATTGAGTGGTGTACTTGTACTCTTTCATATACTTAATTCTCATTTACTTCATATCGTTTACTTTGATGAGAATTAACCAGCAGATCACGGCGGGAATCAGACGCACAAACTGCTGGGTGTAGTGCGCTACCCGCTAGACTCTCAAGGTCTGCGCTCCGAGACTGAGGAGTCGATTTTAAGGTACAAATCTTTAATGACCGAAGACATGAAGCACTCTTAAATTTTATATTAGAACTGGTTTTCGTTTTTTATTACATATTCTCTTCTTTCTTCTTACTTTGGTGGATATTTGTATAAATGCTTAAAAAATTAACTAAACGAATTTTTAAATTTGTGGTAAAATTTTAAAACCATATTAAAGCGAAACCATGTACGAGGTATGATCAAAAAATAACCGTCATTTATTCATCAACAACTATTTTGTCCCCTTCAAAGGATATAATACACCCCCTCAGATATAATACACTTATGCCAGCGTTTTTTCCAATCCTCGAAACACTTCTGAAACGCGCTTTTTGGTATCGCCAACAGCTCCTGTTTCGATTTTTCTTTTATCTCCTCAATCGTAGCAAATCGCTTTCCTTTGATCTTTAGGATTTTTTTTTTTATTTACAGTAGGAGGATTAACAGGAGTAGTTTTAGCTAATTCATCTGTAGATATTATTCTTCATGACACTTATTATGTAGTTGCACATTTTCATTATGTTTTATCTATAGGAGCTGTACTTGCAATTATAGCAGGATTTATTCACTGATACCCATTATTTACTCGGTGTCTTCAGTTTTGGGAAGAGGAAAAAGTCAGCGGGGGCCAAGTTCGGTGAATACGGTGGTTGAGGCATGATAACGGTTTTGTTTTTGGCCAAAAACTTACGCACAAGCGACGTTATTTTTGCTCAAAATTTAGCAATTTTGGAACAATCTTCGCTGCCGCACGTTTCATGCCTAAAACATCCGTAAAAATTGCTTGGCATGAGCCGAACGATATGCCAACATCATCAGCAACCTCTCTCATAGTGATTCGACGATTATCCAAAATCATTTTCTTCACTGCGTCAATGTTTTCATCGGTTGTTGACGTGCTCGGGCAACCAGGACGAGCATCGTCATTGACATCTTCTCGGCCTTCCTTAAACCGGTTATACTACAATTGAACTTGTGTTCTGCTCATAGTAGACTCGCCAAAGCCCACCGTCAACATTTCAAATGTCCTTGCGCATTTAATTTCATTTTTTACACAAAACTGAATACAGTTTTTTTTTATCCATTTTTTCGAATAGTAAAAAATCGAAGAGCACACCAAAACACGACTAACCTTTTTATCTGTAAAAAACAAACTGACAATCCAAAATGGTTGGTATTGCCAACATATATAACAGACATGTGTACCAACATAACAGCAAAAAAAAATGCGAAAATCGATCATACGTAACTCACGAAATTTGAAAATAACGGTTATTTTTTGATCACACCTCGTATGTAATTTGAATATTTTTTTATGTATTGCTATAGTAAATATTTTTTATATTATTTTCAAGCATTTAAACTCACTCAATAAGAAAACAAAAACACTTTAATTCTTTCTTGTGGCAAAAGTAATTCTAAAAAATATTGATGGACATAAAAGTTCTAACGAGTAATAAAAATATGGACAGTTTAAAAGGGGAAAACCAAGCTCTATTAACTTAACCATTTATCGATCTATGTATCTGAGTAACTTTTTGCATTCACGGCTTCCACTGAAAGCTAGATTAATAAGTTCAAATTGCAAATCTCATGCTTCTTACATTTTTCGAAGCTATGGTATTATGCATAAAATCACATAATGTTTATAGTTTAATTTTGTATATTCCCTTTAGATCAAGTTAAGAAAAAAAAAAAAAAATAATAATAATAATAATAGCAAATAAAACCTGAGCACTTAATTTATGTGCACGTCGCATGCTTTAAGAATAACCAAGTACTCCAGATCAACAAAAACCAAAACCAAAACCAAAACAAAAACAAAAACAATTCCACTAATAATAACAAAACAAAAAGAGGCAAATGAAGAAGAAGTAACGCATACTAAATTTACTAACTGTGTGTACTTACGTCAGTATGTGTGTGTACTACAGTCGCGATCAGAATTAAGTGAACCGCAGAGCTGTTGGTTAGCAAGCAAAACGTTCAATGTTTATAAAAAAAAAAATCACTTAATTTTGATCGTTACTGTATGCATTTAGTTATACCATACATATACATATTTTTGTCGTAATTTGTTTGTTGTGCTTTTTTTTTTTTCGTTTTTGTTTATACTACTTGTGTTAGTATTTGTTGTGGTTTCGTCTCATCGTCAAAACGCACTTTAATACAGTCACGTGCGCATGCGCAACACAAAATGTTGCGAGTCTTGTAAGCACGCATAATTCGAGTGTAATTGACTTCTTTAAAAACTTGTTTTCATTGCTATTTTTATTTGAATCCCTTGGTTTCCTTCTGTGCAACCAATGTACGATCGATCAGTAGCGATAGGCACAAGGTATTTCTAACTCACTCACTCTCTCACTTACTCATTAAATCACTTAGGTTATGCATGCCACTCTTTGAGTTGCCTCTTTTAGCATTTGCTTTTATTGGATTCACTTTTTTCGCCTTTTTGTTTTTATTACATATTTACATTTTTTTGTATTTCCATGCAAATTGTTTTTATGCTTAATCATAAAGTCACTGACAGCTTGTTGTTTTCCAACACTTATGCAGTTTTCGAGTTATCGCTGAGAGAATGTGGATATGGGTGCAGTTTAAAAAATTCTTTTTGCATGAGTTTTTATAAATATTGAATGCATTAAACATAAACTCTTACATTATCTGAATGCTAAACTTTGATTAACTTTAACTAGGTCTAGGTAAACTGAACTCATTCAAGTTGAAAAAACACCGGCACTAAATATTTAACTTACATTTATTTTGGACTTGCACTTACACATTTATCGAAAAGTTCACGTAGCGCTTTTAATACTTTCGTTTTGCTTATACTTAAGTTGACAATTAATTAAATGTTAGAGCAGAAACTAACAATAATTTCTAAGCCCTTCATGCACGAATGTGAAGTTAACTACACGATAGTTTTAATTGAAATACTTAATTGAAAACAAATCATTTTACTTTTATATCTCTACCTGTGCTCATATACGAGTCTAATAATTGCAGTCACTCACTCATTCATTCAGATTTAGTTAGTATGTAGCTTCAGTGATTTTAACTAGCATCGTTATGACTCACCACAGAGTAAAATTTCCCAGTGAAATTACAAAATCAAAAATTGTAAAAATCACAAAATTTGATTAAAAAATTTATACATATTTACATTTTTACAAAGATTTAAAATAAAAACAAAACAAAAAAAAAAAGATTTGTACTTTTTTCTTTTATTATGCATTTTGTGAATTAAAACTTACTCATGCATTAGAGTACGACGAGTAGGTGCATATTACTTATTTATTGTATGTAAATGTGAACGGTTTAAAGCAATTTAATTCTTGCTGCTAAATGTGAAAATGGTAATGTGCAATAATCGCTATTGATTAATAATTTTAATAATTAATAATTACGAGTATTTAGTGGTGCTACTAAAATGGTGTGAACAAAGTTTAATCTAGATTAAACCAGTCAAGGCAATTGACGTTACCGAAATTACAGGGTGGCCTTTAATAAGTGTACTACTGTGGGCAAAAGTTAGTAAGACTTTGTTCAGAATTTCAAATTTTTTTATTCATTCTTCCAAATCTATTTCGTGTACTTCAAAGTAATCCCCCCCGGCCCCAATACACTTGTGCCAAAGTTTTTTCCAATTCTCGAAACAGTTGTTAAAGTCAATTTCCGGAATAGCCTTCAATGCGCTTAGCGATTCATGTTTAATGTCTTCAATTGACTCAAAACGGTGTAACGGTGTCCACGAAGCGGTTTTTTGAGTTCAGAAAATAGCCAAAAGTCACACGGTGCTAAGTCAGGCGAATAGGGTGGTTGCGGAACGATATCAGTCGAATTTTTGGCAAAATGGTCTCGTAAAACCAATGCACTCTTCTTAGGCCCAAATGATGTTTTAAAATGGTTTTCACTGATCCTTCCGATATTGATATTCCAACGATGCCAGTAAGGTCTCTGGCATCTGACTGTTAATCGTCGATTCTCGAGCACCAATTCCTTGATTTTATTGACGTGTTGATCATCAGTTGATGTTGATGGCCGTCCTGGACGTGGTTCGTCGTCAACGCGTTCTCGACCATCTTTGAACAATTTGTACCAATCAAAAACACTTGCTCGCGACATACAATATACTATGTAGAGAGATAAATTTGAATGAACATTGAAAAGTAACAGAACCTAACAAAGAAAAGGCCGAATTGCTTCCTCAACTCATTATAGTTTTTAAGAATAATACAAAAGTATCCAAAGCAACTACGTTACGACAAAGAAGAATTACTCGCACCTGCTGAGTATTTTGTGCTGAGCCACAATAAAATTCAATTTCATAACAATTTACTTATGCTCCAATATCGGAAAAAAACAATATTAATTACGCCGCACTAATTGATTTTCTATTTTACATAAACACATTTTATAAGTATACCATATGTTTGAATACATACATACACACACATGCATATACGCAGATAAACATAAATCTATGAATATGTTATATAATTGCGTATACATGATTTTATTTACCGAAGCAATACTACATAATTCCAAACATAAAAAAAAAAAATGTTTAAGGTATCAAAAAAATTTAATTAAAATAAAACAAGTTTGGCAAAAATTATATAAAAAACATATCTGCAATATATACGAGTATGTATGTATGTATTTATGCACCTGTGTGTGTATAGCCTCCAATCGAATATTCATGTCTTCATATTAGAACAATTCGATTATGAAATCCAGTTTAAAAGTAGCTTCAGTTTCGTAACACAGAACAAACTCTCACACAGTCGCACTCATTCAATCAAACTCACACTCACACACACACACACACATAAAGTAATTAAAAAAAAAGTTCGATCAGATATTGAAAAATACGAGAAATTAACTGATTTTTAATTTGTATTTATGTACATGTATATGTGTGTGTGTGTGTGAGTGTGTGTGTGAGTTTGTGTGTGTGTGTGTGTGTCTTGCTGATCCACATAAATAAATTAAGCAATAATTTTTGATTATTATTTTTATTAAACTTACAAATTGGAATTATACTTATAATATAAGCGACTGACTGACCCAACCCAACCCACAAAATGAGAAACATGGACAAAAAAAAAGAACGCTACCAAGTTTTTATTTACACCAGCAACAGCAGCAAATAGCAGACAAAGAAATTACTTTAGAATTCAACCTTGAAACGAAGCGAATGCCGCACACACAGTGTAGAATCGAAAAATACGGACAGACAAACGATTTTATTTTATTATTAATTCATACTCTTTTTTGTGTTCTTTAACAATTTTATTCGCATGAAAAGTAAATTATAAAAACAAAAACGCAGCAGCGTTTTAGAAATTTTGAATTTAAAGGTATTGTTTGTTATAAAGCAATAAAATCAAGTTTACAAGTTGGCTTGATTGGCATGATCAATTGAGATTGCAGACTTGAGACGCCATCCTTGATCTTTCATTGACTGAATTTATTGGGTAGTAGTGTTCTCCCGATGAGGTTGCAAGAAAAAATCTACGATAAGCTAAAAATACGATAAGCTTAAATCTTCTAATCGAACATTGTGGAAAGCTGTGGAAAGTCTCTGGGAACGAAAACGCTCTGGCATTTGCTGCTTACTTGGAGAGAGTTTTTAGTTTAACTACAAACCCGATTGAAAGTTATACCGTTGTAAAAGTTTTGGTTATAACCGCAAATTTTTTATAATAAGAATTCGGCATTAGGTTCGATTAGGTTAGGATGAGGTAAACAGGTTAAAACAATACAGAAAACTAAAGCATGATATCTCGAGGTAATGAAGGTAATGTATTGTTTTCATACTTTCGACTTTCATTTAAACAGAGGAGCAATAACTGGAACTTTTGCTTATAGTACCTATTGCAGACAGTACCTATAGTATATAGTACCTATTTGGCAGTTAGTAAAGCCCCTAAAAAGACTTCAACAGCTACTAGGCTGGCCTAGATAACTCAAATGAATGGATTTGAAAATTTCAATCGCAAGTTTGCTAAACTCAAACAAATTATACTTTTATTTAACCAAAGAAATGGTCTCGGCTCTTCGATTTCGAAACCTTTTGTGGCTTATAAAAACAAATCATAGTAGCTTAAATTCATGGATAAATGATATCAAGCTATGGGGCACTGGTTTTAACTCTAGTATTGGGATTATTCAAAGATGAACTATTACGAATCATAGCCATTGGATCGTGGTATATAAGCAACCATCTCATCTAGCATCCTTTTTCAAAACCTCCTAAGCTCATTTTTCACTCCAAAAATGTCTTTTACCTACATTGAGTCTTTTTACCACCATTAGTTAAACCCCATTTTTTCGCTGATCAATCAACATTCAATTCTGAATCATACAAACAAATTCTAAAGCAATAAATACCTATGGTACCTATAAATCTGGCAACACTAGTCCGATTATGTCAAACGAACACGTGTTTGAAAGGTGGCATTTCAGGCTACATTTTGTGTGAAGACAGTTGTGTAATTCGTTGCTAGTGTAAAAAGTTACATTGATTGGACGAAATACATAAGTTGTGTGATGCGTTACTTTAGAAAAGGTAAAAACGCTGCAAAAACATTCCGAAAAATTTGCGCGGTTTACGATGAGGATGCTGTTACGATTAAACGCTGGAGCCAGGAGTGGTTTGCTTGATTACTTTACTTTACTTTTAATGGCACAACAACCCATGGAGGGCCTAGGCCGAGCTTTTCGCTTTTCGCATCCACTCATGTTGTGCGTGTTATATTTGTACATGAATGGAAGGGACCTACAGTTTAATGCCGAATCCGAACGGCGAAGTGAAAAGCTTTTCATAGCAATTTATACTCTTTAGGTTTGCCATTGCCTGCCAAGAGGTGGTGCCGTGTAGAAAAATTATCTTTTCTACTTTTCGATTTTGCCTGTGCCGAGATTCGAAGCCCGGACACTCTGCGTAGCAGTCCAACGCACTACCACTACACCACAGCGACCACATTTTGATTGCTTGATTCCGTTCCGGAAATTTCGATATCAAAAATGCATCTCGCTCTGGTCGGCCAGTCACTGAAAAAGCCGATGAAATTTTGCAACTGGTGCAGGAAGATCGACATGTCAGGATCGACATGACTGTCAGGAGATAGTAGAGGCAAATGACCGATTTGTGGCCACCAACCGCGGATACTTTTTATAGGACCCAATACTAAAAATATATTGTAATTACTTCTACACAGCGGAAAAGTAAGTAAGTTAAAACAGGATGTTTTTAATTTAGGAACAAAATAAAATTTTTTTTAAAATTTTCATGTAAGGGGCGTTTTTTTTAGAAGTATGGTTTTCAAGAAGAAATAAAACGCATATAATTTAATGTTATGGCCAAGAATTTACCTTTATTGTAAAGATAAGGATTTGCCATTATATTTTAAAAACAATTTCGGGCCAGTGGCCGCCACGACTGGTTCGAATAAATTCCAGCCGAGAGGCCCAATTTTCGACCACTTTTTGCAGCAATTGGGGGTTATTGGTATGTCAATAATAACGCACCAAATATTCTATTCCAAGGCGTCAATCATCTTGTGCTTATCTGCGTAGATAAGCGACTTCACATAACCCCACAAAATTAGTCCAGCGGTGTTAAATCGCTCGATCTTGGAGGACTCGCCACAGGCCCACGACGCGAGATAATGCGCTCACCAAAAGTTTCCTTCAATAAATTGATTGTGATTGTTTCGTTGGCTGGATGGCATGTAGCGCCGTCTTGTTGGAACCAAAGGTCGTTCACATCAACATCCTGCAATTCAAGCACGAAAAAGTCATTAATCATGGCTCTATAGCGTTCCCCATTAACTATAACATTTTTACCGGCTTTATCTTTGAAGAAATATGGACTAATGATTCCCTCTGCCCATAGAGCACACCAAACAGTGACTTTTTGAGGATGTAACGGCGTCTCAACAGTGGCTTGTGGATTATGATCACTCCAAATACGACAATTTTGCTTATTAACGTTCCCATTCAACAAAAAGTGAGCTTCATCGCTGAACAAAATTTCCTTGTGGAAATCGCGTGAACCAAACCATTATTTTGGTAATAAATTAGCACGATTTGCAAACGTTGCTCAGGAATAAGTCTATTCATTATGAATTAGCAAACCAAACTGAGCATAAATCAAGTAACAACTGTCAAAAAGACCAACTGCGAAAAAAGTAGTGCCAGATTGAAAACCATACTTCTAAAAAAACACTCTTTATTACTTTTTTAAATTCGGGGTTTATTTCTACTAAAACCAGACTTACAGATTTTCCTTGTTTAATGACCTATAGTAAAAATTTGTGAGGAACATATTTCTGGAACTTATTGGCCCTCTTTAAGCCTCGTAATTGGTCAAAAAACTAATTTTTTTGTGAAATAGGCACGAAATACCCATAGCAGAGCGAGATAATAATAATATGGTTAATACTTTTGAGGCAAATGTTCTGCGAACAATTCTATATTTAATGATTCAATACACAAGCAAAATTACTGAGTTTTATGGTTTATTATACTTAATTTGGTAAAAATGGGCAAACTTTAGGCCCACGTAAAACTAAAAATAAAATTAAAACTTTTAAAACGACGGAATCCATTTTCAGAATCTTAGTATTTTTGTAAAAATCTATTTTGTGTAATAAGACAAAGAGTAATTTTGGCTACAATTTTAAAAAGTTAAATTAGTAATCTGATTTTGGATGATATTTTACATGTAAATATTTCCCTTAGGTCTAACTATTGGTGAATTTTTTTTTTGAAGAATCTATTTCTCTACCATTCTCTACTCATGCATCAAGTCACCAATTTTTAGTTATTCTTAGAACAGAAAAATTATGTATTAACTACTTTAGCAATTTTTCCATATAAGTATAGGAGTCAAAGTAGTTAAGCTACTGGTACTCCAGCATAGCAGTCACTCTGTAACCTATCGAGGTGGCTTTTGCTGTCGCACGAACGAGGAAACACTTTAGAAATATGCAGAACTTGCCTTGTACAACAATGGCAGAGTAACATTAATTGTTTCAGTTATGCTTCGACAGAACAACACTTTCAGATTGTCATGGGTTTTCCCAATCATCCGCCATATCCACATACCAATTGCAAATCCGTCACTGCATCCTGAAGGTGAAGTTTGTGGATCGAATTTGCGTATTTGGTTTTCATATTACAATAAGTGCAAATTGTAACATTGCATTTAAATGGAGCTGAATAAAGCAAACACAAAAAACATGATGCATTTTTAAGTAGTTTTTTACCAGCGCTGTGCAAGTGGAAAATGCAAATGTTGCTCTATATGTGGTACGTACTTAAGTATGTGTGCGGGGCAGTTAGTCAGTCAGTCAGTCTGTCAGTCAGCAACCTTGTTAGCCTTGAGTGTGACAGTATGCAAAATGTTATGTTAACACGGCAATCGTTCTTATGTTGCTGTGGCAGCAGCAGCAGCAGCAGCAGCAGCAGCAGTGAGTTTTGCGAGTGAATTTAGATTGCACTTAAGTTTGAAAAGAATTAATAAGTTGCAACAATTTTTGTGTGAGAGCGAGAACAAAGATAATAAAGTATGGAAGTATTGTATAGTATAGTATAGTATAGTATAGTATAGTATAGTATAGTATAGTATAGTATAGTATAGTATAGTATAGTATAGTATAGTATAGTATAGTATAGTATAGTATAGTATAGTATAGTATAGTATAGTATAGTATAGTATAGTATAGTATAGTATAGTATAGTATAGTATAGTATAGTATAGTATAGTATAGTATAGTATAGTATAGTATAGTATAGTATAGTATAGTATAGTATAGTATAGTATAGTATAGTATAGTATAGTATAGTATAGTATAGTATAGTATAGTATAGTATAGTATAGTATAGTATAGTATAGTATAGTATAGTATAGTATAGTATAGTATAGTATAGTATAGTATAGTATAGTATAGTATAGTATAGTATAGTATAGTATAGTATAGTATAGTATAGTATAGTATAGTATAGTATAGTATAGTATAGTATAGTATAGTATAGTATAGTATAGTATAGTATAGTATAGTATAGTATAGTATAGTATAGTATAGTATAGTATAGTATAGTATAGTATAGTATAGTATAGTATAGTATAGTATAGTATAGTATAGTATAGTATAGTATAGTATAGTATAGTATAGTATAGTATAGTATAGTATAGTATAGTATAGTATAGTATAGTATAGTATAGTATAGTATAGTATAGTATAGTATAGTATAGTATAGTATAGTATAGTATAGTATAGTATAGTATAGTATAGTATAGTATAGTATAGTATAGTATAGTATAGTATAGTATAGTATAGTATAGTATAGTATAGTATAGTATAGTATAGTATAGTATAGTATAGTATAGTATAGTATAGTATAGTATAGTATAGTATAGTATAGTATAGTATAGTATAGTATAGTATAGTATAGTATAGTATAGTATAGTATAGTATAGTATAGTATAGTATAGTATAGTATAGTATAGTATAGTATAGTATAGTATAGTATAGTAAGTAAAGCAATAAATATATGTGCAGCTTTTATGCTTAATTGTTTGCTGGATACACACCATGTAGCAACCGGCAGCAACAACAACAACCGCAGGTGTGCTATTCAGGTTCGTTTATTTTACTGCTGGTGGTTAATTTAGATTTATTTTTCTTTTGCTAATGATTTGGACCTGAGAGCATTCGTTTGTGCGTTGTTGTCGTTTGTTGTGGCGGCGGTGGAATCGGCGTCGGTGGCGACAATGTGGCACGTTTCTGCAATAATCTGCATTAATCGCATTAAACAATCGCTGAAGGCATAACAACAACAACTACAACAACAACAACAACTACAACAACTACAACTACAACTACTACAACAACAACAACAGCAACAACAACAACAACAACAACAACAACAACAACAACAACAACAACAACAATGACAGCTACAACAACAAAAGCTTGCTTACATGCCTTTTTCAAGCTTAATTAATTGCGTTAAGAATATAAGCAGCCAACAATAATAGCAGCAATACTAACAGCAACAACAACGAAACCGAAAACCGAAATCAGCAACAGCAACATGAATAATAAGAAACAATAGCAACATTAAAACAAAAAGAGAGAGAAGAAAAAAACAAACAAAAAATATCAAAACATAATGTGTGATGAATGACGGTGATAGTTACTGTAGCGTACTGTTGTTGTTGTTGTTGTTATGGTTGTTGTTGCTGTTGTTCGATTCTCTGATAGTTCTTTCTGATGGCGTGTGCGTGGGTTAAGCTTCAACACTATAATTTCTGTGTATTTTGTATTGTATTTTGTTGTTATGATTATGAAATATTATTCAACGATCGTGACAAGAAATTACATAAAAATAAAGTTTATTTTAATTGTAGCACAAAAAACTAAAAAAAAAAACGATCATTTTCAAAATACATAAATAATAATAAGAAAAAAGAAACAATTTAAAAGAATTGGTATTTATTTTTTTTTTGTTTTGTTTTCAAACTAATGCTGCAACCTTGACTAAATTCTTAATATGTATATTATTTATTTTTATTTATTTATTTTTTTTACTTTTATACATAATTAATAACTTTAGGAATCTATTTTAATGCGGTGAATGTATGCAAATAAATGTAACTTCTTTGCACTACAAATTGAAAAAAGCAGCTGGTCTTTAGATTTAAGTAAATGCTTATCGTAAACATGATTTATGTCTAGACCAGTAAAAGCTCAATGGCAGTTTTTGATCTGAATGAATTCTAGCTTTCGCTGAATCTGAATTGTGCAATTAAACCAACACAATACTTGTTGATTGGTTCTATTTTGTAGAACAGTAAACAAGAATACGACTGGCCAACAATTTCTTTTCCACATAAATCACGAATGAAATATTTATTCATCTGAAAAATGGAATGAAGGTGAAACGATTTTATATGACAAGTCTTAATCTTTTAAGTTCCCTTTAAGCTAAAGAAGAAGCTGTATGAAAATTATATATCTAATTAACATATTTCTTGGCACCAGAAACTTAGGAATTTGTTAATGTATAAATGCCTTTGAATAAAAAAATTAAATCCCACTTCAGAATACTAGAAACCTCTCTCAGAGTACATGTCGTAGTTACGCAGTTAGATAGATGGTTCGGAAATAGAAAAGGAATGGCTTCAGGGGTATATATATCACTGGCAACATCCTACAAGTTCAGACAATGATCTTTAAGCAGCCACAAACGAATGAAATATGGCTGATTGAACCCACATACAAAAACAAAGCAGGTATAACCAGAGTATAACTCCAAATGCTCTCAGAAACGAATATCTCTACATATACTTATATAGGAACCAAATAAATAAAGTGGTGACTGTAATAACTGGTAACTTCCCCCAAAGGCACATAAGTAAGAAATAAAACGCATATAATTTAATGTTATGGCCAAGAATTTAGCTTTATTGTAAACATAAAGATTTGCCATTATGTTTTAAAAACAATTTCGGGCCAGTTGCCTCCGCGACTGGTTCGAATAAATTCCAGCCGAGAGGCCCAATTTTCGACCACTTTTAGCAGAAATTGGAGCCATATGTCAGTAATAACACGCTGAATATTCTCTTTCAAGGCTTCAATCGTCTCGGGCTTATCTGCGTAGACAAGCGACTTCACATAACCCTACAAAAAATAGTCCAGGGGTGTTAAATCGGATGATCTTGGAGGCCACGCCACAGGCCCACGACGCGAGATAATGTGCTCACCAAAAGTCTCCTTCAATAAGTTGATTGTGATTGTTTCGTTGGCTGTATGGCATGTAGCGCCGTCTTGTTGGAACCAAAGGTCGTCCACATCAACATCCTCCAATTCAAGCACGAAAAAGTCATTGATCATGGCTCTATAGTGTTCCCCATTGACTGTAGCATTATGACCGGATTCATCTTTGAAGAAATATGGACCAATGATTCCCTCCGCCCATAGAGCACACCAAACAGTGACTTTTTGAGGATGTAAGGGCGTCTCAATAATGGCTTGTGGATTATGATTAATCCAAATGCGACAATTTTGCTTATTAACGTACCCATTAAACCATAAGTGAGCTCAATCGCTGAAAAAAATTTCTTTGTGAATATCGGTATCGGTGGCCACTTTGTTTTGGGCCCATTCACCGAACGTGCGACGCGCTTGATGGTCGTTCGGCTTCAAATCTTCCACGAGTTGGATTTTCTAAGATCGCAAACCAAGATCCTTCCGCAAAATCTTCCATAAAGTGGATGGGCACAGCTCCCATTGTTGCGCGCGATGACGGATGGACTCATTCGGGTCTTCTTCAATACTCTGCTCCACAGCAGCAATAGCGTCTTCGGGGCGCACTGTACGGCGTCTCTGAGGATGCGCGTTATCCACTGGAGTAAGCTTGGTGCGAAACCGATCCATGGTTGCTCGAATTACCGACTCTGCTGGGCGACTATGTCGACCGAATATTGGACGCTATTATTTTGGTAATAAACTTGCACGATTTGCAAACGTTGTTCAGGAGTAAGTCTATTCATTATGAAATGGCAAATAAAACTGAGCATAAATTAATTGACAGCTGTCAAAAAGACCAACTCTGAAAAAAAGTATTGTCAGATTGAAAACCACACTCCTAAAAAAACACCCTTTATAAATAAGATGAGAAGGGATCAATTTCTCTCTACATCTGTTTCAGCACTGTCTTTCGGGTTAACAAAAAATGTCTTAGGTCAGTACTTTCCAAATGACTTATCCGACATGGGGTCAGTTGACTTAGGAAACCTTCTAAAATACATAGAGTCCTCATGGTTAGAGTAAGTTAGGTGTCTTTAAATGTTCAGACCTGAAGAGAGAGAGAGAGAGAGAGAGAGAGAGAGAGAGAGAGAGAGAGAGAGAGAGAGAGAGAGAGAGAGATAGAGAGAAAGAGACAGAGAGAGAGAAAGAGAGAGAGATAAAGGGAGGGGGCTCCCGTGCCAGATAGATTTGACAGCAATAATAGACCGTTTCGCTTTAGCTGAAGCAGGAAATGTGGAATTTTAGATTTTATATATATACCATATATAAATATATATACTCCAGTGTAATTAAAATATGTATTGTAAATGGTTATTGTAAATGTTCAATTTTGGTTCATAAAATACGAAAGTCATAAAGGAAGCAAAAAGTACTTAAAATTGACATTAATGCCAATATTTTATGTACATACATGTAAGTAATGAATTTTCTTTAAAATATGTAATGTTTTATGAGTAAAAGCAAGTTTCTGTGGCGTGCATTTTCTCATCATGTCCTTGCCCACGTGTTCCATGTTTGGTGCAAGTGTCTCCTTATGAACCAACACTTACCCTAACCTATCACGGACTGCATGGATCTGGAATTCGTTTTAATATTTCTTGATCCAATCTCTTTGGTTATATTAAACAAAAGATTATCCACAGTTCTAGGATCTCAGTTTAGGCAAAAGCAGACGGAATTTAGTGCAAGTCTCTCATATATACTCGTACAAACAGTCCAGTTATTGTTGTGCAGTCAGTTGAATGGAGGGGAGGGCACTACTTACTATACCTTTTTTTTATTTTTTATATTAATAAAGATTTTTACACGTTACATTATGATGCTATTCGTAACTCGTTTAGGAACTCTACACTGACTCAAGATGTTGGATAAGATGTTGGATAACAGGATAAATGTATTTATTAGGAGGCGTACGGCAAGTGTGTAACTTTCATCACTGTCATTTAACATCGTTTGTGACTTTATTATGAAGAACGACATGAGAAACTGAGGCAGTTTCGCTGCTGCAAAGCCGCCAATTTCCAAGACTTTGGATAGAAATGATAAAGTCATTATTAGATTATTTACATTACTTTATAATGGCACAACAGCCCATGGAGGGCCTAAGCCGAGCTTTTCGCTTTGTAAATTTGCCATTCCCTGCCAAGAGGTGGTGCCGCCGTGTAGAAAAATTATTTTTTCTTATTTTTGATTTTGCGTGTGCCGAGATTCGACCCCTGGACACTCTGCGTAGCAGTCCAACGCACTACCACTACGCCACAGGGACCACTCATTATTATATTAGTGTACCGCCAATTTTCAACAGCGAAACTGCCGGAATCCTCCCGGTACACAAGTCCAATAATGTCTTTATTTCTATCCAAAGTCTTGGAACGTATAATGCGTATTCAAATTAACTTTTTTATAAATAAGGATTCACTGCTATCTGAACGTTGATCTAGCTTTAGATCTAACAGAAGTTGTGGCACTACTTTTATTGATGTTACAAAAGACATTCGCTCTCCACTTGATAGTTATTTAGTATTCACCACTCAAAGGCTCTTAACACAGTTGACCATAATTTACTAGGTCTTAAGTTATCAGATCTGTTTAACTTTTCACCGTCTCTTAGATCTCAAACTGTCTGTGCCGAAAGTTCTGTGTCTAATTTGTTGTCAGTAGTTAGAAGTGTCTACCAAAGATCGATCCATGGTCCCTTGTTCACTGTCTTCTATATCAATGATTAGAGGAAAGATCTGCGGCGATTTTCATGTTTATGCGGATAAGCATAAAGTCTTTACACTTTTGCAGAGACTTACTTAAGTTTTTCTAATGTCCAATTATATGTTAGCTGTCCTCTAGACTTTATCGATTTTCGCCTAACTCATTGTTAATGTGTGTTGCCTTCCATGAACGGGCTGCATTTAAAGTCTAGTATGCTAGTTTTAATGAAGACGAATATTATTTATGATATGTGTTTACGGGTTTTCTTGGTCGTTATTAAGGTGTAACAAATTAAAGAAAAACGCTTTAATTTCCATTTTGTACTAAGTGACTAATATTTATTATTTAATTTAACTTTTATTTTCCTAATTCTTTCTTTCTTTGATTTAAAATTATTTGCTGGTATACTGGGATTAGCTATTATATTAAAAAATAAATAAAAAAATAAATTTGTTGCTTAGCTTCGCGTATATAAGAAATAGAAAAATTGTATTTAAGTTGTGAAGCGTAAATTCTTTTTTGTTTTTTTCTAATAAAAAGAAATTTATTCATCTTTTTTTGGTTACGTTTGTTCCACTATATTTCACCATGTGATTTTGATTAGCATTTATTTGTTTTTTTTTTGAAGTGATTTTAAACACATTTGCTTTCGGCAGCCAAAAAAATAAATATTATCTAAATAAATAAAATGAAGCAAAGAAGTAAATAAATAAATTGTATAAAAGTAAATGCCGTTTTTATTTTTTAATACATACATAAAACTATGTATGTAAGTAGGTAGATACATACATACATATGTATGTACAAACTCGTATATAGAATATGTAGTACAATAATTAAATTCTGTATTAAGGCAAAAATGAAAAAAGAAATGAAATCCAGTTTTAGCAGAAATTAAAGTAAGTGATTGTGCCATTGTGGAGCATCCTAACTAAACAAGGTGAGAGTTAGCCAGTGAGACAATGGAGGAAAAGTTTGTATTATTAAAGCAAAATAGTAAATGTACTGATACTAGCAAAAATTCTATAAATAGTTTTAGAAAGAAACTGATAAAATAACAAGAATAGAAATTGTTGTACTAGTATTTACGTTTGATTTGCTCGTATCTATGCTGCTGCTGCCAGCACCAGCACCAGCACCAGCACCAGCAGCCGCAGCAGCAGCATAATTTTATCCATAAGATACACAATTCGCACTCGAGTACGTTTACGAGTACAATTGAAATACCATTTTTAATTACCAGCCAGCAACTTTCAATCAGCTAAATACCAACAGCAAAAACAGTAGCAAAAAACTGTTGCTGCTGTTACTTACTGCAGCTGATGTTGCTGAGATAGAAGAGAAATGAAAAGAAAAGAAAAGAAAGATTCTAACAATTAGTAAATTCTGCGAAATGACATTTTCACTTCTGCTAGTGTTGATAGCTGCCTGCTTGCCACTGAGGAGTCGTACTCGTTATTGTCTCGCTGCAACACGCTGTGATGTGACTCGGAAAAGCGCATTCCTTTACTCACTCACTTACTGTTGCGCTTCATTCTACAATGTACGCAATTCTGCTGCTTGAGATGTGAGTGAGCCTTTAGCTTAGAGATGTGAGAAATGCTAAGACGACACTTTTGCAGAGACCTACTTAAGTTTTTCTAATTTTTCTATTTTTCTAGTAGTTCTGTCTAGCAAAAACTTGAATTCACCATTTCTGATTGATTTGATGATGAATTCTTTTTCTGATGCTGTTGATGATGTGCGATGACGATTTCGTTGCGATGATTCTGCTTGTCACAAATGCTGCGACACTCTCCAGGCATATCACAGTGTATGCACATAAATACATAAATATACTTGGTTTCTGCTTTTCCTAATCTGCGGTATATCTGCTATCGATGCTGCGGGGAAGGGGGATTTAGAGAAACATTATGTAGAGAACAGCATGCATTATGGACATAATAAAATAAATACTGCCAACAATTATGTATGCGAGTGTGCATTTCCCTCTTCATATCAAAAGCGAACAAAAAAGATGTATTCATACATACATACACACACACTCGTATCTACTTAATCATATACTTAACTCTAAAGAAAAAGCAGTGGCCGTTGCAGCGAATGGCCGAGACAACAAGCGGCGTCGCTGAAGACGCTGAAGACGCTGAAGACATGACATAAATATTTTTTCATTTTGTCGTAATAAAGTAGCTTAAGTCATTGTCATTTTATATTTATATCGCTGCCTTAATTTGCAAAAGCCCTAATACACATTTGAAAAATTTCACAGGAGAAGCAACAAATAATTTGAAACTATAATATTATCAGATTTTCATTGAAAATATTGCAATTTAAAATTACAAAAAAAGGTGTAAGTTTTCTGTGTATGGCTGCAAGATTGTAGGCAGAAATGCTGAATTATAATCCATCAAAAACTCGGATTTGATGTTAGGGCTTTTGCAAATTCAGGCATTCAGGCGTTATGTAGCAATAGCTAAAAGAAAAATAGAAAAATGCTTAGGGAAAAGTTAGCGCTGGTTGACTTGTCTGTCGTTCGTTGGCTACATACACTTACATTGGCTATATTTATAATATTTCTTTAACTAACACAAAGACCCTTTACATTTCTCTACCACTTTTTCGCTTTACTACCTTTTCATTGATTACACAAACTTGTCGTTTGATAATTTGTTGCTATTACAAATAATACAATAAATTATGAAATTAAATTAAAAAGTAAAATAAAAAAAAACCCAAAAATAGTAGGTGCGGTGTAAAGTTGTTCATAATTTACATTTATCACTTTTTGCGAAGAAATAATTTTTTTTCTTTTTTTTGTTTAATTCTTTTTTTTCTTTTAAGCCATTTTGATTCAGAATAATTGTGTGCGCGTGCATGGAATAATATTATTGATATGCCTACAAGAAATTTATAATAAACCTGTACGCTCAATTGTCTCAAAATCTTAAAATCCACACACACACACACACAATGGCAATCAATGGTCGACAGCGACCAACAATCAACAGCCGACAACATAATAATAATCTACTCCTTGTTATCCAATAGTCTTGCATATCAATGTGAATTTTTGCTTAGGGCAGGGCCCCGCGGCCTCTGCCACAGTGTTTGACTCAAAACAAGTTTTCAAGTTTTTCAACTGATTTGTAAGTACATACTTACTTACATTAAAAAACAAAAAACACTTAGTTGTCTTAAGATATTCTCCGATATTTAACGATATCTCTGTGCCTTTTTGTGTGTTGTTTTTCCATATTAGTCTTTGTTGCTGTTGTTGTCGTTGTCAATCAACAAGTTAAATTATAGTACTACAATATAAAATGTTTGCCCTTTTGACTGTAATCAATAATGTTCAATTCAATGAACGGAACAGCAACAGAAATCATTATTGTTCTGTTAATTAAGGAAAAATGTTCTGCACTTTTTTGTAATAGATTGTGTTAAAGAATTCCGAGTGACAGAGTTTAAAGGAACGATATAATTTCATTGTTCTGAGAAATGAATTTAATAGATTGAAAAGTTTTAAAAATCACTTTAAGTGTTCCAAGATGCCGAGAAAACAAATATGAAATCTGGGGGGACAAATTAGAAAAATAAAGTTATTCTTCTAACTTGAAGGCAATTAAGACAAGGCTCGCTCCATAATCAGTTATGAAGCCCTCAGGGGGACACCACTTATAAAGGCACGACCCTCTCGGAAGGAATGGAGAATACTTCAAATCTTTGGCACCACAGATTTATGAATGGTTCCAAAATGCACCGTGGAGTTGCAGCACATGTCTTAGCGGAAAAGTTAAAAACAGGGATTTGAACTTTTATCGAAACGTCGCTAACGGCAACATATATATATTCAGCCTATATTGGAAAGTCTTATGTATATTCAGCCTATATTGGATCTAGCTTGGCAATCAAATATTTAATCTACTATGTATGTATGTAGGCTGATGCGAAGGTTTATGCTTCGAAAACCCTGTAGTATAGGACGTCTATGTATATTATATCCTTTATAGAGGATATAAGGCTAGCCTGTATATTAGCCTGTATACAACCGTCTCTAGCCTTCGTTGGACGTTTTTAATAAATGGACTTTCCAAGGTTCTTTTCTGCAACTAATTGGGTTTTTTGCATACAACCAATTATAAAAATTATATGTATTAGTCATACATTGGTCAACGCGCTAATAATATCCGATAATTTAGCTCAGTTTTTGTATAGGCGTAACATAACATTGCCTTGAATGGCCTGAATGAAGAATAACTATTCAGAAATATGAGATGTATGCAGCTAAGACTTGAATCAGCTAAGATTTGGCGCAGTTAAGATCTACTTAGATATAGTCGAATTTTGAAGAGCCCATTGAATATCCTAAGATACACTTCCTAAACTTGTAGCATCTAAAAATGCTAAGATATCCCTGGGAGTAATATTGCCCACTACAACCGTGTTTGGGTATGCCATGGTAAGGTGACAAAGTCTAAGACTTTGCAAGCTTGTCACAGTGACACAGAATGTGCTCTGCTGTTTCCTCGTCTTCGTCACAAAATCTACATTATTCGTCCCGAGTTATTCCCATATTAGCAAGATGTTTCCTAACTGGACAGTGTTCAGTAAGAAATCATGTAACAGCTCGGATTCCGTTCCTGTTTAACATCAAGAGTTGTTTTGTTCTTAACTTTGATAAACTTGGCATGTATGATTTTGCTTGTCTTTTGCCTGAGGTGTCGTCCCAGGCCTTTCTGTTCAGCCATGGGTAAGAATGAGCTTTACAAAACTCCATGACGGGCCGCAGAATGGTGTTGGTCCAAACATGGGTTCGGATGCTCTTTTTTTGGCTAGCTCGTCAGCCATTTCATTGCCCTCAATACCACTATGTCCAGGCACCCAAATTAAATGAACTCTACTTTGTGATGCTAGCTTGATCAGTAGTTAAAGGCACTCCCATATAAGTTTTGAATTAATTTTGAAGGAGTTTAACGCCAGTAGTGCAGGCTTACTGTCAGAGAGAATATAGATGTTTCGTTTACATGACGGCCTTTCTTCAGATTCTCTAAGACATACTTCTGCTTGAAAATCTGAGTTTTCTTGACTCATACTAGCAATAATATCCTTTCTCAGCCTAACTCCATAAACTCCGGTTCCAACTCCCTTGTTTGTTTTTGATTCATCTGCGGTACACAATACACCGAGGACAATCCTTTACTTACTTACTTAGTTATTAGACACGAGTGCCATGATTTCTCTAACAGTACACACACCTTGTCAGCTATCTTCCACTATCCCTTCTATCTGGATGGAGCCCATAGAGTGTTACTTAGTTTTCACCTTTAACATCTTTCCCCTCTCCTTGCGCTTTCTGCTTGGATATTATTGAAGTAGTATTTATTTAAACTATTTACATAATTGAATCTCAGAAAAGTTTGCATTCCAATAATAACTATACTAAGTTTTTGATTTGAATCAAACGACTTTGCCACTTTCGCACCTCGAGCATGATTAGAATGGCGCTAAATATTCATCAGCTCATTCTTATTATTTATGTATGTATACGCACATGTGTCTATCTATCACAATCTATTTTACTCTTGACCAATATCTCATTAGAATTAAATATATTCCTATACTGCAAATATTATTTATGTGATTAAAAAGCCCATACTTAGACTTCTACAGTACAAACTAATGTATTTTGATCATATGAACAGGGTGTGACATCTTTTATGTCGGTATGTAAACATTGAATAATTTTAACATTTATCAACCGATTGACTTAAGTAAACATGATTTGAAATGTCAGTACAATTTTAACCGAAATAGACGCTGTACATCGAAAATACATAGTCGTTCAGTTGCGTTAACGCAACGTGAGTTAACTCCGAAAATATCGTGGCCAACAAGCACCGTCAGACAACACTATTCGTCATTTGGTGTAGAATTTTGTTGAGCACGAAACAGTGGAAGATCGTCGATAGGCCAACATCATCAACACCCAAGACGTTCCAATAAACTAGTTGAAGCGGTAAGAGAGAGTGTTGTTGAGAACCCACATGTGTCGTATCGTCACCGCGCTCATCACTTTGGCGTCAACGGAACCGCCTTGTGGCGCAGTTTGAAGGATGATTTGCATTTGTTTCCGTATAAAGTGCAATTCACTCAAAGAATATTGCCGACAGACTGTCTACGTCGCTTGGAATACGGTCAATCAGTTGCTCGAATGGTTGACACTGAACCTGATTTTTGGAAGGAAATTTTGATGAGCGACTAGGCTCATTTCACTTATGCAACGAAAATTACTTGGACGTGTGGTATCAAAATATGGCGGCATTAACTGGCCTCCCAGATCTCCAGATTTCACACCTTCGAGGGTTATTTGAAAGCTAAGTGTACGCCAGCACTCCTCAGACCATTGACAAGCTCAAGGCAAACATTCGTGCCGATATCATCACTATACCGCCCGGATTATCGAAAAATTTGATGGAAAACGCAGCAAAAAGTGCGCGTTGCGCTTTGGCCAATAACAGCGGCCACTTGATTGATGTTTTATTCATAAGCTAGTCCAAATAAATTGAAAAGGACCAAATTAAATAAAAATTCCTTATATAGGGAAATTGGTTTTTTTCAATATTCACACACATAATAGAAGGTGGTCGCTGTAGCGTAGTGGTAGTGCATTGGACTGCTACGCAGAGTGTCCGGGGTTCGAATCTCGGCACAGGCAAAATATAAAAGAAGAAAAAAGTAATTTTTCTACACGGCACCACCTCTGGGCAGGCAATGGCAAACCTACAAGAGTAAAAATTGCTATGAAAAGCTTTTCACTTCGCCGTTCGGATTCGGCATTAAACTGTAGGTCCCATCCATTCATGTACAAATATAACACGCACAACATGAGTGGATGCGAAAAGCTCGGCCTAGGCCCTCCATGGGCTATTGCGCCATTAAAAGTAAGTAAGGAATAGAAGGCACACCCTGTACACTATGTGAAGCCACACCCATATATACACATACCCCCAAGTGTCTATAGTCGGTGCAAAAATAAAATAATATAATCTAATAACACACCTCAATAAATTGCTTAACCTAAACTGAAGCTCTTTGTAAATAAACAAACCAAAAAAAAAGAAGCTAAATGTTAAACGATTTCCAATTATAATAATTTTTGACTTCCGAATTGCACATTAATTAGTTTTCTTGTACTTCTAATTTGAAATAATTTATTTAAAGGGTTACTCGGTAAAGAACAAAAAAATAAAAAAGAAAAAGTCAAAGCCCGTAGGCGGTGAAATGAAATCAATATAAAATTATTTGTACTCACTGTGAGTTGATATTGAATTAGTTAGTATTTTATTGTTCCAGAATATAGCAAATACTTATAATAAATATTTACTGCATAATTTGTTTTATAAATAAATATAAACAATTTAAATTAATTTGCATATACGACACACAAACGTATTTGATTATACAATGTATGCCTGTTTTTTTCTTTCTATTTATTTACGTTTTCTTTTTTTTAAATTTTGTCACATAAATTAACCTAAAGTGAAATAAAAATATTTCTTATTTTGCTCTCAACTAAACTTGTTTAAAACTTGTACATACATACATACATACAAACGTGCACACAAATAAATATAGTATAATAAAAAGTGATTGTATTTTTTCGACCGACCCTCATCTTTCTTGTTTTGTTTTTTGTTTTTTTTTGTTTGTTCATACTTGATTCCTGTGTTCCTTTGATATGCTTTCGCATTATACATTATAAGAAAATTAATTATATAAATCAGAAAAAGGTATGTATGTATGTATGTAAATATGTATGTACCTATATATTTTGAATTTAATAACAGGTATCGGTTATTATTTATTATGTAATGTACGTAATTTTACATAACTAGCTTTAGATGTTTTTATATAATCTAATAAACATATCATATTGAAATGTGCATTTCAATAACTTTTAAGAATATTGATAAACACAAAATAATAATTTTGGCACATAAACAGAGAAAAGTGTCATTAGAAGCGTATTTGTATATCGAAGTTTGCCAGAGCATATCGTAGTTTTAAGTATTTAAGTATTTAACTAAAAATCAACAATATCCTTCTTATCACTAGAAAATGAAAGGATTTTATGGTGGAGGCTTCAAGAAATTCATTTTTGTATGTGTGAATGTGTTTACATGCAACCACTCCCATCTTGGAGTGGCAATTAATACTGTTTGAATGTACATTAGAGCGGGTCGGTCCCCAAACAAAAAAAAAAAACAACAAAAAAAAATTATGAAAAAACCACCCCCTATCTGAAAGCTTATGTTAAGAGTATTTTAAACCAATTTTTTTTTTGTTTGGACCACCCTAAAAACCGTCACAATGAATTTTTGTTTATAACTTTGGCACGATTATGGTCGATTTTTATAAATGATATATTGTTGTAAAAGGCTCAACGATTGCAACGATTCTTCTTAGGTGTTATTCAACTCCGAAGTCATTTGCAATAGTTAGGTTGTGTACTCAGAGTTGTACCCCCCTAAAGGCAATTCTTTTTTTTTCAAAAATTTGAAGCTCTTAAAAAATCATTAAATTCTTGCCCAAGAAAAATTTTCCATTAGGTTAATAAATGAAAAAGTTATAGATGCTTAAATTTTGGTGCAATCCTTATTTTAAGTACTTTCATACATTGTTTTTTATAATATTAGAAATTTTTAGTACAACTTATTAAAAATAAAAATATTTCGTTATTTACAGTAAAATTTGTTTGTAAAAATTTTAGTAAATACTTTCGCCTAAAAGCTTATACTTTTTGGTTAGTGTCTGTGCATAACTCATCGAAATTGGGAGATTTAATAAGTACAAGTTTTCAGGGGAGTGTTCCAAATAATACGTGTGGTCGCTGTGGCGTAGTGGTAATGCGTTGGACTGCTGCGCAGAGTGTCCGGGGTTCAAATCTCGGCACAGGCAAAATCAGGCAATGGCAAACCTACAAGAATAAAAATTGCTATGAAAAGCTATTCACTTTGCCGTTTGGATTCGGCATTAAACTGTAGATCCCTTCCGTTCATGTACAAATATAACACGCACAACATGAGTGGTTGCGAAAAGCTCGGCCTAGGCCCTCCATGGGCTGTTGTGCCATTAAAAGTAAAAGTAAAGTTCCAAATAATACGCTCTTGCAATGCATCTCATACGATGGCAAAAATGATGTCACGTTGAAGAAAAAAATAGTTCAAAGCACAGTAAGATTATTCAGGGAGAGAGAAGAACACATAACAATACTGAAGGAGCCTGAAACGCAATTTATTGCGTAAGTAACTCCAACCGATGGCATCGGAGAAGCAATTCAGATAGCAATAGTAAACTTTTTGAATCCTAAAGATTATTCCTTAGACCACTTGGTGGCAATCAGTTGCGACTGCACTGCTGTTAATACTGGGTATAAAACGAGAGTATGTAAATGCGTGCATAGAACGACATCTGCAGCGACCATTGCAGTGGAATGTTTGTTTATTTCACTTTAATGAGTTCCTCTCTGAGCGTTGCTTACGCATTACATTGGCAAGCAAAAGGGCCCTGGAATCTGGCCAGGTGGCTTAGGATCCAAAATTTTGGCTTGCGAAAAGTATCCAGTAAGTTTTTACCTGGCATACTATATAAGTAATCTTTGTCATTAAATGGTAAATGTATCTATTTACACATTTTTCAGGTTGAATGTGATTTTGAACGTATTTCAATGGGCGTTATGCCGTTAGTTTACGTTTTTTTTTTAACTGTTAATGTATAATTTCTTAAATATCAATAAATATTGAATATATTAATGGGCTTAATTAATTCTATTGATTTTTGGTTTGAGCTACAACAAAAAATCGAAATTATTTAAGTATTTAAAATAAGAATTGCACAAAAATTTAAGCAGCTGTATCTTTTTCCTTTATTAACCTAATGGAACACTACTTGGGCAAGAATTTAATGATTTTCTGAGCGCTTACAACTAAAAAAAAAAAAAATTCCTTTAGGGGGGTACAACTCTGAGTACGCGACCTAACTATTACAAATGACAACGGAGATAAATAATACCTAGAATACCTAAGAAGAAAATGTAGCAATCGTTGAGCCTACAATATATCACTTTTAAAAATCGGACAACGTTATAAATAAAAATTCATTTTGGCGGTTTTTAGGGAGGTCAAAAAAAAAAAAATTTCTTGTGAAATACTCTCAATATAAGCTTTCAATAGGGGTTGTTGTTTAGGTTTTTTTTTTGCGACCCGCTCTAATGCTCATACTTATGTATGTAAATATTGCGTACATGATTTATTGGGTACATATGTTTATTATTCAGTGGGTAATACTTAGACATCGAAAGTAAGTACATAGTTTTCATTTCTAAGAAAATAGTCATTGCGAACACTTTCGAAATGCATTGGTGGAACGACAGCAATCATTTATTGAATTATTGATTCATAAAAATTCCAATAACTGTATTAATGAAAAATGCTGATGTCTAGAATTAAAGATACTTAAACTTTTTATTACAACCCCAGGCCAAAACAATCAAAAACCATCCTGGAGCTCAAAAGGTTACAATATTTCAAATGGGAAATAAAAGAAAGAAATTCTGAAAGACTAATTAATTAATGTTTTAATAAGTATTTTAGAAAGTTCAGAACTAAAATTTCAAATTACTTATTTAAAATCAATTAAAATAACACGAACATGTAGAAATATTAAGTAGCATTTACTGTTGTGAAATGGTTTTAAATATAATAGTAAGGAGTTTTTTAAATTACTCTCCGGAAAAGTATATACGAGGTGTGAACAAAAAATAGCCGTTATTTTCAAATTTCGTGAGTTACGTTTGTTTGATTTTCGCATTTTTTTTTCTGTTATGTTGGTACACATGTCTGTTATATATGTTGGCAATACCAACGATTTTGGATTGTCAGTTTGTTTTTGACAGATAAAAAGGTTAGTCGTGTTTTGGTGTGCTCTTCGATTTTTTACTATTCGAAAAAATGGATCAAAGAAACTGTATTCAGTTTTGTGTAAAAAATGAAATTAAATGCGCAAGGACATTTGAAATCTTGACTGTGGGCTTTGGCGAGTCTTCTATGAGCAGAACACAAGTTCAATTGTTGTATAACCGGTTTAAGGAAGGCCGAGAAGTAGTCAATGACGATGCTCGTCCTGGTCGCCCGAGCACGTCAACAACCGATGAAAATGATGACCGATGATTTTGGACAATCGTCGAATCATTATCAGATGATAGAGGTTGCTGATGATGTTGGCATATCGTTCGGTTCATGCCAAGCAATTTTTACGGATGTTTTAGGCATGAAACGTGCGACAGCGAAGATTGTTCCAAAATTGCTAAATTCTGAGCAAAAACAACGTCGCTTGTGCATAAGTTTTTGGTCAAAAACAAAACCGTTATCATGCCTCAACCACCGTATTCACCGGACTTAGCCCCCGCTGACTTTTTCCTCTTCCCAAAACTGTAGACACCGATGACACGGAAAGGAAAGCGTTTTGCTACGATTGAGGAGATAAAAGAAAAAAAAGCGCGTTTCGAGGATTGGAAAAAACGCTGGCATAAGTGTATTATATCTGAGGGGGATTACTTTGAAGGGGACAAGATAGTTGTTGATGAATAAATAAATACTTTTTGAAAAAATGAAATGAAAATAACGGTTATTTTTTTATCATACCTCGTAGTTTTTATCTTTTACAAACATATTTGGCACTTATTTGGTATTGAGAATCTGAATCTCTTCTTCTTTCTTTAAATGGCATCACAGCCCATGGAGGGGCAAGGCCGAGCTTTTCGCATCCACTCATGTTGTGCGTGTTATATTATGAATCTGAATCTCATGCTGAATAAAATTTAACTTTGAAGACGCTACAATGGAAAAACTTAAAAATTCACGTTTTTTTACGTCTAATTACATCCTAAACAAGGTAAAAAAAATTGTTTGACAGCTAAATGTTCCTTAGGATAATATAGGTAGGGTCACAGAATAACAATATATCCGCAGTCAAATAACTTTGAGGAAGCATCAAAGTTATTTGTTACAGAAGGACGAATAAGAAGGTTAAAGCAGATCAGGACCTTAGATTTGTTAAGTACATAATATAAACTAAGTGATTTAATGAAAACAGCTTAGAATAACATTATAATTATATCTTTTTACATCCAAACTACTTGTTAGTGTGAACAACATAATAAACATATCAATAAAGAAAAAAAATAATTGTTTCCAGTAAAAAAAACATCTCTCAAAAACATTTTACTTCTCTAGTGGCTACAATGCGAAAAGCTCGTCCTAGGCCCTCAATGGGCTGTTTTGTCATTAAAAGTAAAGTAAAGTAAAAGTGGCTACAAACTTAAGAAAAATATACATATACAAAAATTATTTTATATCATGATATATTCTTTTTTAAGAGCTGTTTTCCCCTAGAAACAAGAGGCTAACATTATCTTGCTGTTCATTATACACCTACTTATTTGTTTGCTAAAGTACATTTATCTGCAATATGGTTTCTACCTCCGACCATTTATTTAGGATGTACTTAGTGGATAATGTGTTGGCCTGCTACGCGGACTATCCGAGGTTCAAATCTCGGCACAGGCAAAAAGTAGACAAAACCATTTTCTATATGGTATCCCGTACCACCTCTTGGCCGGATGCATATATTGAGATAATTCCAGAAAGTATTTTGCTATTTAATATTTATAACATCCTCTAACTTTTGAGATTGTCAGACTTCTCATTCGCATTTTAAAAACTAAAAATATGACAAGCAAAATTGTGTTTGTCAGCGGGTTTCTTCTACTTTTTGATGCTCGAAGATAATGCCGACATTTTGCCTTGACAGATTTTACATAAATATGTTGGGTATTTTTAATAATAATTTTCTGAAAATATAGTTTTGCTAAGTTTACATACAAAAAATAAAGAAATGCTTTTTCGTTATCCACTTAAATTTAGGACTTATGATTTAATACGTTTTGATATGACGCCCCTTAAATATTGACAGCTTATGGGTAGATACACTAGCATCTTTCAAGGGAAAATATATATACCCCATTAACAGATGTGAATATTTCAATCAAACGCGATTACCAGAATCAAAACATTGCCATCCTAACCAAAAGTCAATCGGCTATCAAGGAACTGAAGACCAGTGATGAAGTGCCTGGATAAGGTCAATTGATTAATAGCAAAGAAAGGTGCATAACCTCTTCTTGTACAATTCTGCGCATTGGTAAAAGGAAATGTTTCAGTTTTTAAGAAGAAAAAAGGAGAACATCAACATCAAAGTTATACTGGGAAATCTACCAGATCTAGAAACCTCGAAAATATTTATTCGAATATACATACGTATATGGTACTTAATCTGAACTATGACAAAGTACATATAATCTAACGATAATTACAGAGATTCTAGCAGGAATGTGTATGCTCTTACCATCTTACAAAACTGCGAACACTCTCTTATGACTTTTTTAGGTTATACAACGACAATAAGGAATGGGCGAAGTAGATATATGTATACTAGGGCAGCGCCACTAATGAATACTCGTAAAATGAATCTGGGTGACCTTTAAATACCAGATGTAAATTTGAACTCCATAGAATTAGAACCAATACTAAAATTTAATAGGAGCTTGAACTTATGGGAGTACTGAAGGTTCATATAGGGGTGCAATAAATTTTTGTACAACTGGTAAGACTTCAGGTATAGAGCATAGCTCCTGTCGTTGAAAAGTACAAGTAGTTTTTACCAAAGATATTTCAATGAAAATTTAATAAACATGAATATTAAGTATATGAACGATTCGAACCAACAATGAACATACTACTGTGGACAAAAGTTAGTAAGACTTTGTTCATAATTTCAAATTGTTTTATTCATTCTTCCAAATCTATTTCGTCCCCTTCAAAGTAATCCCCCTCGGCCACAATACACTTGTGCCAACGTTTTTCCCAATTCTCGAAACAGTTGTTAAAGTCAATTTCCGGAATAGCCTTCAATTCGCTTAGCGATTCATGTTTAATGTCTTCAATTGACTCAAAACGGTGTCCACGAAGCGGTTTTTTGAGTTTAGAAAATAGCCAAAAGTCACACGGTGCTAAGTCAGGCGAATAGGGTGGTAGGATGGTTGCGGAACGATATCAGACGAATTTTTGGCAAAATGGTCTCGTAAAACCAATGCACTCTTCTTAGGCCCAAATGATGTTTTAAAATGGTTTTCACTGATCCTTCCGATATTCCAACGATGCCAGTAAGGTCTCTGACTGTTAATCGTCGATTCTCGAGCACCAATTCCTTGATTTTATTGACCAGACGTGTTGATCATCAGTTGATGTTGATGGCCGTCCTGGACGGTGTTCGTCGTCAACGCGTTCTCGACCATCTTTGAACAATTTGTACCAATCAAAAACACTTGATCGCGACATACAATTGTCACCGAAGGCCTTTTGCAACATTCTGAACGTTTCGGCACCAGAAATTTGATTCCGCACACAAAATTTAATGGAACTTCTTTGTTGAATAATTTCACTCACTGTGAAAATCGCCTAATGCACTTTTTGTGCAGAAACTTCAGAAAGACAAGCGTATACTAAACACTAATGATTATTTTGATGTGAAATTGGCACAGATGTCACCGACAGTCATACCAACCTTAAAACAATAATATTTTGATGAATGGGTTTCCGCGCGAAATTTAAATTAAAAAGTCTTACTACTTTTTGCCCACAGTAGTAAGTACTAAGTATGAAGTACGCGAAGTAGAGGAAAGTGATAGAATCTTACTTACTTACTTTTAATGGCACAACAGCCCATGGAGGGCCTAGGCCGAACTTTTCGCATCCACTCATGTTGTGCGTGTTATATTTGTGCATGAATGGAAGGGACCTACAGTTTAATACCGAATCCGAACGGCGAAGTGAAAAGCTTTTCATAACAATTTTTACTCTTGTAGGTTTGCCATTGCCTGCCAAGAGGTGGTGCCGTATAGAAAAATTATTTTTTCTACTTTTTGATTTTGCCTGCGAGATTCGAACCCCGGACACTCGGCGTAGCAGTCCAACGCACTACCACTACACCACAGCGACGACAACATTTTTCTTACAGTTATTAAATAAATAGCAATTAAAAATCAAACTGTACAACATTTGTTCGTTGTATTTATATTTATCTATGCATACTTATATGTATGTATGTATGTTTAAATGTACAATATACATATATATGTATGTATATATGTATGTCGAAAAAAGCGTGCATGTTTATTAAAAAAAAAAAAAAAAAAAAAAAAAATATAAGTGATATGGCTGAGACTTTTACTTTGATAAGAATTTGAAAAAGGTTATCGCAAAAAGAGAGAAAAAAAAATTACTGAAAAAAGAAAACTTTTATTTTTAGTTTATTTGTTTTCTTCATTTGTTGCATATGCTGTCAAATTGAGTCCCGCGAATAATGCAAAATATTTTTGTGAAACTTTCAACTAATTAATCAAAAAGTATTTAGATTGTAAGATTCGAATAAGTTTTATTTTTCTGCACTTACCTTCGACGTAGAATGCGTATAGAATAACATTTTCTCGTAGTCCATTTTCCTTTTTACATTAAAAATGCTGCACACAGAAGCCACAATTCCAAGTAATTTTTTATATTTGGCTCTTGTAGTTTTTTTTTTTTGAAAGCGAGAAAAAATCTACAAGATATTTGCACTACTTTTCTGCTTCTTCTTATGCTGCTTCTATGCACACGGCGCAGCGGAGTTAACAGCGAAGTTGACGTCGACAGCACGATAATGCTTTGCGGCTGCGGCTGTGGCTGTGGCTGTGTTTTGTTTCTGATGCTGCTCTATTGCTCTGCTGATTTGCTGTTATTTTATTGAAGATGGCGAAATTTGTTTTTGTAACTCTAACTTTATGCTAACTTTGGGGAAAATGACACGAGATTTTCTTTGAAATTTTTCATAAATAAATGCCGCTGTATGAGAACGAAAAACTCTACAGGTTTTGTTGTTTTGTTGCGAGGATTGTTCTGGGAGACTGAAGTTGTTGTTGTTGTTTGCGTAGTCTTAGCACATGTGAGAGGCAGAAGAAATGGCTGAATGATGGTGACTAGACGCATGCGTCGTACACTGTGCGGCGCGGCGTTCAACTACGCGTCGGTGAAGGTGACGACAACGTAGACGCTGACGTACGCGAATATACGCTTTCAATTAAAGTGTAGTAAATATTTGTTGTTTTCATTTAGAATGTTCGCTGTGTGTGCGTACGTTTCTTCGTGATCAATTTATTTCATATGCAATGCAATTTATTAATATCGTTTTCTGCTCCTTCTTTCTCTTCTTCGTTGTTTTGTGTTTGTTGTTTTTCTATGTCTGTATGTCAATGCATTAAGTTCGTTTTTCACAATGTTTTTTTTTTCTGTTGTTTTAGTTGTTGCTTTTTGTTTTGCTACATTTTTGGCATGTCACTTGTGAAACTTGCTGGTGTTGCTGTTGTTGTTTCTCTTGCTGCTGCTGATTTTTGTTGCAATTGCATTAATTTAATATCAGCATCAGTCAAACCAAACAATCAATCAACCAATCAGTCATTCAAAGTTTACACACTAACACACTCACACACACAAACACACACACTTATCTCGCTCTTTCCGCAAGCTCTCCTCTCCCCTCTTTGGTGCGTCGTCGTCGCACAGCACAGTGCCGTCGCCTTTTTGGTTGTATTATGTTTTTGTTTCGTCTTCAGCTTGCTGTTGTTATATATTATAGTAACGCTCGTTTTTGTTGTTGTTGTAGCTGTTGTTTGGTTGTTGTTGCTTTTGTTATTATCAATTTTGTAATAATGAAATTTCACTTGTAAATTTTTTCTGCATAATTAATTTTCAATAACTTAAATTCTAATATGAATTTATGATTTCGTTTTCGTTTTCTTATTTCATTTTGTAAATTTTGTTTTCATTGCTTATGCGCTCGCTCTCTCTTTCTTTCTCTCACGCGATATACTCAAAAACTCCCACTCTAATCTTGTCTCGCGATCGTTCAGAAAGACATTAATTTTTTTGGTAGTATTTAAGAAAAAGTTATTTTACTTTTTTCTCCGCTTGGTTTCTTAATTTAATTTACGGAGGAGCCCAACCGTTCGCTTTGTCTTTTCGCTCAATTGTGTTCGCTGAGATTTTGCAGATCGTCTGTCTTACCTCATTCCCCAATTGAAAGTGGAAGCTTTTTACTGCCAAACTGGTTTCTTTGTGGTGAGCCTAAGCAGCAGCAGGCATGTGGGCAATAGCAGACAGCAACAACAGCAGCAAGCTCGTGGTGCCAATACCAGCTCTATAGCTATTTTTTACTTGCTTACTTGCTAGCATGCTAGCAATTGTTGCTGCTTCAGTGCCGTTGGTGATGTGTTGTTGCTGTTGTAACACTCCAACATTAAGCACGCTTTTCAAGCTTAGCCTCATCTCATGTGCTATTCAAGCGAAGCTTTTGCTAAGCGTTTCTGTTTGTTTCTTTTTGATATTTCGGCTTTAACTTATTGTAAGTAATTGCAAGTTTTTTTAAGTCTCTTTTTTTTGCTTAGTTAAAGTTTTAGAGATTATGATTTAACACATACACACTTATGTATTTAAAAAGCTAATTTTGTAAAGCGAAAAGCTGTGTGTGTGTGTTGGGTGTAGTAGATGTACTGAAAATTAACCTTAAGTAAAGTACACTTAGAAAAACTCGTATTCAAAAAAAATAATTAATTTTTACTCCTGTATCTAACACGTCATTCCCTTCAAAAGTATCGCCACGAGGCTTTACTTCGGGGTCAAATGGAAACGTTTCCCACTTTTTTAATATTTTGTTTTCATAAACAAAATCAGATCAAGTTCAAAATAAATAAACGGTATTTATTGCTTGGAAGAAAATATTTTCGCTCCGGATGTAAAAAGTGTTAAAATGTTTCTTTTTATTAGAAGGTTATGTTAGGTTACGAAGGCGTGGTGGATCAACTACACTCTTCCACTTGCAAACTACTAGATCCCTTGTTAATGCCTTTCTATATGACTGCCAATGAGGGGGCACGTTATTGTTAAACCGATCCGCTCAATTACAGCTAAGTGACCAGGTCTGATTTTGTCGGACTTGGAACGATTTATCGCAGTCTCGACCTGCTTTTTCCGATTTTTCGTAATGATTTATTTGCATTTTGCTGGTTGCTGTGGTGTAGTGGTAGTGCGTTGGACTGCTACACAGAGTGTCCGGGGTTCGATTCTCGGCACAGGCAAAATCAAAAAGTAGAAAAAATAATTTTTCTACACGGCGGCACCACCTCTTGGCAGGCAATGGCAAACCTACAAGAGTAAAAATTGCTATGAAAAGTTTTTCACTTCGCCGTTCGGATTCGGCATTAAACTGTAGGTCCCTTCCATTCATGTACAAATATAACACGCCAACATGAGTGGATGCGAAAAGCGGAAAGCTCGGCCTAGGCCCTCCATGGGTTGTTGTGCCATTAAAAGTAAAGTAAAGTTATTTGCATTTTTAGTTTTACTACTGAATAGAAATTCAGCGGGTAGTAGCATTTGTATCATGCGTCGCAGTTGAAACATTTCAGTTGATTTTAATAGCGAAAGATTTTGTATAAAGGGTGATCTTATTGCTAGTTGATTTTTCAGTGTGCTTCCTGACTTGTGTCAAAGTGAAACATGCTCAATTGGCATTGCCATTTCATCATAGGAAGACTTACACCCGAACAATGCTTAGAAATTTCTGAATTTAACTATCAAAATTTTAGCTCTTTAAGAAATATTTTTGAAGCATTTCGACCATTTTATAGTGTTCAGCGGCCAAGCTAATTTCTGGTTGAATGGGTAAGCAAGATTGCTTGAAAAGTAAATGGCAAGCATTGATTTATCGACTCAAACAAGAATTTCATAAACTTTTGTACTTTCTTGATGTTTTTTTTAATTAAAAACCAAACGCCTAACAAGTCACCCTATAAATGTTAACAGTTTCCATATCATAATTTAGTGGAATATTTGTTGTCATTAGGCTATTTGCTCAAAAGTCCAATTATCTTTTTGCTGAAATCAAGTTTTCCTTTAAGCCAAATTTTTCTCTAAAAATATCAGGTCACGGTTCTCCAGACGAATGCGAGAATATCAGATATCTTCACTTTCGATATGTTTGTAAGATCTGTGAAGAATGTCGATCCCGTGCACTGAAGTTTTTTCTTCTGAAATCTTGGATATTGGCATAGAAAGTGAGATATGGATTCCTCGTCGTGACAACCACTTGTAGGAGCTGGAGCATTAGCGCAATCGTAAATTGCCCCGGGTTCATTACTGTAAGCACCTGTTCTACAGATTTGATAAATGACATCCTGTGTTCCTTCTTGGCGATAAAGCTCTTGAAACTTCATGGTCGGTCCAATAAATCTCTAAACAGTTAGTTGTAGCATGGTGTCGACTTTACCGACCTCCATATCAGAGACTTTTCTTTCTCGTTCGCTATCTCATTACCTTTAATATTACTAAGTATGTAAGAGAGTTTGAGCTCTCACAGCAACAGCGACCAATTATTCCAATATTTTATGGTTAGATAAACCGCTTAAATTTAAGTGTGATTTTAGTCCAGGGTCGCTACGGTGTAATCTGTGGCCGTGTTAACATTGGCTTTGTTTGCATTATTCTTCCATTTCTCACCGAAAATAGCTCAACGTCTGTAGTTAGACGACTTCCATACGTCAGATTCCCGAAGGCGGAGAGCTCTTTTTGCGGCTTGGTACTGAGTAGATAAATCCACCGACAGCAGTTGAATTATCATGTTGAGCAGGCCTGATGGGAGGTGCGTCGGGACAGGCCCGGATTTTTGTAGGTGCCTGTGCTTTTGAGTCGCTAAAAATAATACTTATAAATTTTTTTTAAATATGTAACTTCTGTAGAAATTTTCATTTTTTCTATATGTTTTTAACAAAAGTTTGGTTAGCTGTAGCATCAGAAAAATATATGAGCACCTCTGAGGTTATAATTTCTATATCAAGTTTGTTAATTTATCAAGATGTATTTTTTATTTCAAATGTGTGTAAAATTATTAATCTTATTACTTCTTTGCTGATTTTCAAAACTACCTTCCACACAAGCATGTCCGTTTACCTCTTTGCTGACCTCTTACCAAGGTGTTAAATTATTTAAGTGCAATTTGAAAGCAAGAATATGCAGAAATTATAAATACTTAGTAAATAGTTACTTTTGGGAAATATTTATAAATATTTTTTTTTTTAAATTTTAGTGTCAAAATTCCATTCAAATGTCCAAAATGGGCTAAAATTATAAAGCTTGAAGACTAAGATTCATGTGCATATTTCAAAACAAAAGCACCCACAAGATGAACAATTTTTTTCTTTCCACGGCCTTGATGTTGAGTCACGCATGAAGCACTCTACATGCCTCTTCTAAAATTTCCATAAATGCCAGTCTCAGCATCTTTCTTATTATCTACTGATTGCTCTTCCTTGCCAACGCAACCAATCATTGCTTTGATTATTGTTGTGTACCTTTCATGAATAATATATGGTCACAATCTCCATACCCTCCCAAAGGTTCTCTCATAGATAATATTTCTCTTCAATATTTCTCTGTTCTTGTTTTTGGTATTACTTTTTTTCCAACAGTTTCAACAACCTTTTCATCTCTGAGTAATCATGAGCAATCATGAAATGGCAAAATATATTAGTAACTTGTAATCTCTGCCTAATCCATCATTTACATATTATACAGACCTACACCACTACACGCCATTCATCACATTTATTCATTCATTATTATGTACAAGAAAAACTGTCCTTGTGCCACTAAATACTAATCTCAGGCTTTTATTTTTCCAATTATTCTATTATTCTATTCCGCCAGCACCCACCCACGCTCACCGACTCGAAAGGATAACTTGAAGAAGTAGATAGTGAATGAGCGAAACAAACAAAATATAATATAAATGAATACTGCGCAATTTAAAAATATGTAAAAAGATTGCAATGAAATGAAAGAAAGAATTAAAGAGCAAAAAAAAAAAAATGCAGAAAAGCTAAATCCGGCATTCCGGCAGGGTATCCGAGTGCTCTTCAGGAGAGAGAGAAAGAGAGAGAGCCTGTCGGAATGCCGAATAGTAGACTTTGAATTGCAATGGAAATTGCCTTTATGCTCGTCCAAATGAATGTTTGCCCATTTTGCTGAATCCATTGGCAGCAATGACTTTAATGCCACTTCAGCTGGCATTTGCCTGACAGCGCACAGATATCAAATACACAGTTATACAAACATACATACATACATACGGACGAGTACATAGAGGGAGGGAGAGAGAGGTAGATATATATATATATATACATACGCATATGTATACAGATAGCCTGACAGATCGAGAGCCAACGTGATTGACAAGGCAAACTCTCCGACTGACATATATAAAGACAGACATCCAGACCGTCCCGGCCGACATGTATGTGGTAGTAATACAACCACTACAGCCACTACAACTACCATTGCAGCTCTAAATGTGTGCATGAGTTTGTGTGTGTGTGTGTGTGTGTGTGTGTGTGTATGCACTAATTGTGGTCAGCTTGATAATAAACGAAGTAGTAAAATGGATTTCGATTCAACAATTGGCTTCAACATACAAAAACAGGATATGCGGGATAAGTGCATTCAAGCTTTTGTTTTGTGCATTTGCTTGTTCTTATTTGTTTTTTTTATTATTATTTTTATTTCTTTTTCCCTTTTGCTTTTATACATACTATTAAAAATGAAAAATAAAAAACTGTATGAGAAAGGATAAGCACTGAATTTTTTATGTGCTCATTGAGCACATTTCTGCGGGGGAGAGCAAATTGAAAAGAGTACTGCTGCCATGGAGTTTGTTTCTAAGCACTTTAAAATATATACATAGTATGTATATGTACGGGAAGATGAGTTAGAATCGATACTGTAGGCGAAACTGGCATCGATTCGCCTCAAGAACGGTAAGACTAGCCATGTTGACGGAGGCGTTATTATTAGCCACTAACAATTTGGTCTCAGTTAGATTTTTTTAAATTTGTTCGTTAATTTTTATCCTTGTTAGAAGCAGGGCAGTGGTGATAGAAACCAGGATATGCAACTTACGGAGAGGTTTTCTTTGGAATGTGTACACAGAGTTTAGTCTTCGAGCTTATACATTTCAACCCATTTTGGGCATAATATGACCATATTGAGAATCATCAAAAAATAGTAAATTTTAATTGTTTTCCATTTGAAATAGAAAACTGATCTTGATGCAGCAACAAATTTGATTGTAGAAATTATAAGCTTAAAGGCTCACATATATTTACTAGGAACTACAGCTGACGAAACTTTTTTAAAAAATGTATGGAAGAATAGGCAAATTTAAGCAGAAGATAGTTTAAATCAAACTAATCTGGGGCTTGGCGGAATAGCCCCTTGAACCAGGCCATGACAATTATAGGGAAATAATTTCATGTAAACAAATTTCAGTATTTTAACAATTAATAATAATTATGCATAAATATGTGAAGGTAGGGCCCAAAAAGACCCTAGACCCCAAAAATGCCGGTAACTCTGTTGCTTAGTATAAATCGGCAGACCTACAAGAGTAAAAATTGCTATGAAAAGCTTTTCACTTCGCCGTTCGGTTTCGGCATTAAACTGTAGGTCTCTTCCATTCATGTACAAATACAACACGCACAACCTTTATGGGCTGTTGTGCCATTAAAAGTAAAGTAAAGTAAGCAGTGGCACAATATGGATTGATCTTTTTGCGAGATGGTTTCGAGAGATTTGACACTTCTGAGACATGAAACCTATTTAAATGGTACCGATCGATATTTTTGAAATGCTAACCAAATCAACAAAGTCTTCTTCTTTTTTCCTTTTAATGGAACAACAGCCCATGGAGGACCTAAGCCGAGCTTTTCACATCCGCTCATGTTGTGTGTGGGTGTTATTTTTGTCCATGAACAGATTATGCCAAATCCGAACGGCGAAGTAAAAAGCTTTTCTTAGGCAATTTTAAATCTTGTAGATTTGCCATTGCCTGCCAATGCCGTATAGAAAAATTCGTTATTCCTACATTTTGATTTTTGCCAATGCCGAGATTTGAACCCCAGACACTCTGCGTAGCAGGCCACCGAACTTCCAACTAAGTCAAGGCGACCAATCAACAAGGTCTCTAGATGTTAATTGAAGATTTTCGATCAGAAATTCTTCGATTTTCTTGGCGTGGCGCTTAATACTTAATTGATGTTGATGGTTGTCCGGGCAGCTCTTCGTCTTTGACGCGTTCTTTCCTTTCTTCGAATAGTTTATACCAATCGAAAAATCTTTTTTCCAATATACGAGTATGCTTGTTGCCGAAGGCATTTTCTGACATTTTATACGTGTCTGTTGCCGAAATATTATTCTGCAAACAAAATCTGACATTATGAAAATCGTCGAATGTACTTTTGGGATGTTGCGAACAACAAGCGTCTCTTAAAATCTAATGAAACAATTATCAATGAAATTTGGTGCAGCTATCAAATACAATGATACCAACCTATAATGGGTATATTTACATAATCCATGCGAAGTGTAAATGCATCAATTTCGATAGCAATATATTGCAAGCTCAAAGTAAGATAGATTTCTTGTCCATCTTTGTTATAGACTGAGTCGAGCATTTCTACTCAACATATTGTTGTTGTTGATAAATTTGTTCCACTTTATCACAACTTAACATTTCTTTCCAAGAGCTATTAAAAGATTAAGCTTATTATAAAAATTTAAAAAATATTTTTCAAAGTTTATTGTACACCAATGAAACGCCAAGAGTTTGCAATCAGAATCCTTCAAAAGTCGCATTTGTATTAAGATTTTCCCTCTTTCTCTTTACCTAGTCTCTTGAGCCACACTTACTTAGTTTTTGCTCCAACGTTGCAGTAATATTTTTAATAAAATTTAAAAATAAACAAAATTTCTTAGATTTGATTAAATATGCCCAGTGTTTAAAACAAAGCATTAACCTAGATAAGAAATGTTAAGCCTATAAGCAATATCCTTCTGCAGTTATTCCCTTAATATTTACTTACAGTTAGTTGGAAAAAGTTTTAACTTTCCTGCACAAAACACACTCAAGAAATTAGCATTAATTATGTGTTTCCGCTTTGAGACTTAAGGAATCCACTGTGCAAAAAACAAAAACAAATATGTACACACACACACACACACACACACACACATGCAGACACGTAACTAAGTATGTATAACTACGAACGTAAATAGCAAAAATCACATGTCGCGTACATGTGTTTGAAGAGAAAATTATAAACTTACATAATAGAGCTCGTTTTGTTTCTGCTGAAGTTGTTTGTGTTGCTGTTTCTTTTATATTTGTGCTGGTTTTAGTTTATGTTTGGTGTCTTCAACGCATTGGCTTCTGTTTCGTTTCGTAGTTTAGCCTAAAAATCAACTTTATTTGAAATGATGTTAGTAATACGTTTACACGTTTCTGCTTTCTGTATTTCAACACACACACACACACACACACACACACACGAGACGGGCGTGCCTCTTATTTCTGTCGCCTTTGAACAAAGTGTTGGTAAGAAGTAATAGAAAGTAGTTAGTAGTAGTTAAAAAGTTTTCCTGATATGCGTAGCCCAGCAGCAGCCCAAAATTTTATGATTACTAAAACTTAGCATTCCACTACACACATGTACGCACAACTTTCAAAATAACCCGTGGGAAAGTGCATACAAAATTGTGCGCAATAAGCTGAAGCGTAACACAGGAAACGCACCGACTTTTTCACGCATCATGGGTACGATGGTAGCCGGTCTTAACGCTCGACAAGACACTTTATAAACAAGGAGCGCATGACCGATCGGCTAAAACTCAACCCCGCCAGTAACTAAGGAAATAGCGCTCAGAGCAGTATCAAAGATATAACCCAAAAAAAAAAAAGCCACAGGGCTGGACGGCATACCAAACATCGTTTTTGAAGCAGCAGTCAATAGACACTCTGCAGTGTTCGCCAAATTTTACACCACTTGCATGAGAGAGGGGATCTTTTCTTATGTCATGGAAGTGACAACAACTTGTCCTTATCCCAAAAAGTGATAAGCCTCTGGAGGAACCGTCCCCATATCGGCCGTTGTGGAAGCTGCACATTGCAGAGAAAGAACTTGAGAGCATTCTTTGCTGTCATTTAGAAGAGCACACAGAAGATACGCCATGTCTATCCCAACACCAATTTGGCTTCAGCAAAAAGCGAGGCACTATCGACGCTGTTGATGGCGTTTGTAAATTGGCCCGCAATGCAATAACTGGAACGAAATGGTGAGAGGGTAAAAAGTAATACTGTGCTGTAGTCACCCTAGACGTTAAAAACGCATTTAACTCGGCCAATCCGAAGAAAATAGTAAGTAGTAAGATGAACTCAAAGTACCATACTACTTTCTTCGGATGATAGCAAACTACCTACTTCTAAGATACAACGTTAATCTACGATACCGATAAGGGTTCAAGACTATATAGAGTATCAGGAGGAGTTCCACTGGGATCGGTTCTTGGTCCATTGCTGTGGAATGTAATGTACGACGGTGTGTGACAACGAGTCCAGGCACAAGAAGATGTGGCAATAATTTGCTATGCAGACGACACAGTTACAGTGGCAATAACACTCGAAAAAGTCGCATCTAAGTGCAATGATACAATAAAAAGCATAAAAACGTGGCTGACGAAGACTTGGCTTCAGTTAGCAGTCCACAAAACTGAAGCATAAGGAGTTGTGAAAAAGTTTAGCAGCTGTAGATAAGAAATGGTGGACACAACATTCTATCCAGCCCGTACATTAAATACCTCGGCGTTCTTTTGGATCACAGGTTAAATTTTAGAGACCATGTAAAATACGAAAGTGAGAAAACCGTGCAAGTGGGTGACTGGCTAGCACGGCTAATACCACACATTGGTGGCCCCAAACAGCTGCTAAGGAATCTGCTAGCAACTGTTAGCAAATCTAGGTTGATGTATGCTGCGCCAGTATGGGCGTCAGCTACTAATGGCAAGACGCCATATCTGCGCACAGGCTGACTTCGCCTGACAGGGTATGCTGTCTCAGCTGAAGCTTCTGGCGTAATAGCGGGCAGATGGCCTATCGATATCGAAACAAATAAAGCCGCATGACTTTGAAACTTGCGCGAGGGAGATCGGGAACTTCTTGAAACCGACTACCTAAAAAAAGTGGCAGGATAGATGGGATGCAAGTACAATAGCACGGTGGACTCACGTTCTTAGTCCGGAGTTATCAACGTGGATATAGAGGAATTATCATCAGACACAGTTGCTAAGTGGACATGGGTCCTTCCGCCAATTCTTGTCTAAATACAAACACGTAGAAGACCCACGCTTACATATACCTAAATACCTAAATAAATGTAGATGCGATTAAATAATGGAAAAAAAATTGTTGGCATGTCTGTGCAATTTACCAACACGCACCAATGAAAACTTTGGCGCGAAGATTTGAAATGTGCGCTTAGAGTCGACAATAAGCAAATTGAGATGACGAAGTTAATTGCTGATTCTATGTGAAGATAGAAGAGGAATGAGTGGGAGGGAGAGCGAGCGAGCTTCTTTCATTATCTTTCAGCATATGTTGTTTATCTACGAGCTCACGTATGTTTGTGTTCGTTTCCGTTTTTCAAATTCCCTTTTTGGGATCAACTGAAATTAGTTACTCTAAAATTGTGTCGTTGCTTAAAAGCTGCTTGTTGTAATTTAGCAGCCAAAATTAAGCAAAGCATAGCATATTTTTGAGCGAGGAGCGCTCACTCACACACACACACACTCATATTCCTTTTCAAAGTTCGTAGCATATGCATTTTATTGCATACTTTAATGTGATCATAAGTATGTATGCGCATATAAAGGGTGGTCCATTTAAGATTTGGACTTTGGACTACTGGTTATTTTGAGTGTGACAACTCTAATGGTCGCTGTGGTGTAGTGGTAGTCCGTTGGACTGCTACGCAGAGTGCCCGGGGTTTGAATCTCGGCACAACCAAAATTAAAAAAAAAAAAGTAATAAAATTATTTTCCAACACGGCACCACCTCTTGGCAGGCAATGGCAAACCTACAAGAGTAAAAATTGCTATGAAAAGCTTTTCAATTCGCCGTTCGGATTCGGCATTAAACTGTAGGTCCCTTCCATTCATGTACAAATATAACACGCACAACATGAGTGGATGCGAAAAGCTCGGCCTAGGCCCTCCATGGGCTGTTGTGCCATTAAAAGTAAGTAAGTAAGTAACTCTAATGTCATTTGAATTATGACGAAAAATACGTTTTTTTTATATGAGGTTAACGAAATGGGTCGATTGAAGAACTGTGGGATATACTAAAAATTGGATATTTTACCAAAATTGGAAGAATATTTCTATCAAAAATCGGTAGAAGAGAAGCGCCTTCCACACAATTTGTGTGCGTGAAACTGGTTCTTTACTGGATAAATCAGCACGTTCCCGTCATCCGACAGTGTGTACCGAAAAAATTGCTGCTGTTGCTCAGAGGAAGGAAGATACGTTACAGTGAGTGGTGTGCGCTATTATTTGTGGGGACCGTTGAAGATTAATGTTACGCTAACCGTCCAGCAACGATTGATTACAGCTCCATACAGCCGAAAAAAGTGTACTACAAGGCCAGACGAAGTCATTTGAACGAAATAGTGTTCCATAATTAATCGGATAGATTGTTCTTTCCAATAATTAAAAACACTTCTGAAACAAATGTTCGTTTCTTATTTACATCAACATTAAATTCCAAATTATAAATGGTCCAACCTGTACATACAAAATATTACATTTATGTGCAAGTGTTTTGAAGTCTCTAATACATATACTCGCAGGAAGTTATTCGGTAATTATGTTGTTGGGAATCAAATGCGAGCACAAGTTGCGTTGGTTTTTCTGTAGCATATTTTTAGGTGTTATTTTGTGCTTAACATTTATTTCAGTTGTATACTCTTAAGTTTCTCCGCACATATACTCAACTGTATGTATGTATGTGTGTGTGAGTTTACTTTTCACTACATAAGTGTATCTTGTAGTCAACTTTGAAACTTGTACGTGATTTGATTAGCTTGGAAAAATATGTACTATGTATAAGCTTCGCCGTCTTTTAGTTTTCGTATACTCAAAGAAATAAACAAAAAATATTTTTCCAAAATTTATATCGTATTAAATTTTCAAAGCTCTTGTAAAAAATAGCGGTGAAGTAAAAATTTATTGAACACTTACTTACCCACTTTGCCTTATTTTAAAGTTCGTATATAAAAACTTCAATTGCAGTTTCAAAAAAATATACAATCACGAAGAGAGAGAGAGAGAGAGAGAGAGAGAGAGAGAGAGAGAGAGAGAGTGAGCGAGAGAGGGAGGGCGAGAAATAAATTCCGCAAAAGGTTTTTACGATTTTCTGTAATATAAGTAGTATTTTCGAAACTATAAACTTTTAATGATACAACATGCCACTTCAAGAAAATGGACGTCCATACATACTCGTACCCGCATACATATTTGTATGATGAACGAGGAAATGCAAAAAAAAAAAATAATATCACAAAATTATGGAAACAACTACAAAAACTTAAAAATATTACAAAGGCCAACGGAAAAAAAATCAAGAAAAAATAAATGTAAAAGCACCACATAAATTGCACACAGTCAAATTTTGCTGCAACCAAGTGCAAGTTGCAATCGATTTTGCGTAGTAATAACTGAAAATCAAACACAAATTGGAATTATGAGGAGAAACTTTTTAAATTGCCAAATTCAATTTAGTTGATAGGATCACAAAAATGGAGAAAGTCACAAGCAGCGTAACACTGTGCCATCGAACACAAAAATTCACAAATTGTGCAAAGGCAACGAAGAAGAAGAACAGTCCCCCGAACAGTTCTTTACTTTAATGTGCTAATTCGATTACGCAAATGTCGAAAACGACAACTGCAGAGCGGTGGCGAAGGTGATGGCACCGTGGCACGCAATTCCAGGAGGAGGCTGCCACAGGCTGTCAAACGCCGCCGCCATTAACGGCTTCATGTTGGCAACAAATTACTTATTGGGGAACTTTGAAATCATAAACCAAAACGAAAAGATCACCAGCGAAAAAGCTGTGAAGGTAGACAGACAAAAGTACTGGAAAGAATTGTTAAAGAGATTTGTATTTCTAGAAAAAATATTAGCACATTTTGAGGACTTTTTTGGTTTTTTTTGGTTAGCTATTAACCAACAGCTCGACGTACGCTGCTGCCACAAGACGAAAGAAAAGTTTATCCTACACGTTTGAAAATTACATTTGTTACATTTTGAATTACGAATTCATTGATGAGAAGTTAAGTGAGCCCGCGGGTGCTACTAAGCTTAGGCCAATTGCGATATCTTAGCTCTTTACTCAAGCTCATTTAAACCATTGAGCTGGAGCTCATTTTATAAAGTTAATCTGAGAATTCTGAAGTAACAGAACTACGCAATGGCATTGTCAGCGGGTCACTCACCACCAATGGAAGAGTCAGAAAAGGGTATCTACTTTCAGCCCTTCTCTTTGCTATCGTCATGGATGTAGTTATGGCAAACGTATGCTCAGAAAGGAGAAGGATATCATGAACTCTCACCCGTCAGCTTGAGGGCCTCCACTTCGCAGCAGTATGTCCGCCCAGTGGCATGGAAATGAAAACTGACTAGAGAAGGCCGTCACCTTGCCTTTGAGATCAACATTACGAAGACCAAAGCCATGAGAGTAAACAACGTCATCACTGACCTTACAACAATCGAAGGCTAGCCTGTTGAATACGTGGAAAAATGCTGATACCTAGGTAGCATGATGACAGCAGACAGTAGAGCAGAGGAGAGTATCAACAACAGAAAAAATACAAATACTTATATAAAATGGATTGAAAAATCATGAAACCTCTGAAAATTGGGTTTTTGGACTTAAGTCTTTCTTCATCCAATTCCTCTTCATTTAATAGCACAACAGCCCATGGAGGGCCTAGGCCGATCTTTTCGCATACACTCATGTTGTGCATTATATATTTGTACATGAATCGAAGGGACCTACAGTTTTATGCCGATTTCGAACGCCGCAGTGAAAAGCTTTTAATAGGCAATATTTAGTCTTGTAGGTTTGCCATTGCCTGCCAAGAGGTGGTGTCGTGTAGAAAAATTTGTTTTTTCACTTTTTGATTTTGCTTGCACCGAGATCTTAAGCCCTGCAAAGCTCTGCGAAGCAGGCCAACGCACTACCAACTACTCCACATCGACCTAAGCCTAAATTCCGAAATTTCTAGTAGGCACTTATTTTAACTTTAACTAGAATAATATCCTGTGCTAGGTCTCGTTCAAAGTTTGTTCACTGTAATACAGTGTAACTATTGCTTGTATCAATCCTTTAAGATTACTTTTCTCATTCGAATCTATAATGGAATAATTATAGTTCGAAAAATACCTGTAAACCCTTCCCTTCAAGATATAATCAGATTCTGAGGCAGAAATGAGTAGAAACCCTTCCCTTCAAGATAGAATCAGATTCTGAGGCAGTACTGAGTAGAACAGCAGCGCATGCTCGTATGAAACTATCGAAATGACTACTTAATACCTACAACAAAACTTTAGCTATTTTTTTTTGGCAATCATGTGCGACTCGCTTTAACTGAGGTGGTATTACATTTCTCCCACGCACTGGGGTTTACTGTTGATACAACGACAGACATCAGCAACGGCCAACACATAAGAAGAGTACAGTCTTCATATTACTTATTTAGCAGAGCGTAATGTAACGAAGTGATGACGTTGTCGCTGCCTGCGTCGTCGTTGGCACTTATTGTCCTTGCAGATAATCTTGTGATTTTTCAACTTTTTCTAATGCGATTCTTTTGCCCTCTTTCCACTCTCATTCACGTTCTTTCATTCGTGTTCACTATTATTCTTGCATTCTTTTTCTGAAGTTCGCCTTTTTGTTGCCTTTGTATTTATATGAGCGTGATTTCTCATTTTTCCCCCAATTCTTACATATACTATACATATTACTTAATACAAAAATAGCAATAGTAAAATATCTACGAGTAACTACTTGTATTTTTTTCTTCTTTTTTTTCGATTCTCAACAATTGGTTTTTTAGCTGCATAAGTCTATGCTTTATACTTTAGTCCTTGCTAGTTGAAGCTTATAATGTGCAATTTTTATTATCAAGGGATTTAGTGTAGTCGAGAGTTGAGGGGAAGAATTTCACTGCTACTATTCTTCTTCTTCCACTTCTACTTCATTTTGTTTTTATTTTTTATAAATGTATGTAATGCACCGGAGTATCATCTTCTATTCTCTTATGGGCAAGTAGTGTGTTTGTCTCTATCTCTTCCTCTGTCGTTTCGTCTTTCGTGTGCTCAGTTGCAATTGTTCTGTTCGGTTCTTTCACAATTTTACAATCGTGATTTGGCTCTAATGGGATGATAAATGTGATTTTGAAATTGAGTTTTCAATTTAATTGAATAAGCATGGCAGCAGCAACTGCAGCAGCGGCAGCAGCAATAGTAGTGGTAGCAATTATCATCGCATTTGTAGGATTAAGGAGCAACAGAAAACAAAAAAAACGAAAAGGGATGTGAAAGGAAAATTGGTATGAGTTCGTGGATAATTGTGAATTACTTTGTCAGCATGACATGTTTGCAATTATTATAGCAATATGCGAAAATAAAACACATTTGGCATTATACTAACAATTCTAGCATAGCGTAAGCTTAAAATCCGAAATTGAGAAAATTTATGATGGTATTTTTTTGGTTTGGTTTGGTTCTTTTTCTTCATTCAATAAATTCGCTTAAAGAAAAGTGAAGAAATGTAGATAAGCGAAATGGAGCTGTTTTGTTTCTCATTTTGACAATTTAGTATGAGGAAACATTTTTAGGTTATTGCAAAATCGTAATTTTTGAGTTAAACCGTTTTGCATTGAAGAAAAAGTTAGAAATCAAATAATATTGCATTGATGGAGCAATATGCGACGGCATGGCAGTGTGGGATGATTTTGTGATGAGAGACAGTTCAAAATCTTTTCAAATTAAGCAGTAAAGGGGTTTACTATTTCTACGATGACTGACATCAGAAACGACCTGCTCATAAGAAACATAAAGTGGAATGCTGACTAGTATTTAGTTATACACAGAAGTAGAGCAAAAAACAAAGTAGAGTACCACATGAGGGATCAATGTCGATCATTGGGGCTACCTCTCGTAACGAACTTCCACCGTTTTCAAGGCTCATATCATGTGAGGCGGTCGCTGCATACCTAACAATAATTCATTCTTAACTCAGTGAAAATGATATGATGTGAAGGATAACATTGAAATTTCATTTGTAAGCAGCTTATACAGTAGGAAAAATCCTACAAAAGTAATCGTCATAAGAAAACTATTGAACAAGTATGTATTTACCACCACCAAGTGAATAAGAAACTCAAATTTAAATGGCGGCAGCTCAAAGTCTTCCACCCTACCTAATATCGTTGAATTACCATACTGTCGATATCCCATTGCTTCACTTATCTACTGTTCACCCTTACATTTCATCAAATAATAATATTTTAAAATCTCATTCTTACTTATTTTTATTTTCACAAACTTATTCTAATCATATTATTTTTTATATAAGTATTTCATTTCATTAATCCCATTAATTCAGAAGTGAATTAATGGCATATTAAAACACAAGAAATTTGTATTTAAATTTCACAAGATTAGCAAATTTATTGGAAGGAAAAATTGTACAATAAATGTATTGAAGAGCCCAACCGACCGGTGTGAAGCTAGAGAAGAGCTTAGAGAGAGCAATAGCAAGAAAAGAAATAGAATGAAAAAAAACAAGGATAGAGAAAATGAATAGGAAAGAAAAGGTGCATTACCACTAGGGTGGCTTAAACAACTAAGTATTTATGAAGATTTTATTTAGTTTTAAGATACTGTACTAGTAATACTATTATGTACTAATTGAAATTAGTAATACTTAAATCACCTATTGATAAATTTTCCTATTGGCCTAGTAATAATCAGTGAGAGCGTGGTGAATATTATTTTAGAGAGAGAGAGAGCAGTTATAATCAAAAGCAAAGATGGTGTGATTATACACCCTTACTTACTTACTTACTTAGCTGGCGCTACAACCGATGATCGGTCTTGGCCGCCTCCACAAAGCTTCGCCAGTCACTTCTGCTATGCGCGCGCTGGCGCCAGTTGATAAGGCCAAGTGCAGTCAGGTTGCCCTGCACCTGGTCTTTCCAACGGAGATTAGGACGTCCCCTTCTGCGTGATCCTCCACCGTGGTTCGAATAAAACACCTTTCTAGCCGGAGCGCTTTCTTCCATTCGCTCAACATGACCCAGCCAGCGAAGCCGCTGGAGTTTTATACGCTTGACTATGTCAGTGTCGGCGTACAGCTCATACAGCTCATTGTTCCATCTTATTCGAAACACGTCATCCACGCATACTGGACCGTAGATCTTACGGAGTATCTTCCTCTCGAACGCTCCTAACAGTCTCTCATCATTGATGGTCAATGTCCACGTCTCTGCGCCATACATTAGGACGGGAAGGATGAGGGACTTATAGAGCGTTATTTTCGTCGGTCGAGAGAGGGCTCTACTTCTCAATTGCCTACTGAGCCCGTAGTAACACCTGTTGGCAAGAGTTAGTCTCCGCTTGATCTCAAGGCTGACATTATTGTTGGTGTTTATGCTGGATCCTAAATAAACGAAATCCTTGACGACTTCAAAAGTGTAGTTGTCAACAGTGACATTTTGTCCAAGACGCCGTGACTCTTTGTTTGTTGACACAAGGTATTTCGTTTTGTCCTCGTTCACCACTAGACCCACACGACGAGACTCCCTTTCCAGGTTGGAGAATGCTGCACTGACTGCTCGAGCGTTTTTGCCAATGATGTCAATATCATCAGCGTATGCTAGCAGCATGACACTCTTGTAGAAGATAGTGCCAGAGATGTCGATGTTCGCAGCTCGAATTATTTTCTCCAGCATTAGGTTAAAGAAGTCGCACGATAGGGAGTCACCTTGTCTGAAACCTCTTTTGGTATCAAATGGTGCGGAGAGGTCTGTCCCAATTTTCACTGCGCTGGTGGTGTTGGTCAGTGTCATTTTGCAAAGACGAATGAGCTTTGCAGGGATACCAAAATCAGACATTGCGGCGTACAAGTGATCCCTAATCGTGCTGTCGAAGGCGGCTTTATAATCGACAAATAGATGATGGGTGTCGATCTGTTTTTCTCGGGTCTTTTCCAGAATTTGGCGTAGTAGAATATCTGGTCGATGGTGGATTTACCAGGCCTGAAGCCACACTGATAAGGTCCAATCAGTTTGTTGACGATGGGCTTCAGTCTTTCGCACAGTACGCTCGATAGAACCTTATATGCAATATTAAGAAGGCTGATCCCACGGTAGTTGGCGCAGATCGTGGAATCACCCTTCTTATGGATTGGGCAGAGTACGCTGAGATTCCAATCACTTGGCATGCTTTCATCTGACCATATTCTGCATAGAAGCTCATGCATGCGTTTTTTGAGCTCTTCGCCTCCGGTCTTAAACAACTCAGCAGGCAGGCCATCTGCACCTGCAGCCTTATTGTTTTTCAGCCGAGCAATGGCTGTTAAGACCTCCTCATAGTCAGGCGGCGGTGATTATACACCCACAAGAACAAAAAATATGTCATACTATATCTATAGGTAAATATACATATGTATGTATATTTAAATAACGTTAACACTTCACTTTTACTTTTAATGGCACAACAGCCCATGGAGGGCCTAGGCTTTTCGCATCTACTCATGTTTTGCGTGTTATATTTGTAAATGAGTGGAAGGGACCTACAGTTTAATGCCGAATCTGAACGGCGAAGTGAAAAGCTTTTCATAGCAATTTTTACTCTTGTAGGTTTGCCATTGCCTGCCAAGAGGTGGTGTCGTGTAGAAAAATAATTGTTTTTACTTTTTTTTTTTTGATTTTGCCTGTGCCGAGATTCGAACTCCGGACACTTTGAGTAGCAGTCCAACGCATTACCACTACGCCACAGCGACCACTATAAGTATATATTTTTGGAATTTTTAGCTTAACTTACTCAGGTCAAATTGCTACAGCGACGATGACGTTGCATGCTACGTGTGGTAAGATAATTGTTGAACCTGTTATATTCGCTGTGATTATTATATTTAAGTATAGTGAAATATATATAGTGAATTTTTTTTAGATACGCTAGTTAAGCATGCCTCCTTCAACACGTTTTTGTGTTTGTTTTACTTTATGCTTATGTGATTTATTTTTCTATTCAATTATAAAGGGTGCTTTTTTGCTACTTAGTTTTTGACTTTTATATTGTTGATAGTTTACGCGTGATTCATGACATGTGTCAAAGTAAAAAGTGATCATTTTGGTTTACCATTTCATTCTGAATAGACTAGGTATGTATATGAAATTTATGCATTTATGGATGTAAGTACTATATTTTAGTACGCAAACTTTTACCATTATCAATCGTACTGATGTGTATGTAGGTCTGGATGTTTTGTAGAGTCACTGAAATTTTAGGTTGACCCTTACACTCCTCAGAGAAAGTAGTGCGGTGAAGTCTTTATTTAAGTAAATTTCTAAACACTTCGTATTCAGTCTGTTTTACAAGAGTGTATTCAACAGAACTTCCAAATATGTGATGGAATTAAATAAAATAAAAATAAAAAAAACTGAATGAATGCATTTAAAAGCTTTATTAATAATATTGTACCATATTTGGTTCAGTAATGTCCATGGTGCAACATAGCTTGGCATCTACGAGGCATATTATCAAAAAGCTGATGAAGCTTTGGCTTCATCACAGACTACACAATTTCTATAGTAATGATGTTAAGTGACTGTGCTGGGCAATCTTCCAATCAAGGCCAAAGCTGCGACCCTCGGCTCAGAATTTCGGTAGATAATAGATAATTTTAAAACTTTGCTCGTTCGTGAACTTCACTCTGATAAAACTATAATCTTTGAACTGCTCTTAAACTTTCACCTCCGGGGTACAAGAGTAAAAATTGCCTATGAAAAGCTGTTCACTTCACCGTTCGGATTCGGCATAAAACTGTAGGTCTCTTCCATTCATGTACAAATATAACACGCATAACATAAGTGGATGCGAAAAACTCGTCCTAGGCATAGGCTGTTAAGTTATTAAAAGAAGATGTAGTAGTTTTTGGGTTAGTGGGCGTGGTACTTACCGAATAAAAAAAAAAGGTTTAAACGAAATGTCAAGAGAGTCATAGCAAGAATATCTGTGAAAGTTTGTTTGTAGGCCGAGGCTACTGGTTAGAATTGGATATTTTATACTGCAATTCTCTTAAAATTTTGTTGCTTTTCTGATTATTTCTCGGAACTATTTTAGGCACAACAGTAAAATTCGGCAAACCGGCAAGAGTAAAAATTGTCTTAGAAAAACTGTTCCTATTGCCGTTCGAATTCGGCATTATATCCTTTCCGTACGCGTGCGAATAAAACTCAGTCAACCAGTGGCGTAGCCAGGTCGGGTGACACCCGGGGCGGATCTAAGTGGTGTCACCCTATAATACCCCTCCCCCTCTTCTTTTGAAAGAATTATACTATGTGTAGGTATCTACGATTATTTTTTATTTAAAAGTAATTAGGTAATACAGGAATTCATAAAGATGAGTGAACTTAAATTAATACGTACTTAATTTAAGTCACAAAATAGTTAAATCCTCTACGAGTATGAGACCGTAATACGTACTTAATTTAAGTCACAAAATAGTTAAATCCTCTACGAGTATGAGACCAATAAGGGAAATTTTTATTTACACTATGTTCTTCTTAAAGATCTGGGATGATTTGAAGATATGAAGATATGATTTAATTAGATTTCACTTTGAAAAACTTCTTTCACATGAAGCCATAGAGACACAAACTGTTAAGAACAATTGGAAGAGCTAAAGATACGTTTGAAACAGACGCTATAAAATCCCATTCCACAATAAAAGTTAGCATATCAAGCGTAGTCCATTTACTTGTGACTTTAAATTCAATGTTTGCTGCCTTAATTTGTATACGAAGTCATTGTACTTCTACTTCAATTTCATCTGCTACAACTTCATCGTAGTGCGACGCCAACTTTTATGCATTGATATTCAGTTCTTCATCATGATTTACATAAGAGACGCTGGTCCAGTCAAAACATCTGTAAAACGGCTAAGTGTTTTGTGATTTGTCCAAACAGGAAGGCAGCAGAATTCCTTCTTAAATTAGGAAGGAAGGACCTGTGCCGGATGGTGGGACTCATCACAGGACATAATCCATGTGGCCACGGACAACATATGACCACAATCGGCATCACCGAGGACCCGACCTGCACATCTTGTCTGAAGGAGGTGGACAGCACAGAATATTTTCTCTGCTCATGCTCCGCCTTTGCCAGAACGAGATGGCGCATTTTGGGTTTCGATGTCACAGGAATGGACAAAGTTCACTCTTTCCTCTTTTGCGATCTTCTGAGATTTGTGAGAGAATCCGGAAAATTTGCGGAAGAGAACATAGTCCCTCTATAACCACTTTTTCAACTTTTTCCATCTTTTTCTCTAACCCTTTACTTACTCTCACCCCTGCTTCTTTTCCTAGGCCTTAAGTACAATGGGCTACATAGCCTGAGTGCTTGAGGAACTGTCCTGCACTCGCAGGTCAGGTTCTCGGCCTTCTTCACATCCATCCATCCATCCATCATCCAGTTATTCATCTGTGCGAAACAGCAAGTCATTTGTTTTCACAATTTGAATGATATCGGCTATATCATTGAATGCCATGGCTCGAGACTTTAATTCTGTCGAGAAACGATCGATGCATTCAAGCATCGTCCTCTTGTTTCTTTCTTTAGCAGTTAAACCAATATCTCATTCCGTTTCACCCGGCATTCTTTTCTTGTACCTTATGCGCCGGCTGATGCTTATTCCGAACTTTGAGCAAATAATACTAGCCTTCTCCATTGCACCTACCACTTAACATTCCCGCTTTTCTTGTAAAAAGAGAATAAGGGCATTCTATTTCACTATTACTTTATCGAGAGTTAGTCCTGAAGTTTGCAAATATTTTTGTGTAGCATCCACTTCCTCCAACACATCGTGCAAAAAACAAATGAAAACAAATGAAAGTATAATTCTAGACATTCACACCTACTTAGGTAATTAAAATATTTTTTCCGCGTTTTGGACATTGCGGGTGTCACCCCGAAAATGGTAACCCCGGGGGCGGACCGCCCCTTCTCCCTTGGCTACGCCACTGTAGTCAACATCAATGAATGGGAAAAGCCTGAGGGTTATTATGCCATTAATGAAGAACTGATATAAACTGGTAAGAGGTGTCTGCTTGACAATGCCAGGCTAAAGAAAAATTGCAGGAGGGGTTGCACAAATGGACGTCATTAGTCCCATACAAAAGGAATGCTTTATACGGGATATCTGGGAAACTACAACTAGGAAAACATTAACAATGCCAAGTACAAAAGCTATATTTGAATTGGAGGCCATTTCTTTTTCACATATTTTGTTGTTGAACTTTACGCGTTGCCCTATCTTTGGACGGAAGGTAGGATAGGGTATTAGGCACTGCATTTAGCCTGTCATATTTTACAAAATTACAGGAACTTCTGTAATTTTTCGTTCCGAAGAACTGTAACTTTCTTCTTCCTTGGCACTTTTAAGTTGCCCTGAAAATTCATTTTACAATAAAATGTAATATAAAAAACACTAAATGTAAATATTTCTATTGTGGTGGTCGCTGTGGCGTAGTGGTGGTGCGCTGGACTGCTACGCATGCTACGCAGAGTGTCCGGGGTTCGAATCTCGGCACAGGCAAAATCAAAAAGTAGAAAAAATATTTTTCTACACGGCACCACCTCTTGGCAGGCAATGGCAAACCTACAAGAGTAAAAATTGCCTATGAAAAGCTTTTCACTTCGCCGTTCGGATTCGGCACTAAACTGTAGGTGCCTTCCATTCATGTACAAATATAACACGCACAACATGAGTGGATGCGAAAAGTTCGGCCTAGTCCCTCCATGGGCTGTTGTGCCATTAAAAGTAAAGTAAGTTCCTTTTTGCTAAACGCTTTGTCTGTAGAAAATTTGACCCTGTCTAATGTTTACTCCTTTTGGCTGTATCTTTGCTTAGGCACTACGTAAAGATAACCGGGTATATTTTGCAAATACTCGTAAGACGAAGAAAATATCACTCACGTTGAGATTAAGTAAGTGTAAATTAAGTTGAAACAAAAGCGAACTTTAAAAAATCTTTGTTTTGAGTTCTAATAAAGATAAAATATACTCGTCAATTTAATATCTTACTGCAGATTAAAAAGTTTTCATTTCAAACACACACACACACACACACACACACACGCACACATATATATATATGTACAACGACGCAAGTGTAAAACCAATTTGAAATGAAATTTTAACGCAAATTACAAATTAAATCTAACTCGACCTTTCAGGCAAACGCAACACCAGCGCGCCATCACCATCACCAACACAAACGCAAAACAGCTTCCGAAAAGTGTTTCCAAATAATACGCCATAAATATGGCACACAAATGAAAGATACATTTGAAAATTACCAAATTCAGATAATCGTTTACGACTTAAAATGCTTATGGCAACATGTTTGTCTAAAAAACTACATAGTTGCGTTAAGGGAAATGATACAGCGGCTGCTGCTACTGCTACAGCTACTGCCAACATATGCTCCTCACTCAGCGGAAGCGGCTTGCGGGCGTATCATATTGAAGCGAGATGCGAGATTCGAGATGCTCGTACTCATAGCCTCTTAGCGAGGCTTTAGAGAGGTTGGACGGTACGTCGGTACGTCGGTTAGTTGGTTGCCGTACAGCACGGACATCGGTGATTTATGAATGCCTCAAAGTATTTTCGAGGGTGGCTGCTACTGCTACTGCTACTGATGGTGCTGCTGACTAGCACAACATTCATGGCATTCGCCGGTGTACGAGCAACGCAAGTAAAAGCATTTCATTTTCTTATTCTCAAAAAAAAAATAAATAAAATAAAATTAAAAGGAAAATGAAACAGAAGAGGGGAAGTAAAAGTTTAAATAATAATTTGCAAATAAATTATGCAACTTGAACGTACTGAACTGCTAGTCGTTTATTTGTTTAAATGTGTGTGTGTGTGTGTGTGTAAGTGAGGCTGTCCATGTGAGTAGCAGGAGTGTAGTGACGCGCGCCCGTTTTTCAAGATACGAGAGTAATGTTAAAACTTATTTCCGTTTCCGGTGTGTAGGAATATTGTGCTGTGTAGTGGACGCAGACCACGACGAGCAAAGCTGAAGATACATATTTATGTGTAAGTAAAATAATAAAAGTAGGAGTGTGCGAGTGTTTGTGTTTTGTGTGTTAATGTCTTGTTGGTGTTGTTGTTGTTGTTGTTGTTGTTGTTGTTGTTGTTGTTGTTCTTGTTGTTGCGTACATTAAGAACTCATTGGCATAAATTCCAATTTAATGGCGTTCTTCCTGACTTTACCATAAGCACTCGGTTTACGTTCATGAGCAGAACGTCGACAGTTGAGCAGCGGCAACAAAAATGTAGTTTGAGTGTAGGCACTTTTTCTTACGTTTGTTACAATGCTTTTTCTCTTAAATTTTCTATTAATTCATTTTGTGTTTACGTGTGCTATTGCTATTGCTGTTGTTGGTTGTGTTTGTAAATTAATATTGCTTGTTGTTGTTATTGTTCATTTTCATCTCGCTGACTGACATTCGACAGGTGGGAGTGTTTACCTGCTGCTGCTCTAGCTACTCTGTCCACTCATCCATTGAGGGTGTGTTTCTGTCTGTCCGTCATCTGTCTGACTGTTTACTACATTTTAACGTCGATAGCTGCACCATTTTCGTGACTTCGCGGATATTGTCGGTATTCATTGCCAGCATTTGGTGTTAAATTTTTATTGCCTCACCTGGGATGCCAACTCGAGGGGAATTCGCCGATTTGCTGAGAATTTAAAGTTCTGTGGGAATCGCAGGGAATTTTCTTTTTCTGGAATTCAAAATTTTATGATAAACTATACGAAAAATTTCAATATCATTTTTCGGGCATACTGTTTTTCATACGTAAATGAAAGGACGCAGTACCTACCCTGGCTGGATTCTTTTCGGTTTCCTAAGTGACTGTAAATCATATTTTTTTTCTTAATTTAAAAAATATATTAATACTTATGTGAAGTTCACAAAAAAATAAACAAAAAATAAATTATAGCTGTCTATCAAAAGAGAATGGGTTGAGCAAGAATTATCGTTTTTTCTTTAAGTTGTGAGAGTTAAATAATTTGAGATTGACTATAATATGGCTAAATTTAAATGTAATCCAGTGATTTATTTTTATAGCTGCCATATAGTTAATGCCTCTTATAAGTTAGGGAGGATTGCCCGCCCACAGGCAGACAAAAATTTGTAATACCTATTTTTCTTTAAATTATCTTCGGTTTGAGTTATTGATGACGTAACTCGCATAACGCCTTTATTATTTAATATATTTTTGAAATTAATAAAATACTTGCAGCTAGGGTTAGTCGTAATGGGTAGGGTCCATTACATATGAAGTAGAAATTGGTGGCTTAGTGTACTACATAAGTATTCTGAATACTTTTTAAACATTGAAAAATAACTAAGTAATTAAGTAAGAAATTAAAAGAGAAATCGAATAATTTTTTGCTTCAATTCGGCGAGTTTGAAAATTTGGCTTTGGCATCCCTGTGCCTCACATACTTTCATTTACATATGGGCACTTATAATTTAAGTTCGTACATACATATTATTACCATCACAAGTGCTTCTTTTAATTCCATGCCACGTTTTGTTTTGAACGCAGCAGCTTCTCAAATGCTTCACATCTTCTGATTGCGAAGAGCTGAATCGAATTTAATGTTGTGTTAAAATTAATAGTATTATATTTTATTTAAAAATTACTGTACTTTCACATTTAAGCGTGGGTATAATTGTTCTTCTGTTTACGGTTTATTTGAAGTTGTTTCTGTGGCATTGTATTTTCATAGCATTTTTCTTATTTTCGAAGACCGTTTAATTGTGTACATACTTCAAGTGTGCAGCACCAAATTTTAATGCGTCAATATTGAAGTAATTTTGGCAATGGAATGGTCTCTCGCGGTAGTCGTCTTATTTAAATAAATTTTTACATTTGTTACAGAAATTATCTATGTACCTACTATTCTAATCTTGCGCTACCTTAAAGAATTATTGGATTCGATTTCACCCCGATAAAATGAAGTAAAACTATTAACTCTGATTTAGTCTTCAAACAGAAAATCATTGAAACCTCACACACCATTCTGGACAAAATAGACTGGAAACAGAACACAGTGCACCGCATTTTTCTGTACACACAGTTAGTCTTCCCGGGGCATCGACATTACTACTTCTGGAGGCTGCCATGAGCGAATTATGACTCGAACGAAAAGTTCATTCTTAAATTTACGATATAGCCGTACTGCTGGTTGTTACGGTTGCCGAAACTCTTTGCGGTACTCCTGGTCTACTTTCGGCAGCTTAGTCATCACCTTCTTCGCATAGTGCCTTCTACTTTCCTGTGTGGTATCAAAAGCTTCCCTAAGTTCAATGTGTTCTTCAATGGCATACCACATGCCTGGTAGTCTTTGCCTTAAACCAGTATAAGTAATGCCCCTAACTTACTGTGTTTGAAGTTAGGGTCGGCATGCTTCCGCTTAATCTATACTGTTTGATTGTTGAAATAAGCGCCATGGACTATCGCCCACACACTTTGGCCACGAAATCTTTCGCCCATTGTTCAATTTTCCGCTCCAATGTAGCTTTAACACCGTGTATGGTGTAGTTTTACACGCTTTTACTTCACTGTTGTATTTCATTTGCATTGATATTGACTGGAATCTTTCTCCCAACAATGCATGCATCATATTTCTCGTCAGAGACTGTTCTATACAAACACACTTATTATTGATGTTACTTTAATTGATTATTTTTTCTACTCTAGACTTAATCTTGTGCCACATAACTTAAAGCAGAATCTATTGCTGTAGACAGAAGCACGCGCCAATTCCCTTGAACGCCCCCGATGTTTGGCAGTACCTACTCAGGTTAGAGCGTTATAGTGTTGCACATAGTGCAACCCCTCCGCCCTCCTTATTTCTCCCACATATCAGTCTTCCTTCCATTCAACATACTACTCTGCATTCATAGGGGTACACCCTGTGTATTGAATGCAGAAATAAAAAAAATAAAGAACGGTACATATCGCTTATGTAGCAAGAAGCAAAAACAGCAAAGCACATAAGTATTATGTTTCTGTTGTTATTGAGACCCGACTTTGCTAGTTAGAAAAAACTTTTTATAGACGCATGCAAACGTCTATGAAAAGTATTAAACTAAACTTTTTTAAATGTTCAATCGGAGGTCTTCCAATTAGAATATCGTTAGCTCCAGTGATCAGGCAAAATCAGCCCATCTCCTGTAATAATCAAATCTAAATTACCCTAGGCTTTAAACGTTTTGCAGGATATTAAACTCCACAGTTGTTGTTGAATCTGAACAAAACTGTAACTGTAAAAACTATCACTATGTAGCCGTATTCGTATTCTGTAGTTTCATTATCCTTCAGCAAAACTGCGATGTGGTTTACCGGTAATGGCATTACCCTCCCGTCAAATATTTAAATTCGTTTTTAGTGTTAAAAAGCTAAAGATTTTACGTCGCACTCGTATATTTAACTAGATTGTTAGTGCCTTTTTAACAGCATTTGTATGAGAAAGGGACGGAAAAATATAAGACATACTACTTTGCTTTTCAGCCTGTTGCACAAATTGACAATATGATGGTGACATTCGTGTTACTGTTGCTGCTCCTGCTGCTGTTGTCAGTTATCACTGTGCCACCATAATGCAATGCACCACTCAGTGAAATCGGAAGGAATTTACTTTTAAGTTGCTATAAACGTAATGCACATGCACACGTACACATACACATACGGGCGCATGTGAATCACACAGTTTGCCATAAGCCGTAATTGTGATCGTAATTGTAAGCCATGAATTAAAAACAAGCGTCATTAAAATGTAATTAATTGTAATTTACATTCGTTTATGCTGCTTTTACATTGTTATTTTCACTTCAGAGAGTTCAGCCACGCATATGCAGGCAAATATTCATGTGTGTGTGTGTGTGTTTGTGTGCAAGTGTAATGTGGGGGATGGTGGCTGAGGAGTAGAGTTGAGTTGTGTTGGTAGCTTGAAACCTGCAGCAATAACTTTGCTTGATGCATCGAAAACGATTTAAACATTGCGACACTGTAATGAGATACACTTAAATATGTGTGTTTGTGTATGTATGTATGCGTGTATGTGTTGTTGTTGTTGTTGTTGTTATAATTGCTACTACTGCTGGGATTGTCATGCAATTCACATTTCATTTGCAATTTATGTTTAAAGATTTCTTCACCTACATGTCTGCGACATGTAGAAAGCAGAAAAATAAAACCAAAGTTAAATTCGCTTTAAATTTATATGCATTTTGTGTGCAAATGTGTCAAATTAAATTATATAAAAAAAATTAAATGAATAAGAAAAACACTGCATAATTGCAAATTAAAATAATTGCAGGCAGTTTATTTTTAAATATGCCTTTTTCTGCATTTTCAATTTGAATTTTATTATATTTTTTCTTTCACAGCGATATTTATTATTTTGCTTGTGTCATTCGGTGCGTATGAGTGATAAACATTTATGGGAATTCATTTTCGTTTGCTTGTGTTTTTGTGTTAATCAGTATCAGTATAATTTGTATCATGTTAAGAGTTTTTAAGTAAGAAATCGCAGGACGAATCTATTTTCAAATGTTCACATTTAGAATTAAAGTCATACGGTGCGTATGAGTGTTAAACTTATGTGATATCAATCAATGTAACAAAACTTTCGAGACTTAACACTTAATTGCTTCTCTTAGCTCTTTCCATATTGATAAATCTCGGAATTTATTGAAAATCTTGTCAAACTTTGAAATCAAGTTCAAGTTCAGAGAGTTTCATGGCATATTGAGCTGACAACAACGTTTCCCGGAATGTTTGTAAGTATTTTGTCATCAGAAACATTTTCAAGTTCTTGTTCGCTGGAAAAATGAAGAAACAATGTCATAGAATCAGTTTGTGCATGAGTAAAATTTGTAGAAATACATTTTTGATTTCTGGTGCTTGAAATCCATGAATTTGACAAGTAGATTTGCGATTTACATACGAACGTCAAATCATCATCTTCATTGCTAACAATAAAATGAAAAAAGTGAATGATTGAAAGAAAAAGTAAAAAGAAAAGAGGCAAATGAAAAAATGCATGAAATACTTCAAACATACATATGTACTCGTATATAAATATTTACTCACACCCACATTTGCACAGCCAACTACATTGCAACATAAGTAATAAAGTCGCTGTCTGCAACATTACTCCCTTTTTTCTGAAATAAAACCAAAAATGAAAGAAGTTCATTGATTTAACTTTCTGGGTGCTCAAAATGACAACGCATACAGAAATACTAACATGTGAGTTGAAGCCACTTAAGCATACACACAAGCAATGTACAACGTGAGCACACACATACACACACATACGTTCCCCTAGAATATTGACTCGAAAATCTAAAACGTAAAATGGAGTAGTAACAAGAAGGAATCATACTTCACTTGACACAAAGCTAAATAATGTAAAGCTCATTTGGATAAATTCAATTGAAAAGGATTCATTCGTTTTTTCTTCTTTCTTTCGCTCTACCGTTTCCCCTTTGTATTTGTACGTCTCTGTGTGTGTGCACGTAAAGGTACGTCAACTGGCACCCGCATCATACATATTTTTACTGCGCTGTATCCTCTGTTAAGTACGTAAGTACATATATGCATCAACCAGCAAGCTGGTTCTGGTTCTACTTCTTTTAGTTTTGCTGCTGACGATGATAATGATGATAACAATGACGATGACGGCATTGACAGTACATATGACGATCATGATTATGATTCTTTCAAGTCAATTGAATTGCGAAACATACATACATATATAGATAGGTATACAGAAATACACTGACACGCACACACACACACACACATACATGAGTACACGTGCGTACACAATGGAGCATAAAATTGTTGTTCACATACAAAGTCCAAAATGCTTTTCTTTCTTTTATTCGCTCTTATTAGATATAGTAGGTACTCGTGTATTTGTATGTATTTCACATGAGTATTCAAAATTATATAAAAATGAAATACTAAAAAAATGTATGTATGTAAGTGAAGTAAAAGGGAAAATACAAATAACTAACAAAAAGTGTTTTCTAGTACATACACATATTTTACGTATTTTGTTTTTTTAGTTTTTATTGGCAGCTCCTTTGAGGCAAATACAAAAATGCAATTGTGCAATTTCAGTTGAATGCACTTAATGCGATTAATTTGGAAAATTTTATTTTCTTTTTGATTTTCGTATTTGGAAATTGATTAATATAGTTGGCAGTTTGATATGGAAAATTCATCTGAATAGTTATGTACACTTACAATTTTGTACTTTCAAACTTTTTCTTTCATAGCTTTAAAGTATAAGTCACCGTGACCACCGAAAGTGAAAGCGAAAAGCAAAAAGCTCGGCCTAGACCCCCAAAGGGCTGTTGTGCCATTAAAATACTAAGAAAGAAGATCACCGAAAGTGATATGTGTTGGACTAGTACGCCAGGTTCTGAATTGAGCTTTAAGTTCAATAGTAAAAATTTTCTTAGAGCAGTTTTTCAAGCCGATTCACGTGACTATGAAGTATAGGTATTATAGATTGTAGTGTGATTTCATTTCTAATGTTTCATTCTCAACGAATGATAGAAATAATTTTTGGTTTTTATTAATCAATCCCCTTGCGAATGAAAAGCATTGTCCTTGTTGGGAAAGGAAGATATGTAAGAGGGAGGAAGGAAGAAGGAAGAAGAATTATTGGTGAACTTTAACTTTGAAATTGGTCAAATCAAAATAGTTAGTAAAAATAATTGCAAAGAGCTTATTCCATAGTCGAGCAGCGCGACATTAAAAATAGCTCTGTCTAGGCCTTCCACGAGCTGTTATTCCATTAAATAAGAGAGAGAATTATTTCTGTGTAACCCGTCGTGCATTGGAACATCGTGGTTACGTGGAATATGAGAGATTTGTTGTTCTGGGGAGCACACGAATTGGTGGCATCAAATTGCGTGTCTTTGTAAAAAATCGACCTTGCAAATACCGTGTCGATGCTGCGCTAAAGAGTGAATAGAGCTGGAAATCATATTATCAGCTATTAGCTTTATCGATATAAGCCCCTGGATTGTAATGAATACAATCCAGGAGCTCCAATTGCATTCATGATGCTTCTGTCCATAGGTCTGAACTATACTCTGTTAAGCGGTGTAGAATAGGCAAATATCAGTGGAAGTGAAGCATTTCTTATACCGGGTTAGAAAGCAGAGGAACGGTTGAAGTAAATGTCGACAGAATAATCATCTCCATATATTGGCTCCAACTCGAAATTGAGATCCGAATCATTTATTTATTTTCTTTCACTTGACTTCATGGTTTTATAATGAAACTATATAATTTTTTTTACCTACTTCCCTTTTGTACGCGACATCTAGCTTCAAAAATATAAATTTTTGACCTCTTGATTAGCCCGAATAAAAGGCATAACAAATTAAAACAAAATATTTTAATACTACAGATATACCAATGAATTTAACCTTGACCATGATGAAAGCGAACAACTTTTGTTATTTTTACCAAAATAGAAAATTTCAATTTTATGTGTTGTTGATTACTTTATGCGTAGGAAAACCACAACAGAAATCAAATCAGAGCTTCGGACTCTTTAACATCAATTATTATGATTCATAAGTGGTTCATTGATTTATGTTGCGGACACATAGGATGCAGAACTTTTGTGGACGTCCAAATGACTTCATAACTCTACAAATGATTCAGACAAACCACGACATTATGTTGACTAGTCATCGAGCTAAGATTCATGAGATTGAGGAGATGGTTAACATCTAAAATGAACTTGTAGGCAGCATATTGCATGAACATTTGGTTATGAGAAAGATATTTGCTGGATGTGTGCCGCCCTTACTCACAGTCGATCACCGACACAAACGTAAAGGTCACTTCCAACAAGCTCAAACGATTTTTGGAAGTGACTTCATGTTTAAAAAACTAAGAATAAGTGTAGCATCTAATTCACCAGATTTTGAGCCATTGCAATTATTTTCTATTCCCAAACATGAGATCAAGCGGAGACTAACTCTTGCCAACAGGTGTTACTACGGGCTCAGTAGGCAATTGAGAAGTAGAGCCTTCTCTCGACCGACGAAAATAACGCTCTATAAGTCCCTCATCTTTCCCGTCCTAATGTATGGCGCAGAGACGTGGACATTGACCATCAATAATGAGATGCTGTTGGCTGTTAGGAGCGTTCGAGAGGAAGATACTCCGTAAGATCTATGGTCCAGTATGCGTGGACGACTTGTATCAAATAAGATGGAACGATGAGCTGTATGAGCTGTCCGCCGACACTGACATAGTCAAGCATATAAAAATCCAGCGGCTTCGCTGGGCGGGTCATGTTAAGCGAATGGTAGAAAGCGCTCCGACTAGAAGGGTGTTTTATTCAAACCACGGTGGAGGAACATGCAGAAGAGGACGTCCTAATCTCCGTTGGAAAGACCAGGTGCAGGGCAACCTGACTGCACTTGGCCTTACTTATCAACTGGCGTTAGCGCGCGCATAGCAGAGGCGACTGGCGAAGCTTTGTAGAGGCGGTCAACACCGATCATCGGTTGTAGTGCCAGTTAAATAAGTAAACATAAAAAAATCTTTCGGTGGAAAGAAATTTGCAATGAATTCCGAAGTCATCGACGCTGTAAATGATTATTTATTAAATTTTTACAAGAGCTTGAGAAAGTAAATTAAAACGAAGGTTAAATAAATTGGAACATCATTTTTCACTAAGTAAAGTACATTTCCACGGTTCCTTCCGGTCGTCTGCATCTACTCCACTCGAGAGCTTTGCCTGATTTTCTAAGTTTAATATCAACATAAATTGGATTTTGGTTTTGTGCGTTATAAATGTTCTTCATTTGAGATCTTCAATATTTTATTCAAATGCGAATTGACAAATACTTGAGCTTTTCAAGTTAACGTATCAGTAGCGAACCAGTTCCCACAAGCTTAGAATAAAGCTGATTTAATGTTGGTGTCAATAGTGCGTAACATATTAGTTATACTTGGAGATATTAGTACTTATATCTCCATACTTTTGACAGTAGCCCAAAGTTCCTTTCGTTTTTATCATTCTGGAAATTTGCAAATGCGAAAGGAGTTCAAACTGTTTGCGAGATTTAGACGCATACTCTTTATTTTAGCGGTGTTAGTGCGCGGCGTAGATGTAGGAATTCAAATCAATGTACACTTAATCCTCACTTTACGCGATTTTTTTTTTGCGCGTTTCTCAAAAGAAATTTACTCCATAGTGTGAAACTAAGGGGTGAAGGAGCATCGGTCTATGAAGACGCCGCACGAGAATTTCCTCAAAACATTTTGCTCGAAACAATTTCTGCAGGAGGGTGCGTGCCGGACCAGATATTTAATGCGGACGAAACTGGAATCTGCTGGAAAAAAATGCCCACCACAACTTATGTTGCAAAGCAAGAGAAGTCCGTAAAGGGTTTTAAGGCAGTTAAAGAACGTGTTACGTTTCTACTGTGTAGCAACGCGTCGGGTGATAAGCTGCTAAAACCTTTACTCGTTAACAAAAGCCATTAAAAAGAATAACCATTTCATGACTAAAATATTATCATTTTATTTTTAAGTGTGGACTTAAAGCAGCTACCTGTTTATTGGATGGCCAACAAAAAAGCTTGGGTAACTGCCGCTCTGTTCCAAGAATGCTTTGAAACATGTTTCGTTCCAGAGGTTCGTGAGTACCGGCATTCCAAAAAGCTTAGCTTCAAGGTTTTATTACTGGTTGACAATGCTCCGGGTCATCCAAACATTGAGCATCCTAATGTAAAGATCATGTTTCTTCCGCCAAATACCACTTCGATCATACAACCTCTCGATCAAGGCATAATTTCCACATTCAAATCATACTACATAAAACATTTTTTCCAATACATTTTAAATAAAATGGAAAATGACACTGAAATCAGTGTTATTTCAGAGCGGAAGGATTTCAATATCAAAAACTGCATCAATTGCGTTAAAAGTGCATACAAGAAATTAAGCAGAGCACTTTAAAGAAAAGCATTTGGAAGGATATCGTGCTAAGTGAGGAAAATGAAAACGACATGCTGTCTCCTTATGCCGATATCTTTGAAGTGGCTAATCGAATTGGCGGCGAAGGATTTGAGGGTATGGGGACTGACGACCTGAATAAACTTTTTGAAAACTGCGTAATGGAAGACGAAGAAATTTTTTTTTTGTTGCAATTAACGAAAAGAATAATGACAATGTTGAAATCGACGATGGCGCTCCCTCCTGCATTACTCCTCCACTTACAGCTGCTTTGCTTCGACAAGGACTTGAAAAAGCCAAAGACCTTGAACAATTTTTTTGGATAATGATTCTGATGAAGAACGCTCTAAGGTATTTTGTCTTAATCATCAAAAGTTACTGGAAGGTTACCGCAATATTTATGAAGACTTAAAAGGAAAAACGCCACAACGTTTCATGACCGATTATTTTAAGAATTAAAAATTCCAAAGCAATGTTTGTATCGTATGATTTTCTTATTTATGTGATTTTTTTAAATATGCTTTAAAACAGTATTAAAATGGATTTTTCTTTTTAAATACTTAAACTTAAAAAAAAACTTTTTACTTATGGTATTTTTTAATGGTATGAGATAGAGAAAGAGAGAGATAGAGAAAGAGTGGTCGCTGTGGTGTAGTGGTAGTGCGTTGGACTGCTACGCAGAGTGTCCGGGGTTCGAATCTCGGCACAGGCAAAATAAGAAGTAGAAAAAATATTTTTTCTACACGGCACCACGGCACCACCTCTTGGCAGGCAATGGCAAACCTACAAGAGTAAAAATTGCTATGAAAAGCTTTTCACTTCGCCGTTCGGATTTCGCATTAAACTGTAGGTCCCTTCCATTCATGTACAAATCTAACACGCACAACATGAGTAGTGGATGCGAAAAGCTCGGCCTAGGCCCTCCATGGGCTGTTGTGCCATTAAAAGTAAGTAAAGTAAAGATAGAGAAATTATTTTTGGTTTTTTTACACGGATTTTTTTTTTTAATTATGAACGAATAAATAATTTTGTTCAAAAAGTTTACTTTTTCTACGTGGATTTTTTTTGCGCGGGCTCGATCTGGTCCCGTTAAACCGCGCAAAGTGAGGATTAAGTGTATACGCCTACCTAATGATGCCTAGGTTTTCCATTCTGCAATTCTGGCTTGTCAACTAGTTGGGAGACATATATGAGAGATAGGTGAAAGTCGCTCTTTTTATCGTCAGTCAGGCACAGCTCAATGCTTTGTGATTGTGTACCATATCTTACGCATCAAGTTTTCTCCCAGCTTCTTCGATCCAGTTACTTCTACCCAGCCTCTTCCTCTGGTTTTCTCTTCCAGCAATTTCCTAGTTATGTATAATCCAGTCATGAGATTTGTGAAGTAATATTTTCTATTACTTTAAGTGATTGAAACAAAACAGAAATACCACTGTGGGCAAAAGGTAGTAAGACTTTTTTCATAATTTCAAATTTTTTTATTCATTCTTCCAAATTTATTTCGTCCCCTTCAAAGTAATCCCCCCCGGCTCCAATCCACTTGTGCCAACGTTTTTTCCAATTCTCGAAACAGTTGTTAAAGTCAATTTCCGGAATAGCCTTCAATGCGCTTAGCGATTCATGTTTAATGTCTTCAATTGATTCAAAACGGTGTCCACGAAGCGGTTTTTTGAGTTTAGAAAATAGCCAAAAGTCACACGGTGCTAAGTCAGGCGAATAGGGTGGTAGGGTGGTTGCGGAACGATATCAGTCGAATTTTTGGCAAAATGGTCTCGTAAAACCAATGCACTCTTCTTAGGCCCAAATGATGTTTTAAAATGGTTTTCACTGATCCTTCCGATATTGATATTCCAACGATGCCAGTAAGGTCTCTGGCATCTGACTGTTAATCGTCGATTCTCGAGCACCAATTCCTTGATTTTATTGACGTGTTGATCATCAGTTGATGTTGATGGCCGTCCTGGACGTGGTTCGTCGTCAACGCGTTCTCGACCATCTTTGAACAATTTGTACCAATCAAAAACACTTGCTCGCGACATACAATTATCACCGACATACAATTGCCTTTTGCAACATTCTGAACGTTTCGGCACCAGAAATTTGATTCCGCACACAAAATTTAATGGAACTTCTTTGTTGAATAATTTCACTCATTGTGAAAATCGCCGAATGCACTTTTTGTGCAGAAACTTCAGAAAGACAAGCGTATACTAAACACTAATGATTATTTTGATGTGACATTTGGCACAGATGTCACCGACAGTCATACCAACCTTAAAAAAATAATATTTTGATGAATGGGTTTCCGCGCGAAATTTAAATTAAAAAGTCTTAATACTTTTTGCCCACAGTAGTAAACTTTTTAAATTAACAAATGTTTTAAATATACTTACTTACTTTACTTTTAATGGCACAACAGCCCATGGAGGGCCTAGGCCGAGCTTTTCGCATCCACTCATGTTGTGCGGTTTTTATTTGCTTTAAATATATTATGTATTATGTAATTTATTATGTAAATTATGTAAAATTTAACTTAAACTAGCAATATGACATTCTGACAACAGCAAACCACATTTTCATGAATACTCATTCCAAATTGTAAATACAAATTCTGATTGAGAATTTCAAGGTAAATTAATATTCTTTGTACTTTGAAGTTAAACAAAAGTAAAAACAATTTAACAAAAACTAGTTGCATTCGTTGTTGTTGTTGTTGGTGTTATTGTTGCTGTTGCTGCTATTGTATGGCCCCTATATTTCCCATTAAACATCTTACTTCTCCTGAACAATAATAAATTCGTTTCTACTTTATTGAACACCCTTTTAACCCTCAGCTCTCACTGAAGATATCAAAAGAAATCTTAACTATAACATTTGCATACAACAATTTACACAAAATTACACTTACGTCAAGAAAATGGAAAACTTCTAGCAATAATTATGAATCTATGTGTGTGTGTGTGTGTGTGTGTATGTGTGTGGAAAATATGAAAAATTACATGGCAAATGAAAGGAAAAAGACGAGAAAAAAATCATCTTACAAAACAAAAAAAGAAAATTTCATTTTTATTGCCAAGCAAAACGTAAAGGACGAAGAAAAATGTCCAGTTTACATGCAAATTATGTGCAGAAATAACAAAAAGTTAAATGAAGTAAAGTTGACAACAGCAACAACAACAACAATGAAAAGAACAATACAAGCATAACCAAACTTACCGGCGTAACGGCAAAACGTAACACAATTCCATGGTAAAATGAATGCCATAAGTGCGACTTTCCGACATAACGAGAAATATATTTGCATATGCCGACGAAGAAGACGACGACGACGCCGACAGCGGTGACGTTGACATAAGAGAATCAACATTTACATATTTTAATTATTAGCAAAAACATTTGAGATTTTGTAACGCTATACTCGTACATAAGGAATAAGTCAAGAAAGAGATGGGAGAATAGAGGGTAATTGCAAGTGTAACTGTGATTGTGAGTAAGCGTAGAATTCTGGTGTAGTGTGTATGCGTGTGTGTGTATGGTTGCCGTGGCTTAGTTGGTAGTGGCGCTGGCCTTCTACGGAGAGTGTTCGGGGTTCAAATCACGGCACCACCTCTTGCCAGGCAATGGCAAACATACAAGAGTAAAACTTGCTTAAGAAAACCATTTCACTTCGCCGTTCGGATTTGGCCCAAAACTGTAGGTCCCTTCCATTCATGTAAAAATAATACGGATGCGAAAAGCCCGGCCTAGGACCTCCTTGGGCCGTTATGCCATTTAAAGAAAGAAGAACAAGAAGAATATGTGTGTGTGTGTGTGTGTGTGTGTGTGTGTGTGTGTGTGTGTGTGTGTGTGTGTGTGTGTGTGTGTGTGTGTGTGTGTGTGTGTGTGTGTGTGTGTGTGTGTGCTAGTGGAGTGACAAATATTTATTTGTCACTTTCATAACTGTATTTAAGACGACGCAGGGGAATGCAAGTAAGTATAAATAAAATGAAAGAATGAAACTTTGTAAAACTTTTTTACTCCCTTTCCACACAGACACACACACACACACACATACAACAACCATGCAAGAGCGTGGAAGAGTATGAAGAAAGTTTGTAAGCAATATTACCACTTATGTTGCGTTCAATGTGCTTCACTGACTCTCTGTTCTGTGTGTTCATGTGGTGCAATGTCCCTTTGCCTTTGTAAGGACCTTTCACAATTCGCAGGCGAAGACGAAGACGAAAACGAAAACGACTTTAGTTTATTTTTCATATAGCTGCTTCTGCTTCTGCTCCATCTATGTACTTGTTCATCTTCAACTTCAATGGCATGTAGTTAGCTTTAGTTGATGCAGATATTGGTTGGTCTTCAGCTTCTTACTTACTGCGTGCGTGCGTCTTTGTATGTATTATTTTTCTATTTAATTTTCTTTCTTTTCGTATACGTTACATTCGTTTAAAACATTTCCAACTGATGCTGCTCTGCTGATAATGTTACTACTTCTGCTACTACTTACTTACTTTTTCGATTCTTCATAACTTCATTCCTTTTCGAGCACAGCAGCAGTATGTGTGCATGTTAACAGCGTGTGGCTTGAATTTTCTTCATTTGTGCAGTAGCAGTAGCAGTAGCAGCTACTGCTACTTTCATCTTCCCGATCGATCTCACTCAGGCCCCACGCCTCTCTCTCTCTCTCTTATCTTTGCTCCCCATTCCCTTTCTTGTATTTATTTTGCTTTTACAAAACTCGTGTATACTTTTTGAATTGTTGTGTTTCAACGTTTAGTTTGATTTTCTTCTTTCAATATTGTATACTTATATACACATATATATACACATATACATATATGCACACATGCATACACACATACACGTGTACATGCATTCTTTCGTATACGTACATATACTTATGTATATGCACTAGTATAAATTTCCTTCAACAATATTCTTCTTTTCCATTTGGATTCTTTCTAGCTGGAAGTTTAATTGACTGCACAGAGTTGCTAACAACAAAAACAACAAAATTCAACAACAACAAGAAACACTGCAATTTACACACAGTAAGCGCAGCTATACTTTTGCTACATACATATGTATGTATATCCTGCAAAGAAGTTAACCGTAAATAAAATGTTGAAAGTTTTTCGCTTTGATTTTTTTCCCATTGCATGTGTGAGTATTTGCTTTTAGTTGTATGAAAGTATGTGTGCATGTGGATTATGTTTACTGTTTTTTCTTGCAAAACCGAAAGGTGGTTAAACTGTTTAAAGCTTAGTTGTACAAGCTCAATGCCGTTGGGTTTGTTATTTCTCTCGTTACCAGAATTGCTTTTTTCTTTCGACATAAACGACTTTATACCCAGGTAAAATGTGTGAAAAAATGTAATTCCACTATTTTTTCAGGTGAAATATTTTTAAGTAAAGTGAAAAGTGCGGTAATACATTTTCAACATAGAGGAGTTATCGTTATTTTTGTTTATTTGTTTGTTTTTGCTTTTGTATTGATACATGCAACACATAGGGTGTTTCCCTGTGTGATTGGAAGGAAGATTGATAGGTGAAAGGAAGGAGGAGGGAGGGTGTTATATTTATGTTTCCCCATCACTCCCATATGGAGCATACATCGTAAGGCCGCAATAATTTCATATAATCCCTTGTTAGTTTTGCATTTAAAAATCTACATGGAGCTCGAGACAGATTGCAGTGTTCCTTATACTGCACGAGATTTTTCTTTATGAGAAATGATATATGGACAAATTCATTTAGGAAAAAATAAATTGTATTCTAATGAATTCGAAAATTGTGTTAGCATGTTTCATATTGGTAATTTTTTAAAATTTTTTTTTTTCGACGAATCCCGGCGGAACCTTCACCCGCCCTATATGATCGTGGGGCGCATCCGTATCGCGCGCGCACAAACCGGTGACCGAAACAATCACAGTCCGGACTGCGATGCTTTTCACGAATCAGGTGGAAACGTCAAAAGCAGCTACAGATTGGGCTTATCAACAGCTGCGTGGAACATTAAGTAGTTAGTATTAATTTAAATGAGATAACAAAGATTGTTTAAGGGTATTAACGGGGATACAAAAATCTATTCGCACATAAAGATTATTGAAATCATTGCACATACAACGCACAGGATCAAACAGTCCATAATATGTTTTACAGAGACTTAACTGTTGACTGTAGTTTACAATAAAAAATTATATACGTAGCGATCGGCCTTCTTCACATTTTTCGGTACTTTGTCCCATAGTCCCTTTTGCATCCCATTTGTATCGATTTCCTTCAGCACTTTTTAATTTTTTGTGTCAAGCACTGCATACTTTTGGCTTGATAACTTTCCCCAGAAACTTTTCTTTTCAAATTCACCCATCGATGGGTCTGAGTTGCGGGTTGAAATCTTTCGGTTCGCATACAATGTCCATGGTATCTAATACCGTCCTGTGTTACTTTGACATATGGTAGTGGGCTGATGCCAAGTCTGGCCAAAAAATTATTTCATCCGTTTGGTGGTATTTTTTCAGTAAATGTTTTTAAAACTGCAAGAAATTTTTCTACATTTATTTGAAAATTGATTGATAGCTAAAGTAATCTTGATAAAAACTGGTTCACTTATGACGGATTCGCTTATTGACAGCCATGGAAAAGTATCTTCACGGGAAACTTTGTTTTGCATATTTGCTTCACATACCCAGGTGTTTTCTTATTACTTTACTTACTTTACTTTTAATGGCACAACAGCCCATGGAGTTCCTAGGCCGAGCTTTTCGCAACCACTCATCTTGTGTGTGTTATATTTGTACATGAATGGAAGGGACCTACAGTTTAATGCCGAATCCGAACGGCGAAGTGAAAAGCTTTTCATGGCAATTTTTACTCTTGTAGGTTTGCCATTGCCTGCCAAGAGGTGGTGCCGTGTAGAAGAATTATTTTTTCTACTTTCTGATTTTGCCTGTGCCGAGATTCGAACCCCGGACACTCTGCGTAGCAGTCCAAAGCACTACCACTACGCCACAGCGACCATATTATATACCCTCGAAATAATATATTTTTCGTCCATTCATTTTCTTCAACTATGCAGTACCTCCCGTCATCCATGATGCACTTTAAAAGGCGACCTTGCAGCAAAATAACTTTGGGATGGCAGACGCAAGCGCGATTGGCTTAATGGCTGCTGATAGCCGTTCTGTAACTTTTGGCACTACCTCTTGGGCGTTTTCTTTACCCCCATATCTCTTAAATATTATTTGACATTTTTTTTGGATCCACTTGGTACTTTTTACCAAGTTGATGGCGGGATTTTGATTTGCAGCCTTCAATTTTCCACGATTTTTGCTGTGCTTGTAAAGCACATATTTTCCCTGAGCCAAGTTTTCTGTCAGCTGGTTTTCCACTCTCATAAGCTTGAATTGTTTTATATATAAACGATTTTCTTGGTTTTCGTTGATTTCTTGGTTTTTTCACAAAATTTGAAAATTAATTTTCTGCGTTCTTTTAGCGGTAACGACATAATACCTCTTGAATAATTTTTTTTTATACAATGATGCCAATACCAAATGATTATTAACAAGGACCCGTTACTTAGAGATAACTTTTTTGTTTTTGTTTTTTATATACAAAGTGAGGGTTTCCACTTAGCTGCATATTTATTACGTTAGCTGCATATTTAAGTCGACACCTGATCCACCGTTGCTCCAGATAATGGTACCGAGATGGTAGAAAAATAGCTTTGAAATTTTTCAACTAACAAAAACTTGAAATATAAATTAAGATTTAGTTATTCTAAAATTATTATTAGGTAAAGATGAGTTGTTAGGTAAAGATGAGTGTCCAGTTCTGAAGGAAACGCTAAAAGAAGACTAATTGTTTCTTAAGAAAAAAGGTATAAAATCTTAGTACAGGGTGGGTAAAGGTAATGTCATAATGTGAATGTGCCATAATTTCTGTAAATGCCTTCAAATGTTATTGTGCTTTGACTTTTATGTTGTTTCCAAAAAGAGAATTAGTTGATAAAAATCAGTGAAGCGTTACGAAGCTCGAGGAACGTTTGAGATTTCGAAACGCCAATTTCCAGGCTGTTTGAATTTGATGATTTGAACTGGCCAGGCAGATTGCCAGATCTCACGATGCTAGACTTCTTCCTTTGGTACTTTTTGAAATCTCGCTCAAACGACCACGAATGTGCATCAGCTCAGGAGGTGGTCATTTCACCGATATAATTTTTTCAGCTTAATGTCATCTGTAAAATTGACTTTCTTTAAATAAACTTTTCAGGAGAACTGAAACAAATTTTCTTCATTTCTAACAATTCACATTATGACATTACTTTTACCACACCTTGTACAACATAGCGCGGTACTTGTCATGTGAAATAGAGAACAAAATAGAAACAATTCAAAATGGGGATGAAAAAAATATTTTTAGAAAAGTAAAAAATGAGCACCGATCCAGGCATAACCAGGCATATGTTGCACCTATTATCATATTTTCATTAATTTGATTGAAAATAGCTAAAAATATCAAAGTCGTCCCTTTCATTTATGTACAAATATTACACGCACAGCATGAGTGAACGCGAAATGCTCGGCCTAGGTCCTCCATTAAAAGAAGAAAGAAGACTCCACACTCCTCCGACAATAATTCAAATTATGAACTTATTTCAACCATTTTTAATGTAGTCATGGATAAAAATAAAAAGAACTCATTGAAAATGGACTGCTGGAGCTCAAAAAGTAACAAGTAAGCAAAACACAAATATATTTCGGTGGCTTATCTCACATGAGCTTAAGGCTCTCTTTTTGTGATTTGTGACTTTTAACTGCTGGGAATTAGGGTGAAGATTGACTCATTACCATATTTCCGGTTTGCTCAGATTTATTAATAATAAAAAAACTATTCCTTTCCTATCATTAACATACTTATTTAGTATTAATTAAATTTTAAATATCTACATACAATTTACAATAGTTTTAAACCATATTTTTTATGTTCACATAGTAGTAGTAATTGGTAGGGTCCATAATTTTTGGGTTACCTCTCAATTAAGAAAGTAAGAAAACTAAACTTTTTGAAAACTTAAATTAGTATTTGTATATGACAATTTCCGGTCAAAATTTGTATTTTCTGAGATTTTCACAAAACTTTGCTAAATTTAGTATTTTAATTACAAAATATTTCTCAAAATATGAAGAAAGCAAATACACAAACACGCACACTTAATTTCATTATCAATAAGACATGGTGGACGACCAAGCAACAAATGACAGCAAGAGGAAGGGAGAAGAAGTAGATATTTATAAATTACTACCAAAATGAAATATGTTCCTTTTAGAACATTTTCATTAGTTTCATATTTCTGCACAAACAAAGACCATAACCAAAAAAACAACAACAACAAAAAAACCTAACTAGAGCAGCAGAAGTAGAAGCAACACAACAAATTAATAAAGTGTTGTACTAATTTTGAATTCATAATTTTTAGAATTTTCTCATACTTCTTTATACAGCTGCGTTACATATAATATATAGTAATAGTGAAGGCAAGAAGGACTTTGGCTCTTACAGCAACTTTGACCCCATCAAGGGCCTTGTTATGGATTCATAATTGTTTGTGAAGCTCATTGTTCAAGTTATGGTATCAGACTCTGAGTTACATGTTTACCTTCAGAAGGATACCATAGTTCTTCCAGCAGGATAACGAGCCTGAATGTAGAAGTAAACTGGCTAGAATTTATTCTCTCCTAACAAAGGCGATCTATTGAAGTTAAGTGTACCCAAGTCACAATGAGAAATGCTGAGTCTTAGATGACTCCATATCCTGTCGATCCCCATAGATACATAGATATATTATATATATACTTACTTAATTAGCTGGCACTACAACCGATGATCGGTCTTGGCCGCCTCCACAAAGCTTCGCCAGTCACTTCTGCTATGCGCGCACTGGCGCCAGTTGATAAGGCCAAGTGCAGTCAGGTTGCCCTGCACCTGGTCTTTCCAACGGAGATTAGGACGTCCCCTTCTGCGTGTTCCTCCAACGTGGTTCGATTAAAACACCCTACTAGTCGGAGCGCTTTCTGCCATTCGCTCAACATGACCCAGCCAGCGAAGCTTGACTATGCTTGACTATGTCAGTGTTGGCGTACAGCTCATCGTTCCATCTTATTCGATACACGTCATCGACGCATACTGGACCGTATATCTTACGGAATATCTTCCTCTCGAACACTTCTAACAGCCTCTCATCATTGATGGTTAATGTCCACGTCTCTGCGCAATACATTAGGACGGGAAGGATGAGGGAATTATAGAGCGTTATTTTCGTCGGTCGAGAGAGGGCTCTACTCTCAATTGCTTACTGAGCCCGTAGTAACACCTGTTGGCAAGAGTTAGTCTCCGCTTGATCTCAAGGCTGACATTATTGTTGGTGTTTATGCTGGATCCTAGATATACGAAATCCTTGACGACTTCAAAAGTGTAGTTGTCAACAGTGACATTTTGTCCAAGACCCTTTGCCGTGACTCTTTGTTTGTTGACACAAGGTATTTCGTTTTGTCCTCGTCCTCGTTCACCACTAGACCCACTCGACGAGAATCCCTTTCCAGGTTGGAGAATGCTGCACTGACTGCTCGAGCGTTTTTGCCAATGATGTCAATATCAAATATATATTATATATATAGTACTAATGAAAAGAGTTCTGTCAGGGGATACCAATTTGCAGTTGGAAAAGAGTGTTACTGACCTTTTGAGTTCCATCCAGTATAACTGACCCAAAATTGAGCTATCAGTTGGTGAGTTCATCTATCGATTTTTCCCTGTTCTATTATTTTAACTGCAGCTGTATACCTACCTATACATATATGCGTACTTATGTATACATATACATACATGTAAGTAGGTAAATGCTCATGTATTGGTACATATATGTAATATAAGTAAATATGTATATTTCTGTAAATAATTGAATATGTTGCTCAAATGTAAAGCGAGTTGAAGTGAAATTGCTTACAGCTTCATTCATTCATTCATTCACCTTTATTCTTGTTGTTGCTGTATTCTTCTTTATGGAATTTGTTTTGTGTTCTTAGAAAATATTTTGTATTTGCTTAATTTGATATGCATTAAATAATACCAACTTTCATTTTTGTTTAAGCTAATGCCAAGAGATATTTTTCAAAATAGAAAGTGAAATTATGTATTAAAAATATTTCAAATGCACGCACTCAAACTACATATGTACATATTTAAGTACATATGTATGTACATAAATACTAACTCATGACAAAACCAAGAATTGCTTGGGGGATCATTCCGTATTGTAAGATACAGTGATGGAAAAAATAATAGAAACGACCTATTCTTCAAATTTTCTTCAAGTTCAAATTTTCTTTTGTAAAATGAATTTTCTTTTCAATGTTATAATTTTTATTTATTACTTATTCCATTATATTTCAAAATTAAAAATAAGAAGGTATTTCTGAAAGTCCATATATAAAAAAAATTAACTTCATTTATTACGCTTGGGGGGGAAAAAATAGAAAGAAAAAACTTGAAACTAAGTAACAGTAAAAGTCTTTGATAAAAATTAGTAGAATGTTTTTTTTTTTAATATTCAGTAGTTCTACTACGATTTTTTATAACTTAGACACACCGACGATCCATGGAATCCACCAGTTTGGCACAAATTGATGTATCAGTGGCGTACCATTCAGCCTGTACTTTTCTCCATAAATCCTCCTTATTTTTGGACTTAAACCCAGCAATTCGTTTTTGTAAGACTCCCCAAAGATGTTCTATTGGACTCAGGTCTGGTGATTGTGAAGGCCATTCCATCAAAGAAATTTGGTTGTCCCAGAACCACTTTTTGGCAAGTTTTGATGAGTGTTTGGCGTCATTATCTTGCATGAACTCCCACTTTATTGGTATTTCTTCCTCTGCATATGGCAGCATTATACTATTAAGTATGTTAACGTAGTCGGTGGCACACATTTTACTTTTCACCCAATATATTGGACCAACACCGAATACTGAAAAACATCCCCATAGCATAATGTTGCTGGTCGCTGTGGTGTAGTGGTAGTGCGTTGGACTGCTACGCAGAGTGTCCGGGGTTCGAATCTCGGCAAATGCAAAATCAAAAAGTAGAAAAGATAATTTTTCTACACGGCACCACCTCTTGGCAGGCAATGGCAAACCTACAAGAGTAAAAATTGCTATGAAAAGCTTTTCATTTCGCTGTTCGGATTCGGCATTAACCTGTAGGTCCCTGCTACGCAGAGTGTCCGGGGTTTGAATCTCGGCACATGCAAAATCAAAAAGTAGAAAAGATAATTTTTCTACACGGCACCACCTCTTGGCAGGCAATGGCAAACCTACAAGAGTAAAAATTGCTACGAAAAGCTTTTCATTTCGCTGTTCGGATTCGGCATTAACCTGTAGGTCCCTTCCATTCATGTACAAATGCACAACGCATAACATGACTGGATGCGAAAAGTTCGGCCTAGGCCCTCCATGGGTTGTTGTGCCATTAAAAGTAAAGTAAAGTAAGCATAATGTTGCCACCACCATGCTTAATCGTTTTTATTGTGTGTTTTGGATCGTGTGCAGTATTTTTGGGGCGTCTTACTTGGGGGTTTCCGTCAGATCCAAACAAATTCACCTTTGTTTCGTCAGACCACAAGATGTTTTTCCAATTTATTCGCGTAGAATGTCTTTTTGTGAAATTGATTCGGTTCTGGATGTTCTTCTTGCTGAGAAATGGTACTTTCCTTGCTGAATGTGCCTTCAAACCACGTTCTATCAGCCTATTTCTTATTGCACGGCTCGTAACAGGTGCATTTAACTGCTTCCTTAGTTCTTCCGATGAATGAAATAGATTTTTTTCGACTGCCGAATAAGAAGTTGATCGAATTTATGGGAGGTTTTTCGCTTCCTGCCTCGTTTCTCTTGTTTTTCTTCAAAATGAATTGCAGAAAACACTTTTTTTTGGAGCACTTCATTATTTGCGCAATTTCAGCCATTGATTTGCCTTTGTTTATGAGATTTCCCATGACTTCTCTCTGCACATCGGTGCAATGCACTCCACGACCCATTCTGAATCTAGAAACAATGCAGGAGGACGAATTTCGCAAGAATTGCTATTCTGACACTTTTTCCTTTCTTGAATGTCCAAAAACTACCTCAATTAAAATATTTCACATGTTCTAGGAAAATATTTTGACGAAATTTAATCGCGTTTCTATTTTTTTTCCCAAGGCAAACACGTGGTTAATTGAAAAACACTCAAATGCAAAAAGTATTCATGCCGAAATATGCACAAAATTGAAAACAAAATAAAGTGCCGTTATCAGCAAATCGTGCACAGTAGGCTTCACGCATAAAATTCGCCAAGAAAATTATCGGTATGGTTAGAATTGTAAAAATGAATGTCGTTTCTATTATTTTTTCCATCACTGTATGTATTTACTTACCATATAGGTGTAGTTTTTTGGTTTGCTCATGTGCTTTCATTAAATTATGGAAACATTCAATGTGAAGCCTGAAAGTATGCTACGCAAAAATAATTTGTCTGTTGAATTCAATATAAAAATGTAGCTTGTTGTGTTTTTGTGTGGAGTTGCCAGCTCTTAAGAAATTGCTCTATATAGAAAACTCATTGTTCCTTGGCATTTTTAACAACTGTATGTGGAACTTTTCGTACAGTAACTTTGAAAATTCGTCAAAAATACTTATATAAACTTTATCCAAAAGTAAATACTGTTTAATATTTCAACTTTTGCAGAACTTAAAATGATTAGGTTTCACGTTGCTAATAGGTAAGGTAAACAAGAAAATTTTTTGGGAAGTTAGTTTTGAAAATCAACAAAAAAATAATAGAATTATTTATTTTACATTTAATATGTGAAATTCAACTAGACAAAATAACAAACTTAATGTTGAAGTTAATGGGGGAACTGCCCCACATTCCACTCACAGACTACAGATGACCAAACTTTTGGGAAAATAGGCAAATTTCAACAGATGTGTACATTTCACTGTCTTTAAGTTGAAATAACGTTTAATATAACATCTTAATATTTTTTGTAAAATAATTATTCCGCTTGATGTTACATACATTACATTATGTGTAATTTTCTGCACACTTGGCCAACCCATTTCCTAGGGGAAAGCCAAGCACAATTGCCTACATTAATTTCACTGTGCCTAGCATAGAGCACATGAGTCGACGTTTCTGCTTAACAGACTTCGACGTCTCTGCTCAGCGCTATGGAAGAGCATAGTTGTGCAAAAAACATCGGTAAGTGTCGATAGTTTGTTTTTACCGATTTTCCCCAGCTCTAAATAATTGTTGTTTTGAGTGGTGGAACGTCATACTGTATTAAAGTTTCTGGTACTTGTTGAAAATTACAAAATTTAATTAAAAACTCAATACGAAATAATAAAATCTTATGCGGTAGTCTTCATGTGCTAAAATAGGAAAGAAACAAGCGAATAATACCTAACTTGCAGAATTTTCTACCATCTTTAAATGACGAATAATCGTTAGGTTTTATTAAATAATCCAATGATGGAAAATATTTATATATTCCAACTCAATCCGGAATAAATTTAATACGGAGTGTGATTCTTCAAATCACAGCGATCATTCAAAATAAATATCAGATTTAAAACCAGCTATAATTTCATGTACGTCACTTTTTCTTTGAAGGATATTATGCGAAATACTTAAAACAAGATCGTTTTAAGGGTACGAACTTTATTCAACCAAAAAACTTTTGAAGTTAGGAAAATATTTGAAAATATGTTATACATCAGCTGGTTGGAAAATATGTGTTGTGAAATGTATATTGTACAAGGTATTCTTTTCTTGATGAAAAAATCAATATTGCCCTTATTTTTTGAGAACAGGGTTAACTTTTCGGAGTTTACAAAGGCAGAAAAATCAAATACAATACCAAGTAAAGCTGGAAACTGATTCAAAGGAAATTACCCAAGAAATGTTTTCTTGAGCAGTTCTTCTTGTGCACATTAAGTACAAACCAGTGTTGTCTTTAATTTCCGAATTTGGAAAAATTTACCCACAAATAAAAGTTGCAAGGTGAGACGAAGAAAAATCGAAAAACTTTTATTTCTGACATACTCTTATAATCGTTTTTTAAAATTTATGTATTGAACCTACGAGTTGAAGTGAAATTGCTTACAGCTTCATTCATTCATTTTTCTAAATTTGAGAAAACTTGTGAAAAAGTATTTTGTAAGTTGTAAGTGATATTCGGCAAATCATACAACTTCTATAATGCTTTACTCCATTATATTTATGTATGTACATATATGGAGTATGTTTATGGCATGCCTAGAGTATTTATTAGAGAACAGAGTTGATATTTAAGCGGTTTTTTGACGACTACACTTTTTCGCATATTTGAGTGGAAGAAATTCATGTGTTTAGCCAATAATAGAGAATTCTCTACAAATACAATTTTGAAATTCCACATCTCCTCACACGTGCGATTATTCCCTGCAATTTGGAAATTCCCCACAATCTGGCATCCCTTTTCTTACATACCATAAGTATAGTAAGTGTAGAAGTTTGTAATTTTTTCTTAAGAGTAGGAAACCCACCTTTATGTGAGAATGGTACAAACTTGCTCAATAAAATCTTAAAAGCACATATAGGAATAAGATGCAATAAGTATGTAGTTTCTATGGAATAGCGTTGATGAGTGCTCCAATCAAACATAATTTTATTAAAAAAAAAAAACAACAACAAATAAGGTATGTGAAAGTACCTGGTTGAGAAATATTTGACCTTAAGTTTTATTTCTGGTATGTATGAGGGGTATGAGGTATGAGTGATTAACTTAACTATTTTATTTTTACGTTTTTAAAATACAGTAACGGTAATTCAAAGTCAATGAAGAAGAACTTTTATTTGTGTTTTGTTTGTGTGTATCGGACACGTACATAAATATTATTAATATGAGGTGTATCTGTGTCGTAACTTGGTGAACCAATTTGATTGAACTGTGTATGTGACGTAGGGCGTATCAAATGTTTGTATGTAGTGGCGTGACATATGCCGCAGGATAATTAAATGCTTCATTTTTAGTTTTAAACTCATACTTTTAGCTTTACAATTGAGTACTCCTTACTTACTTTAACGTATTGTACACACGTATATACTTAATTACCATATAAATAGACGAGTATGACTGATGGATTGAATAAACGTTTCGATTTTGAATTAGTTACCAGTTGTACTTTAGTTTGCTGTTAGCCATCAAAGTGTTTACAAGGCGTGATTAAAGAGTTTCTGCTGGAAGGTGTTGACAAGTTTACAACCATTAAAGTGTTGCTGAAAAATAGTTTATCAAAAGTTTCTATAATAATTTTGTTAGCTATGCTAATTTCTAGAATATTTTTAAATATTTTATCGTTATTATTTTCATTGAATTGCACAAATTCGGCGAATATTTTAATGATAACAATGGGTGGCACGAAGTCACATAAGATTCCGTTCCTGGAATTGGCAAAGGGTTTAATACCAAGGTAAATTGCAATGAAGCATTGCAATAGATTTCGCTTACTTTTTTATTATTCATCTATCGCAAAGAGACTATGTAGATTTTTTACTAGGTACTTTTAATTGATTTTATTTCGAATATGATTTGTTTTTGTTGGTTTTGTTTTTTTTTTTTCGTTTTATACTTCTGGTAGACAAGGTGACTTCATATCGTGTGACTTCTTTAACCTTATGCTGGAGAAACTAATTCGAGCTGCGAACATCGACGTCTCTGGTACTATCTTCTACAAGAGTGTCATGCTGCTAGCATACGCTGATGATATTGACATCATTGGCAAAAACGCTCGAGCAGTCAGTGCAACATTCTCCAACCTGGAAAGGGAGACTCGTCGAGTGGGTCTAGGTGTGAACGAGGACAAAACGAAATACCTTGTGTCAACAAACAAAGAGTCACGGCAAAGGGTCTTGGACAAAATGTCACTGTTGACAACTATACTTTTGCAGTCGTCAAGGATTTCGTATATCTAGGATCCAGCATAAACACCAACCATGATGACAGCCTTGAGATCAAGCGGAGACTAACTCTTGCCAACAGGTGTTACTACGGGCTCAGTAGGCAATTGAGAAGTAGAGCCTTCTATCGACCGACGAAAATAACGCTCTATAAGTCCCTCATCCTTCCCGTCCTAATGTATTGCGCAGAGACGTGGACATTAACCATCAATGATGAGAGGCTGTTAGGAGTGTTCGAGAGGAAGATTCTGCGTAAGATATACGGTCCAATATGCGTCGACGAGCGTGTATCGAATAAGATGGAACGATGAGCTGTATGAGCTGTACGCCGACACTGACTCCAGCGGCTTCGCTGGCTGGGTCATGTTGAGCGAATGGAAGAAAGCGCTCCGGCTAGTAGGGTGTTTTATTCGAGCCACGTTGGAGGAACAAGCAGAAAAAGACGTGTCCTAATCTCCGTTGGAAAGACCATAGCAAATGCTAAGACCAAAATAGACCAACATAGCAAATGCGACTGGCAAAGCTTTATAGAGGCGGCCAAAACCGATCATCGGTTGTAGTGCCAGTTAAGTAAGTAAGTAAGTACTTCTGGTAGACAGTTTTGGAGGATGGTTTCCTGGGTTCCATTCACGTGTTCTTTTCGTGAAACTTCAGGCTGGCTATCTTAGACTAAGGGGGTTTTCATTTCTTTTTTCTCTTTGGCTTTGTTGTTGTTCTACTCAAAATCTTAAGTAAGTCATCATTTGCAACTGAACCTGAACAGAATATTTTTCATATGATCCGTAGACGCTTGTTACTAAAGTTAACATTCTATTTTCATATTTGTTAAATACTAGAGATTCTTTTGGAAAGTTGCATAATTGTCTAGGCTGTGCTTGACCATCCAAACGTAGCATTGACTAACTTGAGTTTGTTGCCGGTATTCTCAACTTTCCTATAAGTACTATCTGAGGCTTATCTAAAATGTTCACCTTCCTTTATCATGCAGTTAGTACTGACTTGGTTAATTCTCATGGATTTGATCGATTTGATGTTAATCTTGAAGCGAATGTAGCAGGGATGCTGATTTAGTGTGATGTTCTTTTTGTTCATACATTACACATAACTAAATCTAGATTATCTGAGAAGACAATTGGTGAAAGATATTGGTGATGAATGGCTCACTGGTGTGGACATTGTGTAATAGAAGTAGTAGTTCGGAATTCTGATACCTCGGATTTTTCATAAAAAACTTCATGTTGCGCTATGTTTCTTAAAGGCAATAAATTCTATGTTGGTGTAGCGTTGACGTCACTAAAAGGATTTCTTGACAATTTTCGGAAGTGCGTCAGTAATTGTGATCGTCGAGGGGTGGAGGGGGGGCGGATGTCCCCACAAGTCTTCTCGTCCTGTCTTTTCGTCTGTTTTAGTGCGGCCGCCTAAATTTTGTCTCGTCTTTCGTATTCACTCCGCGAGTATATATAACTAGTGCATAAAATACCCACTCAGTAGAACCGCATTGCTGTTGATATCTTTCTCTTTTTCATTTCCTATTCCATTCGTTGGCGCTACATGGTCATAGTCGACATTGATAAACTGAAGTTCATTGTGGTAAAGGTATAACACTTGCCACCATGACTGTCTATCTCATTATCGGTGTCCTGTGATTGCATTCCCTGCCCCTTCCTTGTCTTGTTTTAATTTTGTCTAGACTTATAAGTGTTGGGAAATTTTAGTATAGCTTTTTGTAATATTTGCCGACTTAAATTGAATTTATTCTCTGTTTATGCATTTATAAACCTCCATAAACGCTATATAATGGTACTAGGTGAGACTCAGGTATGAGAGGGTGCAGATCCACTGGATTTTTTATATGCCAGGGTATCGGCTGGTGCCATTGTTTTCTCCCCACAGGGGTCTTGCCCTTTTATTAATGAGGATGTCGCGTTCCAATGCCAGCAACAGTTTTATATGATGGATGCTGATTTCAGCACCATGTGGTTTAAGTTCGGATTACAGTCTCATTTGCTGTACGTCTGTTTTCTTTATAGAATCCCGATTTCTGATAGGGATTTTACTTTTAATAAGTTATATTCCCTTTCTGATTCGATCGCTTCTATTTTGGAAATATATCCTTGCGATGAAATCATGTTTGCTAGCGATTTCAATGTTCATAATTCGGATTGGTTGTACTACTCAATCAACAACACCTGAATGTCTATATGTCAGGCTATTTGCCGAGTCGAACGACCTGACTCACCTGACAGAACTGACACACATTCTGCGGGTCGCCGGACAAGCCCAAAACATCCTTGATTTATTTCGTACTTCTCATCATGACAAATATGCTGTAAGTGTCCATGCACCTCTTGGAAACTAGGACCACTGTACCATTCTAGCATCCTTTCCGTATACCCGAATCAATAACCCTCTGACGATTGCACCAAAGCGATTAAAACGGCTTTATGAAAAGACAAATTGGAATGGTCTCAAGACTTTTTTTAAAATTTTTAATTAGATATTGTGTTTTACCAATAAAAACAAATTGAAAACAGTGCTAAACTGGTAGAAGAAATAATTTTTAATTAAAATGAGGTCTTTCATTCCTCAATTGCTTAATGATCGCCAATACGGTTCCCGTTGAAATCGCTCTGGTCGCCAGTGGTCATGGCGGTCCTCATCGAGCACTGGTACCATGGTGTCCATGGCTTGGCTGAGAGCAAAGCGGTTGCTCTTGATATTTCAAAGGCGTTTGACAGAGTGTGGCATAAAGCACTGGTGTCAAAACTGATTGCGCATGTGGTCGGGAGTAACTTCACACGGTGGAAGCGGCCACTCTATCCGTGTTGTGATAGACGACATTGTTTTGGAAGGCATTGTTTCTCCTCAATACTTCACTCTTAAATTTTGTTGCCCAATATTATTGTCTCTATTTACTGGTTATTCATACTCTTTATCTATTTTCAGAGGTCATGAAGTAACATTCTTGAATGGCTTCACTCCGGATGAACACATTAATGGCCTCAAGGAGGTGACACCCAGCGCATTTGTCAATTATATACAAAACTTTACAAATTGGGATTTGGTGGGTGCACGTTATGCTGGCAAAGCACCCATCACATTGTGGCAAGCGATGCAATATCCCGCAGAGGTAGTATTTAATACAAAATACAAAACAGAAAAAAGAAAGTCATAATCCTACAAGAGCAAAATATGTACATACTTATATAAAACACAAACAATTTAATTGCTCTATCATTTCCCACTCTAAACTCTATACATACTAAGTAAGTAATTCTCGTACTAATGCTAATTTTACCATCTACGTTTCTGTCACTTTACGCAACTGAAACTCATATATACTTTTGCACTTATACACCTACTACTACCTACCTACTATGCTATGTACGTATGAACACACACACACATACGCACACACACTCTCCCACACACATACGCAGGCATGCAACAGCTTACTAAATGATGCTGCAACTATTGAATTATTGACACAAAAATTCCATTTGGCCATTATCGATGGTGCATTTCCGGAATGTGCTCTCGGCATTGTATATCGTTTCAATGCTTCCATGCCATTCATTTACATCAATACAGTTGGTTTTTATACCGGAAGTCTAGAAATTGCCGGAAATCCAATTGTTTATGCTGCGACACCTCATGTCTTTACATCGCTGACACAATCAATGGATTTCTTTGAACGTGTTCAGAATTGCATAACGCATTGGTTAGCCGAAATGGTGCACAAGGTATGTATGAAAATCTACATAGGATGTATGTGTATTGTGTGTGTGTATGCGGTGAGTGTGCGTTGGCAAGTGTGCATTGGTAAGATTATATGAAATTGCTTGCTTGCTCTTGAGCAATGCACGTATGCATTATAGGATATTTGGATATTTAAGCCTAGTTGCTTGATGTATGTAATTATTGGAATTGGGTTTTGTTTATTAGTTTTCTGGATGTCCTTGTTGTTGCAATAGGAAGTGTTATCGATGATTAGAAGAATGTAATTATTTGACTGAGTAGGCTACAGTTGAGTGCTGTAGTTCCTGAATGTTACTTAGATGCTGGGTTGAAGATAAGGATCATAAACAGAATTGAAAACCAATATTTTCAAAATGTTTCTAATTGGATTACACGTAAACATTAAACAACATTTTTCACACCAAAATATGAGCTAAGACCACTTTATTTTTAAATTGAGCTCCAAATGCTTTAATCTCATAATGCTTTCTTTGCACAGCTTTTAATACTTTCTTCTTTTTTATTCATTACTCTTCATCAACTCTTTTAGTACTGCACCCATCAAGTGCACACACTGCTACAATCGCATCTTGGTTCCGACATCCCTCATCCCTATGCCATAGCTCGCAATGTTTCCTTCGTACTGCAAAATGGACATGCATCGGTTACTTATGCACGTCCTCTGTACCCGAATGTTGCTGAAATTGCCTGCATACACTGTCGTCAAGCGGCCGCATTGCCCGGCGAACTGGAACACTTCATGGCAACCGCACCTGCTGGTGTCATCTTCTTTTCGATGGGCTCCTCGGTGCGCGCAGCAAATATGCCGGAAGCGTTTCGTAAAGTGCTAGTTGCCGTATTCGCACGTATGTCGCAATATCACGTACTTTGGAAATGGGAGGGAACGAATGTGACGCAAATGTCCGATGTCTCGGCGAATGTGCGTCTGAGTGCATGGATGCCGCAACAGGATATCCTCGGACACCGGAAGTTGAAAGCTTTCATCACACACGGCGGTTTGCTCAGCATGTACGAGGCTATTTATCATGCGGTGCCGATGGTGATGCTTCCCGTTTTTTGCGATCACGATGTCAATACAGCGAAAGCGGCTGCCGATTTGTATGCCATGCGGCTGCCACTGGAGAATATAACGGCTGATAAATTGTATAGTGCGCTGAATGAGGTGATGCACAATCGTGTGTATAAGCGCGAAATAAGGTGAGCAGTAGGGCGTTGTGGCAACGACTATAGTTTGTTGCCGCAGTTCAATTAATTTATGAATTTGCTTTTCATTTCTCCTTTTTAATGGAATTCAGTGAAAAACGCGAACTGTTGCTTGATCAAATGGCAACACCGCTGGCGTCAGCGATCTACTGGACCGAGTATGTATTGCGACACCAAGACACCAAGCATTTACAGGCAGTGGAACGCAATATGAGGTAAGGTGCCACTTTGGTAATTGAATTACATTTTAGTAAGTATTTGCATCTTTGATTAAAGCTTCTTCGTCTACCATTCACTGGATGTGTGCGCATTCCTCGGACTTATTTTGCTACTCATGATTTTAATAACGTACAAAATTGTGAAATGTATTTGCAAGTGCATGCAAATACGTTTAATAAAATACAAAGCAGATTGATCGGGGGGAAAGCAGATTGATCGGGGGAATTGAATACGCTATTGTAAAGAGAGAAGAATGAGAAGAGCATCCAGAAGTCGCACAAGTATTGTATTAGTTATTCCCAAACATACCTACATGCAAAAAAGTGAAAATAAATAAAATAAGATCCCATGTGTCGTTAAAAAGCAGCTAGTACTTTTTAATTTAGCTCGTCATTCTCATCGTCACCATCATTCGAGTCATCATAATGCACAGCAAACACTAATGGTGAATAAAAATTCCAGAGAGCGAGCGTGAGTGTGAGTGGGAGCGGGAGCGCGAGCGGAGTGGTTGTACGATAGAAAATACTGCTGCAATTGTGTGTTCATAAATATTGCTTTGAGAAGAAAATAACTTCAAATCACTCGAATGCATTATACTGTACAAGTATAAAGCACTTTTACTACAATCCCGACACTCCTATACATTTTTCAACGCTCTATAACACATCACACCCTTTCCCTCTCTCTATCTGCATACTGCAACTTCTACTCCTAGCATACCCAGTAAGAGAATGTACTTAGTATTTCAGAAGGCATTACTTTATGCAACCCAAGGCGACAGCATTTTTACAACATTCAAATGTCAATGAGCGTTTATTGCTGATTTGCTTCTGACACTGTCGTAGATTTAATTATATTGGAAGAATTAATAATGACATGACATCTTCTTATAATAATCCAAGTATATATAAAAGATTCCAAAGACACTGTTTACAAGGGCTCAAGCATGAAAGACTGTGTGAGAAAGATAAGTAGAAAACTAAGGTAGTATGAATCAGATAGAAGTTTTGCGGCTTTTTTTTTACTGCCTTACTTTTCTACTTGTATCTGTCATACAGTACTTCATGCTTGCGCCCATGCAAACAGCCTCATACAAGGGCAGAAAAGTCTTGTCATAAACAGATCTTAAGCATTCTCCTACTGGGATATAGTATACAATACTTTTGACTTACATTACTCGTCATACTTTTTTATGACTTGTCAAAAAATTGCATCGATGCCATTGTGTAATGAAATATAAATGTCACTATGACGTTTGCAATTTTATGTTACCAACCAATGGAGCGACTGAACGGAAACAGGAATCAAACTATATACATACATACATACATGCATGCATATGTATGTATGATTGCATGCGAAAAGCGCACAATGCTACAACGAGTAGTATCAGCAAAATTATGACAGTGGCGGTTGTTTCTTATTCCTTCTTATTTTCTCGCACCCATAGAGTCAATGTAACGTCACTGTAGAGTTGTGGTGTGTGTGTTTGTGTTTCTGTGTATGTAGCTCATAAATAACTGAACATCATTCAACAATTCAATCAGAATGGCAGCACAATATACACAGGATGTGTTTGTCTGAGTAGAAGAACCAGAATCGTATACTCTCTGTATTACTTACTCCTCTCGCCTGCCGTCTACCGCCTTCTGGTATTTTTATGTAACAAACGCTTACACACACACACACACACACACACACACAAACACACAAAAACACACAAAAACACACACACACACATACACACACACACACACACACACACACACATACAAAAGCGAAACAATAAATTCCACCTTAAGCTGTGCGCATATCAAAAGTTATCAATATTGTTGCATCTTCAGCGAAATTGACGGTTCTGTATTTCAACCAAACAAACAACCATCTACAGCACAACAACAGCAACAACAACAGCAACAATAACAGCAGCAACAACAGCAACAACAACAGCAACAACCCCATCAACAATAACCACAAAAATAAGACAGAAAATGGCAACTGCAAAAATAACAAGAAAATGTTTTCAATAAAAATTGACATTCTGCCATATACACAAACTGAAAAGAAGTTAATTTAGCAGTGTTTAGGTGTGTGTTCGACGTCACATGACATACATGCATTGAAATTTATGCATTTTATTCTGAGGATATCTAAAGATTCGACTTTCTTAAATTTCTTAATTAATATCACTTTAAGATTTTCTCCAAGTACATTGTTCTTTGGTTAATTTACATGGATTAGTGTTTACTTCAACTGTGTTTATATAGGCGAAAAGAAAATATTGCTTTATTATTAATCGTTTGCGTAAAATATTCAAAAAACTAAGATCTTCGAGTACACATGAAACCAGACGTGAACCGATCAACGGCCAAAAATACTCCTGAACAATCGAGTTCTATTTTGCTGTTGTATAAAAGCTTTAAAGTGATCGCATAATAGATTGGCTATATTCGTGAAAATTAGCCAAAAATTTTTAAATAAGACTCTTAAAAAACTAACTTTTGTTTAATAAAACTTTTCTTATAATCGGATCAACAAAATCCTTTTAGCATGGCGACAGATACCCTAAATAATACAAAAGTTTTAATGGGAACACATAATTAATTCGCGTCAAATATCCTGGCTACCAGCGTTAAAAATACGGTTTTTGACAAAAAGGTTTAAGATTTTCCAATATATTATCTTTATATATATAACAAAGAAATGTAACAACAGTGGCTATAATACCACAACATATAATGGAAACATGTTTTTAACTCAAGGTCTATCTACATTTATTCTTAAATATGTGCACTAAAAGTCACTAAATATAAATAATAAAAACAATTTTGTTTGTACTGTGAAAACTAGACAGAATCTATAATAACTTTACTTACTTACTTTTAATGGCACAACAGCCCATGGAGGGCCTAGGCCGGGCTTTTCGCAACCACTCATGTTGTGCGTGTTATATTTGTACATGAATCGAAAGGACCTACAGTTTAATGCCGAATCCGAACGGCGAAGTGAAAAGCTTTTTATAGCAATTTTTACTCTTGTAGGTTTGCCATTGCCTATCAGGAGTGGTGCCGTGCAGAAAAATAATTTTTTCTACTTTATTTTTTGATTTTGGCTGTGCCGAGATTTGAACCCCGGACACTCTGCGTAGCAGTGCATTACTTCTACGCTACAGCGACAATCTATAATAAGCCTGATAATATTGCTGAAAATTTTTGACTTTTTACGTTATTTAGTCTAATGGCTGCTAGGGTGAAAGAGCTACACGCGTCGTATGAGTGATATACAACTATCAGAATCTCACACTCATAGCTACTTACTTACAGGCAGGCAAAGTAGTGAGCTTTAAAAATTCGATTAGAAATGCTATGGGGTGCGCAATAACGAGTTAACCCATATGCTTATGCTGGAAAACTACTTCCAGTTGTCTGTGCTAATGAGCTGTTTTACAGCGAAACTAAAACTTGATCATTTTATTCACACACATGTTAAACTATTAGGTGTATAAATTGAAAATGAGGGATTCTCAATTGATGGCGTGACTTGTACTAAATCACATCTGGAAATACTATAACTATGTACTTCCATGTTTCAGCTACATTATGTAACTTTTGTTTTGCTTATGTATCAATTCGCCAAGGTGTAAACGAAATAACTGTTTCACACTACAAACAAGTCAGCATACGTGCCAAATAAACAGCATTTGCTGGCAATTTTGCTGCTCTTATTCAATCCGAAAAACAGTGCTGCTGAATGTCATCGAATGCTGTTGGAGTTTACGGAGAAACTGGTTTCAACGCTTTTAAAGATGGAAATTTTGACAAGGAAAGCTTTGGCCAGTTGAAGAAGTTCGAAATTGAAGAATTGGAGATGTAACTTGTGCCAAACGTTATAGAAACTTGCAAAACCTTTGGGCTTTAATCAAGCAGCAATTTCCAAATGACTAAAATCATTGGGTTTCATTTAAAAAGAAATAAATTGAGTGCCATTCAACTTGAAGCCGAGAGACGTCAAAAGGAGATTTGGCATGTCTGAAATGCTTCTTCAGCGCTATGAAAACAAGTTGTTTTTAAATCGAATTATTACTGTAATTGAAAAATGGATTCATAACGACTACCAGAAGCACAAGAAGTCGTATCTAAAGTTAGGCTAATTTTTCTGTTTCTGTATTGGATACAACAGCACATGAATGGACTAGGCTGAAATTCATTTATGTGGTACGTGTTATGTTTGTAAGTAGAAGAATGGAAAGGGCCGAATCTGAACGGCGAAGTGAAGAGATTTTCTTAGATAAATTTTACTCTTGATTGTTTGCCATTGCCTGCCAGGAGATGGTGCCGTGTAGAAAACTAGCTTTATATACTTTCTAATTTTTGCCAGTGTCGAGATTTGGGGCATTTCGGGCACTCTGTGTAGCAAGTCAGCGATGACATATAACTTTTTTTTTTGCCTATAACTCTAGTATTGTTACATGGAATACTTCATTATGCCACGAAAAAGCAAGAGTATATAAGTAGATGTTTCCAAAGATGTATAATTTATTAAAATTTGACCACACAAGCCTACGTTTTTTTCTAAGGCGAAAGCGTATTGTTTGTATGAAATTGTTTTCCTATAATTACACCCTTTTCTGGGCCGCGGCGCCTTGTGTATCAAAATTCGAAATTGTTTCTATTACATTTGTATTTACGACACAATCATTCATTTATTTATTGATTCCTTCATTCGATACATTTTCTACTTTCAATATGTGCAGCCACCGAATGTTAGCGAAGGCTTTTTCTTCAATTGACTGCTGGAAATTTGAACTTCAGATTTAATTAAAATTTTGAATTTTCGTAATTAATCCTCACACAAAATCACAGGTCTACATTTTTGTGAAATAATATATCTTTGTTTGGCATAATTTACACTCTGTTATATTGTACTTTGCCATATTGCCATATAGATGGTGCACACACACACACACACACACACACACACATTCACACACATCGTTGCATAGTTTAAGTTGAATGTATTTGTGCTGCTGTTATATGTATGTATGATATGTAATGCCCACACAGTTTATGCCCCGCTTGTTTATGGTTTTGTGCTTGCCTTAATTAATTTTCATTATAAATGAACGCTTTTCATTTCAACACCGATATTTACCTAATACTAAGCTATAATATTTTTTTTTAAGTATTAATTTCTTTCAATTCATAATAAAGTAGAAGTTGCATTAACTGTTAAATTAATAATAATTCTTACATATTATTTCATAACGTCGGGGTTAAATTAATTTTCAGCAGCTTTCAAATTTAAGTGTATAAAGGCCATTTCATGAAATTTCGAATGGAATTTTGGAATAATTTCGAGAATTTATCATAATACGAGTATCAGCATTTCGTTTATATAAATCCAAGTTTAAGCAATAACATATCACATACCGATTACCATACCGCAACTCTACAAAGTGTCCAACTTTTTCAAATTTAAAGACGGTAAAAACCAGCCAAGGTCTGCACACGTATATGTGTAGCAAATCGCTTACGGACAGGTACAAATAGAAAGCTGGATGTCGAATAGCTGCAATCACAACAGACAGCCGAAATCTTCACACATTTCCCGCTCTATACGTACGGCTGCTGAAGAGGTGCTAGGCTACCACCGTCAACTGAGAAATATGTGGTACTTGGCATTATCAATTGGCGCCAGTGCGCGCTCATAGCAGAGGCGACTGGCCAAGCTTTATAGAGGTGGCCAAGACTGATCATCGGTTGTCGTACCAGTTAAGTACTTAAGTAAGTATGCAAGTAAGGAAAAACCAGATGAAAACATATTTTTTATATGGGTTGGGTACGAAATCTTCGAAAATAGAATACCTAAAATCCGACAGACCACAATATTGTCACAGTCCACTGTTCGTTTTTGTCATTTTGTGGTATAAGTTACAAATTTTGAAAATCTTTTTTCTCCCTTTTAGTTTCAGTTTCTTCCACATATTTGACAGAAACGTCAAACATAGCCCGCTTACTTCAACTCGTTGGCAGCTTTCATTGTTCATCGAAATATGCCTGCCAGTTACTCTGCCAATGAAAAAAGTGTGAGAGTAGATATTGGTGAATATTAGTGAATATTGGTGAATATTGGTGAATATTGGTGAAGTATACATACATAATTATTGGCATGCCAGAGTTGAGAGGTGTGACCGCTAAGTTAGTGTTTACGGATGGCGCATATTTGTTGGAAAGATCGGGGATTTTGAATTTTGGGATTATGAATTTGTAGATTTTGTGATTAGGGGCTTACAATTTGGAGATTCTGAATTTGGTTATTCTTTAGGTGATTCTTAAGTGTTTTTGGGGATTTCATTGTTCTCCTTTTCATTTTTTTTATGGGAGCCCATTGGCTCCCTGGAAAAATGTTTAAAAATTAAAAATTAATGGAATATGGAATTAATGGAATGGAATATTAGATTACAACCTTTTAAGAGCAACTCCTCCAGCTAAGAGCTAGTTTGACCATCTCCTCGGTGTTTTTTGAACTTTAACTGCGATGTAGGGTCATTTACCCTACTCTACACCTATCATTTGAAACATATTAACGCATTGGAGATGACGTGCAGTGACGCGGTATCAAAGATAATGAGATGGCTATGCAGTGTACATCTGGAGTTGGCAGCTGTTCTTTTGAGTTCCCGGAAAATACGTGAAGTTATTAAATTTAGAGTCGGGGAGCATGAGATTATTTCTCAACCCTAACTGCGGCCATAATGACATATAAGGAGCATTTACTGGCAGTCAGTGAAAAGGCTGCTAAGGTCAGTGGTTCACTCTCCCGGATAATGTTAAATATTGGAGAGCCGCGGTCCAGCAGATGAAAACTCCTGGCACGCGTTACAAGCTCGATAATGCTATGTGCTGCAACAATATGGGCTGATGCAACGCAAATTCCATCGTACATTGCCGGGATCCGGGTGACCTATCGCTGCAGCGCACTAAGATTTGCAAGTGCATTCCGCACAGTGTCGGATGAAGCAGTCGGTGTTATCTCAGGCATGATACCGATAGACATACTAGCATGGGAATGCCGTAACATTTATATAGCAGGCTCATATGCATCAAAAGAAGAGGAGGGGCAACACAGCATACAAAAGAAAGGGCGAACAAAGGCAGATGGGCATTTGCACTCATGCCGGATATTGAAAGTTGGATTACTCTTCAACATGGTGAAATAGATTTTCACATGACGCAGCTACTTAGCGGACATGGTTGCTTCAAATACTATCTGCAACGTTTCAAATATGAGGAAGAGCCGTTCTGCCCGATCTGCCCTAACGATATTGAGGACGCACGGAATTCGATTAAGGGCAATAAACAGAATGGAAGAGGGACCAAAAATCTCGAAATATTGCCGAAAATGGTGTTTTATTATGTAGCATCAATTTGTTTCTGGGCAAATATTTCGCTTTGTTAATTAAGAGAACTTCGTTGGAACAACAGCGCGACACTAAAAAGTTAATTGATTCCACCTTCAACTCGTGCCAATCAATAATAAAGACCAAACAAAAAATCAACAAGAACAAGAAAAGCCCAGACGAAATAACACGAACAATGACAAATGAAACTACAAGAAGTCTGATGACTCAATCACCAAATAAAAAAAAATAAAAAGTTTTAAAAAAATGAGGGAAACCTTGCGTAAACATTCAATGCATTCAATGGAGTTAAAGCGTTCGAAAAAACAGAAATTTTGATGATGGAAACTTCATCAAATTTGCGCTGAAAGTTCAGAGAGATGAAAGGAATATAAAAACAACAACTGTGATTTACGAAATTGAAATGAATGTAGCAATATGGAAATGCAAATGATTTGGTTAATTCACAATCGCCAATGGAATGCTGTTGCACGTTTGCGTATGCTGTTAATGAATGACACACAATGCACAAAATATTACAATATTTTTTTGACCGAAGTATTTTATATAGTAGGTATTTTTTTTGTGGCGAAAGGTACTTAATATTAATATACGTAGTAGCTTAAGTCACTGAAAAAATGAAGGTATCTTAAAAAAAAGTCCACAGCATCTTGAAATGATTAATTATTCATTGCGCAAATACTTATATTAATATGGCGTCCAGTCGCCACCATGCTTTGTAATTTCATTACATCGGAAATGCATGCTATCGAATAGTTTTTCAGCATATGACCGTGTTAAACTTAGCCATATTACCCTAAGAAGCCGTTTCAAATGATTTATTGAACGTATCTTTTTTCCACGTAGTTTTAACTTCATAAGAGCCCAAATATTTTCGATCGGATTCGCATCTGGCAACTGTGACGGCCAATCCAATGAAGTTATGCCGTTATCCTCTTTCCAACTGCTACACAAGCGACTGCGATGTTTTGGGTCGTTGTACCCTTGAAGAACCCAATCTTGTCTTCCTACCCCAAACCACATATCCGTTGATGGCAGAAATCCACGACGTGGTCATGAAGTTGGTATCCAAATTCCTCGTGAACAAAATTAAAAATTGGGGATGCTTCACAAATCCTTGTTTTGTGAAGCATCCCCAAACATGAACCTTTCCTGGATGATTCACTGATCGCTGGAGCATCTTACCGTCTTTAGTGGACTTTAGTGTTTGCCATCCAAAAGGAGGATTCGTCTGTGAACACCACTTGGCTCTAATCGTCAGCCACATGTTCAATTGCCAACTCTTGGCGTTTTTTTTATAAGCTTTGCAGTTAGTAAGGGTTTTACCGTCGTTGCTCGAAATTGGATCTGAAACTCCCTCAAACGGTTTCTTATTGTATTCAGAGAGACATCTATGCCCTTTCGAGCCAATTTTTGTTTAGCAGCTTTCAAGGATATGGCTGCATTAGCTTCGAAAATCGTCTTTATAACCAAATCCTCCTGTTTCGAGGTAGCTCTGCAAATGCCGCGATTTGGCAAGTCGTCCACATTTTTGTGCACCAAAAAGTGTTGGTTCCAATGCTGGACAAACGCCTTCGACTTTTTTAACTTCGAAGCACTCAAGTGGGACATCTTGCGACCTATTGGATGGGAACAAAAAAGACTGCTTCAAAACGTTTCGCGTATACGGAACTCATTTCTTAAATATGCTCTTGAGACGAAAGCGTATAATGGACTGTTTCTACAATTACATTGCGAAATTAATAGGTACAATGAAATCAAGTTTTTTGAAAATCAAGGCCTACTTGATATTCAAATTATTTCATGCGAAAAAGGCGATTGCTTTCTTCTTGAAAGAACGGACAGTCATGCGAAAAAAGAGAAAAACAAAGACCAACAGAACTCTAGTATACGCAATGGGTACAAGGGTGTTGCCGCGCGAGTTAATATCTTTAATTACTACGATAAATAAAAACCATATGAAACTTTAATTTTATTTTATTTTGTATTTCAACTCGTATACTTACTTACTTTTAATGGCACAACAGCCCATGGAGGGCCTAGGCCGAGCTTTTCGCATCCACTCATGTTGTGCGTGTTATATTTGTACATGAGTGGAAGGGACCTACAGTTTAATGCCGAATCCGAACGGCGAAGTGAAAAGCTTTTCATAGCAATTTTTACTCTTGTAGGTTTGCCATTGCCTGCCAAGAGGTGGTGCCGTGTAGAAAAATTATTTTTTTCTACTTTTTTATTTTTATTTTGCCTGTGCCGAGATTCGAACCCCGGACACTCTGCGCAGCAGTCCAACGCACTACCACTACGCCACAGCGACCACTCGTATAATGGCCAAATATTTACGAATTGTGTCGTTGAAACGAATCTTAAGACTGATTTATATCTCAATTCTGATTTGTTTATATACTGATCGCAGATCAGTTTTTTTATCTCAGTTTGTTTTGTTTGTTTCTTCATTAATCATTAAACATATCTTGTTGGCATATGTTATCACCAACAAACAGAACATATTTACAAATATCCTGATCAGTTTCTTAATCCTAGTTTGTTTGTTCTGTATACATATGTTGTCATCATATTTATATAACTATAAAGATACTTCCTTATCTTTGGAAAGCCCAGCGTAATAATTATTTAAGATGAGTACATCCTGTTTGCCTTATGTAGAATTTATATATAATATAAAAATTATCAGAAGGATTAGGGTGGGATTTTGATACGTCGAAGCAATAGTCAAAATTGTGATTGTTTCTAATCTCAATTTTGTTAATTGCCGCTGACGTAACTCGCGCTCAATAGAAATCCTTTGAGGCAATACCACAGAAAAATACACTGTAAAATAGAGAGTTTTTGAACAGATAGGTGGTGAAACAATGACACTGCTACTGATTACTCCCACATTTAACCAAGTGCTTTCAAGTGTATTTAAAAAGTTTTGGTGTATTTACAGTCTATTGTTTTTGTTTATTTTTTTTTTTTTGCAAAAGCGTTTTACATTTAAAAGAACTTGTTACAACATTCATTGTTTTGTGTTTGCAAACATCAGTGGGACATCCCATGTCCTGCCGATGGCCTCGTCGTCATCACAATTGCTAGCAAACGCTAACGCCAATGTTTACATTACTTGTTCTACTCATACTTTACTCTTTTGTTGAACACACACTGCAGAGTCTTTTTTTTAAAGTTCTTTCTTTGAAATAACATATGTTGACATACATATAGGTACATATGTACATACTTTTTTGTATGCTCTCGTTCCTCCATTTGTTTTCCCCACACCACTTTCACTGGTAAGCAGCTCTCATACAAATACACCCACACACATGAGCACAACAAACATAAATAAAAGTCACAAATAATACCAACAACAAACAGTTTTATTCATAGGATTTTCTTCAGGGATTATCTTCATCGCATATATTGCACATATCGTTCATATTTATATAGAGCTACATATATATTTCTTGGCCGCCGTGTCGTAGTTGTTAATGCGTTGGCCTGCTACGCAGAGTATCCGGGGTTCAAATCTCGGCATTGGAAAAATTAAAAAAAATAATAAAAATTTCCGGCAAGGGCAAATCTGGGAAGCATACAAATGGCCTACGAAAAGCTTTTCACTTCGCCATTCGGATTCGGTATAAAACTGTGGGTCCCTTCCAATTATGTAAAAATATAACTCGCACAACATACATAAGTGGATGCGAAAAGCTCGGCCTAGTCCCTCCATGGGCTGTTGTGCCATTAATAGAAAGAAGAAGAACATAAGTATATATTCCTTACATACTCACGGGATTTATTTGTTCGCCGTGAAGAAGAGCACAAATCAAAGTTGAATTTTTTTGTTTGTTACTTAATCCCACATACACACGTACACACAGAGTGAGAGAGAGAGAGAGAGAGAGAGAGAGAGAGAGAGAGAGAGAGAGGTATAGGTAGAGGTAGAGGGATTGGAGTCATTGCTATTGTCCATTGCTCTATTGTCATTGTAATTTGTATAGTTTCTCATATTTACTTTGTCGCTTTGGTTGTTGTTGTTGCTGAAATGAAATCACAATAAATAAAAAATTAGCTTTCAGCAGTTTCATAAAATATAAGTATGTACCTATGTGTGTCTATATCTTGTTTTGTTGACTAAGTTATGATAATATAAAACCGCATATGAATTATTCTCTGATGTGAATTATTATAATTTGTTTTTATGCTAACAAATTATTACAGAAATTTGTCATTCTTATTTGTATGCGATATATTCGGGTTTCACTTATATTTATTGTGAATTGCTCAGGTTTTGTTTAGTTTTTTGTTTTTTTTTTTGTTTTTGTCATTCTTTGGTTGTTTTATTCATCCTTATTGATTTTCGGACATTTCGGATTTGGGCTGAAAATTTCAATGATTGATTTTGAACAGGTACCAGAATCTGTGCCTCTAGTATGACATTTCACCACGCATATTATTCACCACTTTGTAATGGTTTTTGTCTGCCTACCCCAAGGAAATGAGGTGACCAAGTGTGAAAAAGAGTATTAATATATCACATGCAAAATTATGCAGAATTAATAATTAATGGGATCAAATATTATTTTAGAAGTTATTAAAAGTTAAAATCAATATAATGTGGAAAATTTCGCATTTATGTTAAAATTTGCCTATTTTTGTAGTCTCTATAAATGTATGAGGACATGTGAGGTTATCATTTCTACAAGAAGTTTGTTATATTGCTGAAATGATGAGATGTCAAATAATTGAATTTACTATTTTTGTTGAATTTCAAAGCAACCTCGAAAAACACTGTCTCTCATAAATGTTTTCCAACGATTTTTAAAAACGCCTTTACCATTCCTTGAATCACAGAATTCATCACTAATCTATTAAGGTTAATATTGGTGTACATGTTTGGGATTTACGTACATTCATAATACTTATACTCCTATTTTCATGTCTTGCACCACTTAATGAAACTTATAAATTTTGTTCTTCTCGTAATTGCAAAAGTCAAATTGTAGCTGATGCAGGAAATCAGAAAGGAAACTTTGTATCATTGCAAAGCATAGTAACATAGTAAATAATATCGTGATTTTAAGAGAGTTCTGTCAATGCAATGAATGTATGTAAAACGAGAAGATTGTGGTCTTTGTTAGTACCTTCACACACATGATAGACGTACGAATGAATATGAATAATAAACGTACGCAAGCTGAATGCCACGTTTGTAAATGCCAACACTATGTAACAACACAAACATTATTAGCATTCAAGAAATATTTCTATTTCTGGAAGAATATAAATGTAATGAGATTTTGGAGAGATAGAAAAGGGCTTATTCTTGTTTATAGGATTAACATAAAAATTTCACATAATGCATACAGTGTACACAGGGTGTACACACGGTTTTCCATAAGGCCACTTGTCTGTCCCCTGATCAAAACACACTAAACCAGATTGATCACATTGTGGTCGACGGAAGGCTTCCGTCGTACTAGACGTACGCACAATACGTGGTGCAAACATCGACTCAGACCACTAATTGGTTGCAGTCAAGATCTGCACACGTATATGTGTAGCAAATCGCATACGGACAGGTACAAAGAGAAAGCTGGATGTCGAAAAGCTGCAATCACAACAGACAGCCGAAGTCTTCGTCAACCAACTCGCACTCCTTCTATCGCAAAACACCCCTCAACTTGATGATATAATCGCGCAGTGGACGCACATCTTCCGCTCTATGCGTACGGCTGCCGAAGAGGTGCTAGGCTACCACCGTCGACGGAGAAATATGTGATACGACCAAGAGTGTCGCGATGTTACTGAAGTCAGTTGCAACGCGAGCTGCTAAGGAGCGATACAGAGAGTTGAGGAGAGAGGCGAAATGTCTTTCCAGGCGCAAGAAAAGAGATGCAGAAATATGTGAGTTCAGTGATATAGAAATGTTACAGGACAGGAACGAGGTCCGAAAATTCTTTGAAAGAATAAGACGCCTGACTCTTGGTTTGAAGATCGGTGACTCTTCCTGCAAGGATGAAGACGGAAATATGGTAACAGATGTCCAGGGCATAATGAGATTATGGAGGGAGCAATTTTCGCAGCTGCTTAATGGGGCGATGACGGCAATAATCCCGCCACTGCGGAATCTCCTCCGAAGACCCCAATCACTGACTGCGTTGAAGTACCACAGCCCGACTATGAGGAGATCTTAACAGCCATGGCTCAGCTGAAAAACAATAAGGCTGCAGGTGCAGATGGCCTGCCTGCTGAGTTGTTTAAGACCGGAGGCGAAGAGCTCAAAAAACGAATGCATGAGCTTCTATGCAGAATATGGTCGGATGAAAGCATGCCAAGTGATTGCAATCTCAGCGTACTCTGCCCAATCCATAAGAAAGGTGATTCCACGATTTGCGCCAACTACCGTGGGACAAGTCTTCTTAATATTGCATATAAGGTTCTATCGAGCGTACTGTGCGAAAGACTGAAGCCTATCGTCAACAAACTGATTGGACCTTATCAGTGTGGCTTCAGGCCTGGTAAATCCATCATCGGTCAGATAATCACACTACGCCAAATGCTGGAAAAGACCCGAGAAAAACCGATCGACACCCATCATCTATTTGTCGACTATAAAGCCGCCTTCGACAGCAGGATTAGGGATCACTTGTACGCCGCAATGTCTGATTTTGGTATTCCTACGAAGCCCATTCGTCTTTGCAAAATAACATTGGCCGACACAACCAACGCAGTGAAAATTGGGACAGACCTCTCTGCGCCATTTGATGTTTGATACCAAAAGAGGTTTCAGACAAGGTGACCCCCTATCGTGCGACTTCTTTAACCTTATGCTAAAGAAAATAATTCTTGCTGCGAACATCGACATCTCTGTCACTATTTTCTACAAGAGTGTTATGCTACTGATGATATTGACATCATTGGCACCGAAGCTCGAGCAGTCTGTGCAGCATTCTCCAAACTGGAAAGGGAGTCTTGTCGAGGGGGTCTAGTGGTGAACGAGGACAAAACGAAATACGTTGTGTCAACAAACAAACAAAGTCACGGCAAAGGGTCTTGGATAAAATGTCACTGCTGACAACTACACTTTTGAAGTCGTCACGGATTTCGTATATCTAGGATCCAGCATAAACACCAAAAATAATGTCAGCCTTGAGATGAAGCGGAGATTAACTCTTGCCAACAGGTGTTACTACGGGCTCAGTAGGCAATTGAGAGTAGAACCTTCTATCGACCGACGAAAATAACGCTCTATAAGTCCCTCATCCTTCCCGTCCTAATGTATGGCACCGAGACGTGGACATTAACTATCAATGATGAGTGGCTGTTAGGAGTGTTCGAGAGGAAGATACTCCGTAAGATCTACGGTCCAGTATGCGTGGACGACGTGTATCGAATAAGATGGAACGATGAGCTGTATGAGCTGTACGCCGACACTGACTCCAGCGGCTTCGCTGGCTGGGTCATGTTGAGCGAATGGAAGAAAGCGCTCCGGCTAGAAGGGTGTTTTCTTCGAACCACAAGGAGGAGTACGCAGAAGGGGACGTCCTATTCTCCGTTGGAAAGACCTGGTGCAGGGCAACCTGACTGCACTTGATCTTATCAGCTGGGGCGCCAGTTATTTCTTTTGTATGTTAAAAGAAAATTGAACTTCAAAGTGTAATAGGTTATTTATTATGACCGAACTGGTTGAATATGGTCTTCAGACTAATTTTACAATTATTTTTAATTAATAACAAGAATTACAAAAAATGCTTAACCTATCGAAAATGCATAGCAATGAATTGCTCAATACTGATACTGACTCGGCATTTAGTGTGACCTAAATATCGGGTGACCGACACTTTAGCATTGCTTTGCATTTCCGTATTTATTGACCAAGCAAATCAATATTTCTCAATAGTTTACAAATTGGAAATATTTACTTGCTTTTGGTATTTTGCAACCAGGTCTTTTAATTGAGATTCGTAAGCTAGAGCTTCTGGCGTTACTCGCGCATAGCGGAGTCGCCTCTGCTTTATAGAAGCGGCCAAGACCCCGATGATCGGTCAGTAGTGCCAGTTAAGTAAGTAAGTAAGTACACAGGGTGTCTGAAAAGTCATCGCCATTTCTTATAATTGGCCGATAGGCCAGTCCATAACTAACCAGAATATCTTAATATTAATTTAGTAAAAATTTTTTAGTTTTTCGAGAAATTCGTGCAAATTCATGAAACGGGCAAACATTTTTTTTGCCTAAAAAAGTGGAGCAAAAGTGTACCAACAAGATGCCTTGGAAGGCGTGGTGAAAGACTTGACAATAACTCTCTTTAATGGAGAGCACTGGATCAACACACAAGACTCTGCACTGGCACACAAAGCCAAAACAACTCAAGAGTGGCTACGCCAGAATATTCCAGCCTTTATTAGTGCTGAAGATTGGCTCTCGGGAAGCCCAGATTTGAAAACCCTTGATTACAAATTGTGGTCAGAGCTAGAGGGTGTGGCCTGCAAAGTTCGCCACCGAAATTTGGAGAGTCTTAAGAAAGCTCTTATTTCAGCAGCGTCATCAATACCCATCGAAACCATACGTGCCGCTATAGCCCAATGGCCTGATCGTCTAAAGGCGTGCATTAAAGCGAGAGGCGACCGACCATTTTGAATAAGATGTTGATTTTCAGAAACACTATAAATTAATAACAAAATAAAAACTACAACACATTAAAAAAACTCGTTTCTTTAATTTTTACACTATATTCAAACAGAACTTATGGCAGGACTGGGTATAAGTATTATTTTAATTTTTGTGATCAATCTGTGATCGATAGCAGGGAGTTTAGTAAAGCATTAGTGTCGATATTCCTGAAATTCATAAATATGTCAATATCTTAAAAACTATAAATTTTGTACTAACGTTATATTTTGATATTCTGGTCAGTTATGAGCTGGCCTATCGATCCTCCAAGCGACACCCTGTATACAGTGCACAATTCAGTTTATTACGAATTGAGAATTGAAATCAAAGAATTTTAAAGTGAAACAAGAAATTGTATTGCAATTTGAGATAGAAATTGCGATATGAATTCATCAAAGTTCACTTGATGTGTATGAATGAGTATAAACGGACATGCGTGCATCAACCTACCTACAATTTGCAATACGAGTCCGAGCAGAGCGCTAAGCTCAAGCTGAAACCGAAGCTAAACCTGGTCTGTGCTCTGAAATCATTTATTTTAGTTATTTGCCTCTACTGGGCACAATTGGAGTTAAACAATCTGCAAATGTGCAAATGTTGTGTGTATTTGATCTGTGGAAAGTCTGTTATGTGCGTGTTCGTGTGTGTGTTGCGGTACTGTGTGTTACGAATATCGTATTACATACATAAGTATGTATGAGCAATATTCATTATGCATTAATTATCATCAAGCAACACAATTGGATTTTGTTCATCGGAATAATGCAAATCCAAAGTGAGCGAACAGAGCTTGTTTATGATGATTTTTTTTTTGCTGCTTTAAAGTTTCAGATTGCGGTTGCATTTCTTTGCATTTCTTTCACCATTCACATTCATTCATGCGGTTGAATATTTTCGGGGTTGCTTTTTGTAGAATGTATTCAGGGGGTTTGTTTTATGGCGATTGCAATCAACTGATTGTGAATTAATTTAACGCAATTTTGGAATTTATGTGAGTGTATGTGATAATTGACATTTAAGAAGGGGGAAAATAGAACGAAATGAATTGGGCAATATCGCTTCTGGGTTTTGCATTGGAATGATCACTTCGCCGTTTGGATTAGGCATTAAACTGTAGGTCCCTTCCATTCATGTACAAATATATCACGTACAATATGAGTGGATGGGAAAAGTTCGGCCTAGGCCCTCCATGGGCTGTTGTGCCATTAAAAGTAAAGTAAATAATCCTTAAAATTACTCAAATTTTATACTATGGCTTCAAAGTATATTCTTAAATACTATCAAATATTTAATTCATTTGAAAGCAGCAGGGATTGGTCATTTCTTAACCCGAGCAATTTGTTTTAAACGAAATGAGCAAAATGCATCGTGAATACGCAGTTGAAGTGAGACTCTTCTCTTTCTGCAAGACAGAGTTTAACAATCTCAATTTTCAGTGTGTTTTTCACTCCCAGTTGAACTTAGGATCATCATTGGGCTAGTCATAGAGCGTTTAAAACCGAGCAACATATTGCTTCAGAGCCCTTGTATTTTATATTTATTTACTGCAATCCTCTTCTCCTAGTGGATTGTAGATCTAAAATGGTTTGGTGTTTCTTGGCACATATCAATCGAGTTATATTTTGCAGAGTTAAGTTCTATTTTAATAGTTCTGTAGTAGATTTTTGCTGGGGCACCAGAACGACGAGAACCTTGAGAGTTCCAGCGTAAAGCTTGGCGTGCAATAATAATGTTAGTATTGGCAAATCCTTAGCAATTATCGTCTTTTGATCTCTTCTACTGCCATTGCTTGACATGTGCGGCTCCATGGTTTTATACTTTGCAAATACTGAGCCATGAAATAGTTTTATTTCCAAAAGTGGTAATAAAGAAGGTCATTATTTTGCTTTTGTACGATTTATTATTTTCTCTTTCTTTCGTGTTGTTTCCAATGTTAATAACACATACTCTTCTATGTTAAACATATTTCAAAATTATTCACTAGTTTTGTCCATATTCAAATTGATAAAAAAACAAACTACTATCAATCATAAACGAATTTAAAGCTCCAGGAATCTATAAAACGAAACAACTTTTATCCTTTTCCAGGGAGGAAACCGCATAAATAAAATCCACTATTGACTCTCATGAAATGAGACTGGGTGTTTCGCATAGTGATCTCTGCCGTAGTTGTCATGAAATCGAAACTCTTGACATTCCTCTTTTACTGCCCGGCTATAGTCAGATATAGGCTCAAATCCTTTGGTAAACCATTCCATTGCGGTATAGGAGAGGTTGCTAATGTCAATCTCAACGTTCTTTTGGCATAATATAATCTGACGAAATGGTTTTGTAGACTTGTTACAATAAAAAATCAATGAAGCTTTACTTTTAACTAATCATGGGATAGTTGTATCAAAAAAGCTCTATTACGCTTACTGGTTTCTCCTTGTAACTAATTAAACCTAACCTAATTACAAGGAAAATCATGAAAGAACTACCAGAGCAAGCAATATCTTGCTTAACCCACCTAAGCTATCTACATATACCATATTGAGAACTAGCTTTGTCCCTTCAGAAGAAAATTTAACTATGTAATAAAAGTGGTCGCTGTGGCTACGCAGAGTGTTCGGGGTTCGAACCTCGGCACAGGCAAGATAAAAAAAAAACGAGTAGATAAATTAATTTTTCTACACGGCACCACCTCTTGACAGGCAATGGCAAACCTACACAAGAGTAAAAATTGCTTATGAATAGCTTTTCACTTCGCCGTTCGGATTCGGCATTAAACTAGGTCCCTTCCATTCATGTACAAATATAACACGCACAACATGAGTGGATGCGAAAAGCTCGGCCTAGGCCCTCCATGAGCTTTTGTGCCATTAAAAGTAAAGTAAGTAATAAAAGTGATTCAATACTGTAAACGTATGTGAAAAAAAAAAATTCTGGAGGTACTAAGTCTTATCGCACAGTAATGCAAGGTTGTTATCAATCCTTTGCTACCAATTTGGGAAATCATTGTAATCATTACTTATGTAAAGGCTAAATATTCCCTATTGTTGTGTCAAAACACCCTTTATTAACATTTCGGTTACTCTCAAGGTCAAGGTAAAATTGAACAAATTGAATTGACGTATTGAACAAACAGACAAATACTACGTTTGTAAAAAGAGAAACAAGTACTGCATCATAGCTTTTCTACATATATCTCCAGCTTTTAGGCGTGTATAGTACGAGAAGCTTTTGTACAAAACTAAAGAAACGCTTCACATCAAATTATTAATGTTCTTGAAAGCATATATTGGGAACCAAAATTTCTTCATAAAACATTACAAGGTAGTGACAACACACATCACACAAAGCTGGTATTCCTCAACGCATTGTTTTGGGTCTCATGTTCGCCAAGAGTATACTCAAACCAATCTCAATCGTGATTTACAAGTCCCCTTTGTCGCTGTGGCGTAGTGGTAGTGCGTTGGACTGCTACGCAGAGTGTCCGGCGTTCGAATCTAGGCACAGGCAAAATCAAAAAGTAGAAAAAATAATTTTTCGACACGGCACCACTTCTTGGCAGGTAATGGCAAACCTACATGAGTAAAAATTGCATATGAAAAGCTTTTCACTTCGCCGTTCGGATTCGGCATTAAACTGTAGGTCCCTTCCATTTATGTACAAATATAACACGCACAACATGAGGGGATGCGAAAACGTCGGCCTAGGCCCTCCATGGGCTGTTGTGCCATTAAAAGTAAGTAAAGTACTTTGTCGAAGAACAAATTAAGGCCAAAACTGACTCATGTCAAAAACTAATGTTCCAATATACATACTAAGTAGCTAATAAGTCGATGAATTCCCAGTGGATTTTCTCCAGACTAAAACGAAATATGTATCCCTCAAGGACTTTTAGTTTAACAGTGATAAATTTGAATTCGAACGGAAACTTTCCAAACTTCAAAGTTAGAGAAGCTAACAATCGTTTCTTATTTTTAAAATCGAATTTCGCTGTTATTTGTAGTGGCAAGTGTTGACTCGGCTGCCTGCTGGGGGTGAAACTCGATACCTTAACATTATTTTGAAATAGAAATTATTTATACACTACAAATCGTTTTAAACCATCATCTTATTCCGATTGTTAAGTTTAAAGTTAATAAATTTCATAAAACTGCAACTTTATAGCTTTCAAACAAACACACATGCACAAAGGCACATACAAATATGTATACATACTTACATGTAGTGTGCTGCTAATATGAATGTAGGAGACTGCACTGTAGATGACATACATTTCCTGGAGCTCGTATGCATTTCCTGACACAATAGCTCTCCGAGTCACTTTCAATTACCGACAACATGCCAAAACATGTTAATATACCTAAAAAAAAAACACTTAATATGATTATGCTGTGTAGGTGTGTGCGGGGTGGGCAGGAGGTACATACATATATAGTAGTAATGGCACATCCTCATATGTACATATGAGTATGTGTGCACATAGTTGAGAGTGTGCTATTTTAAGTAAAATGTAGGAAGTTGTTTTGTCCTTGTGGCTACAAACTTAAGCCGAAAAGAAATGAAAAGAAAATTAACAAAAAAAGGAAGCAGAAAAAAGAGGAGAGATTGAAAGTGTTGCTGTTTCTGTTGTTGTTTGTCACATTTTATTAACTGACAAAAACCACAGCACTTGCAGAGGAAACAAAAACAATTTCTCTGCTGGTGCTGCTGCTGTTGCTTCAATGTAAAATGTTCGTAAATGTATTTACTTAAGTATTTGCCTATTTTATTTTATATTTTTAATGCCTCGCATTCACCACGCCCATTTTCTTTTCGCTAGCGTTGTATTGTGCTTGTGGTTTGTGTGTATGTGTTTGGCACACATTTGCTTCAGAATTTGCCAAGCTAAAGACATCGTCTTGTGTTTTAAGTTTGTTTTATTTGCCCGCGCACTCACGACGACAACGTTTGAGTGTCCTTATTTCGTTGCAGCAATTGCAGTGTGCATACATTTACATGTAGCAGTGTGTGTACAGATGTGAGTATGCTTTAATCTTGGCTTATTTTTGAATAATAAATATCATATGCAAATATTTTGTTTTGTGTGCAATACACATTTTAACGACATGTTGTCCTCGCCGTAGACTTGCTGTCGTTGTGCCGTACTCGTAGTCGTACAGTCGTAGTTCACAGTTCGTGCAGTCAAAGTGGTTGGTAGTTGTAGTCTTCTTCTTCTATTATTCTGCTGCTGCATCGTAGTCACTGTTCTATATCTGCGTGTGCACACGTGTACGAACGTAGCGGGCAGGCAGGCAGGCAAACAGGCTGGCAGGCAGGCAAACAGACTGGCAGGCACATTTGTCCTTCTGACGGTTTTGGTTATAATGCATGTAACCGAGGACCTTAAATAAACAATGCACGAGAATGTACGAAACACACACAAGTACACATACAAATGGCAGCTCTACACATACATATGTACATGGGCATGCATGTATGCATGTGTGTTATTAAGGCTCACATATGAGCTGCTTCGACTGCGTTTCGTTTAAATATGTTGGCGCGGCTAGAAACAACAACCACACAAACAACAAACCAACTGTAGCCAGGGAATACTTTTGTGCTCACGTACATTGTTCATATTTTTGCGCTGTTGCTGTGGATGTTGTTTGTTTGGATGCGTTTGTGGTGTTACTGCAACATGTTTTAAATTGTTGTTATTACTTTAGCTTTTCCCTGTTTTCTTGCTCTTGTTTTCCTGTTAACTTGTTGTTGTTGTTAATTCGTTTTTCTTTGCCGCAATTCACTCATTCACTCTACTCCTAGCTTCAGCAACACTCCCTCTCTTTCCAGCGCCACACTCTCCTTCTATCTAATTTTCTTGCTTTTTCTTTTAGGTGTTTTTTCAGTATGCTCATAAAAGTGGCAATGAGAAATTATTTAAATTGCATTTAGCTGCGGAAACACATTGGAAAATTACGCTAAGTAAAAGAAAGAGAACACGAGATGCGAAGGGGTGGGTGAAAGCACGAAAAAGGAGTAAGGTGGAGGGCACGGAATTAAAGGCAAAGTTATTTTCGTAAATTAAGAGATTTCACATGAACATAGGATAAGGTAAATTTCCATGGCTTGTTTGTTTTAGCACGTCTGACTGCAGAGTTAACAAATATCGAATAGAAAATTGTGGTCGAAGCTTAAAACTAATGAGCACACACAAATAACTACATGCAAATAGTAGTTTAAGATACATTTTGGCAGTTTAAAGTTCTTGTCGAATGTAAATACGTGTACTGAGATATTCGGGAAGTGTTAAGAATATTTTCATCAGCGACAGAGAGATAGAGGGAGCATGAGCGGTCATTTGAAATGCATATCAAGACTAAAGGCTGCTGCGTCCCATAGAATCCATTGTGTATGTGAGGGCGAAGTATACAAGTGAGCACCAAGATGTAATACATGTAAATGATATTGAGAAAATTGGCTTAAAAACAACGAAAAAATTTAAAAAAAAAAAAAACATTAAAATGGGTTGTTTGTATACATATTAAGGTATGAATCCAATAAACAACGTAGACGTTGAAGTAACGCAAGAATTTCACAAACTTTTGCCGTACGTTGCTTTTTCTGGGTCACCTCGCTCCTGTATCTCTCTCTATTTTATAGGCCAAAGACAGAATTTGCTTAGATCAACTCATTTCACATAGATATTTAATTTATTAGATTCAAACAAGCAAGCCCCATGTTTAACGATAGTTTTTTTAAAAACTTATAGGAAGTTATTCGACTTAGGGAAGTAATAATTGTAATGAAAGTAAGGAAGCCAAGATCTATGAGATCTCTATACTATTAATAACACGTAGTTGGATTTTCAACTTTTTTTGGGTAAAGAGAGAAAATGAGAAAATATTTTATTTTAGTTCTAATTTGTTTATACTTTATTTTGCACTTCCAGATGATTGTCACTAGAAGTTTAAATTTTTATGTCATGCAATATACGAGGTATGATCAAAAAATAACCGTTATTTTTTCAAAAAGTATTTATTTATTCATCAACAACTATCTTGTCCCCTTCAAAGTAATCCCCCTCAGATATAATACACTTATGCCAGCGTTTTTTCCAATCCTCGAAACACTTCTGAAACGCGCTTTTTGGTATCGCCAACAGCTCCTGTTTCGATTTTTCTTTTATCTCCTCAATCGTAGCAAAATGCTTTCCTTTCCGTGTCATCGGTGTCTTCAGTTTTGGGAAGAGGAAAAAGTCAGCGGGGCCAAGTCCGGTGAATACGGTGGTTGAGGCATGATAACGGTTTTGTTTTTGGCCAAAAACTTACGCACAAGCGACGTTGTTTTTGCTCAAAATTTAGCAATTTTGGAACAATATTCGCTGCCGCACGTTTCATACCTAAAACATCCGTAAAAATTGCTTGGCATGAGCCGAACGATATGCCAACATCATCAGCAACCTCTCTGATAGTGATTCGACAATTATCGAAAATCATTTTCTTCACTGCGTCCATGTTTTCATCGGTTGTTGACGTGCTCGGGCGACCAGGACGAGCATCGTCATTGACATATTCTCGGCCTTCCTTAAACCGGTTATACCACAATTGAACTTGTGTTCTGCTCATAGTAGACTCGCCAAAGGCCACAGTCAACATTTCAAATGTCCCTGCGCATTTAATTTAATTTTTTACACAAAACTGAATACAGTTTCTTTGATCCATTTTTTCGATTAGTAAAAAATCGAAGAGCACACCAAAACACGACTAACCTTTTTATCTGTCAAAAACAAACTGACAATCCAAAATGGTTGATATTGCCAACATATAATACAGACATGTGTACCAACATAACAGAAAAATGCGAAAATCGAACATACGTAACTAACAGCATACCTCGTATGCTGCCGGTACTACTAATAAGGTTTTAAACTTTGTTGTGCTGGTTTTCGAAAGATATATGTAAATAAATATTCAAATATTCAAATAAAGGTTTAAAAAAAGACCTTACTTATGTAATTTGTGCCCAATATACTCAATGGTGTCGACTGTTTTGATGTGGTCGCTGCGGTGTAGTTGTTAGTGCATTGGTCTGCTACGCAGATTGTCCGGTTTTCTAATACTTCTAAAAATTAGAAAAAAGAAATTTCTACACGGCAGCATCTGGGTAAAACGTTAATAAAGAACAAAACAGAAGTTATAAAAAAGGGCATTTTAAAGGTGCAGTTTACTTTTCTAACCTGTTACTCAGCATTTTAGTAAATAGTCATTTACTTTACTTTACTTTTAATGGCACAACAGCCCATGGAGGGCCTTGGCCGAGCTTTTCGTATCCATTCATGTTGTGCGTGTTATATTTGTACATGAATGGAAGGGACCTACAGTTTAATGCCGAATCCGAACGGCGAAGTGAAAAGCTTTTCATAGCAATTTTTACTCTTGTCGGTTTGCCATTAAGGTGCGTTCACAATCATACGCAGCATTTTGGACTGATAGCGTTGCAATATTTCGACATTTGAATTGGCGGCTGTACCCCACAGTTGTATGCCGTAGGTCCATATGGGTTTAAGGATCATCTTGTAAAGGAGTCGTTTGTTTTCGCAACATAGTTGCGAATTGCGATTGAGTAGCCAGAAGATATTTCGCAGTTTAAGACCTAGAGCTTTGCGTTTCGTAAATATGTGCATTTTCCATGTGAGACGTCTATCCAGATGTATTCTTAGGTACTTAGCATTGTTTGCTTGAGAGATTTGTATTGCGTTTAATTGCACAGGTGGGCAAGTATTGCGCCGTGTTGTGAATGTTACTTGCACCGACTTGGTTGGTTTCGTTCGCCACAATTTTCCAGTTTTTAAGCCACAAGGATATTTTATTTAAACATTCTTGCATGTTTAAACATTTGAATGAGGCAGTGACAGGATCACCATCAATTGACAAGGCAGCAGTGTCGTGTGCGAAAGTTCCAATAACAATACAATCAGTTGACGGCAAATCAGCAGTGAACAGTAGATATAACATTGAGCCCATAACACTGCCCTGATGAACACCGGCTTGTATATCATACAGAGATGTGATGTCATTGCCCTGCTTCACAAAGAACTGGCGATTATCAACATACGATTTCAAGAAGGTGTAAAAGTTTATTGGAAGCATTTTTCTAGCTTTATATAAAATCCCCTCGTGCCACACACGGTCAGAAGCTTGTGATATGTTCAATTGTACCGTGATCTTGACGGAAACCGAACTGATGGAATGAGGAACGAGATGTCTTGACACAATAATAGGCATTGGAAGGGATTGGTAGCAGCCTTATGGGGCGGTATGATTTTCCATCTCCAGCACTTTTACCGGGTTTTTAGATCATTTTTATTTGCGCAACCTTCCACTGTGGTGGGACGATGCTAGTTCTCAACACAGCATTGTAGAGTTGCGTTAGGAAGGTTATTGCTTGCTCTGGTAATTCCTTCAGAATTTTTCCTGCAATCAGATCATATCCTGGAGCCTTCGCAGATTTCAATTTGTTTATAATTGACCGCACTTCGTTTTTTGTGAATCGAGATATCGGTAAATCTAGTTGATATGGCTGAGCTAAGAGCTCGGATACTTCATCTAATATTTCCGTCGGTGGTTCGTCAGGATTAGGAATAAATACATTTTTAAAATGTTGCGCGAAAATTTGTGCCTTTTCGTGGTCACTTTTCGCCCACGTTCCACCGGGTTTTCGTATTGGAGGTTGTAATTGTGTTGGTCTTTTCAATTTATTTGCTGCCTTCCAAAGAGAATAATCAGTTGCAAAAGTTGCTTCGAGTTTTTCAATATAATTTTTGAATATAATGTTTTTGTCCTCAGCTAACAGTAGTTGTAACTCATTGGTTTTAGCATTGAAATGCTTTTTATCGCCTGGGAACCGTGTATTTTGCCAAATTTTCCTTGTTAATCTTTTTTCTTTTATATTTTCCATGATTGAAATGGAATACTTGTTTGTGTAGGAACTTGTAAGTACTGGAGTAGAAGCCCAAGCGGATTGTTGAATACAGTAATTAAAGTGTTCGACTGCTTCTATAATGTTGTTGGATGTTTTTAGTAGCAGTTTCAGATTAATCGTTGTGGCAACTAACTCTCTAAAGAAAGGCCAATTGATTTTTTAATTATGGAGCACACATGGCTTGTTTATTTCCTTTGGCGTTTTGTTAAGAATAATTATCACAGGGGAATGGTCTGATGATAGGTCAAAATTTGATTGGCATTTAAAACTTGTAAGAGCAATACCTCTAGATACACAAAAGTCAATAAGATCAGGGATTTTTTAAGGATCCGTAGGCCAATACGTTGGTTATCCTGTTGAGATGGTGCTTAGATTTAAACTTTGAATATCAGATATGAGCTGTCGCCCTTTTGTAGTTATTAGTCGCAAGCCCCAAGCAGTGTGCTTTGCATTGTAATCTCCACCACTCATAAATCTGTTGCCAAGTGTATTAAAGAATATTTTATACTCTTCTTTTTTTATATTATGTTTTGGGGGGCTGTATATCGGTAGCAGATATTATAATTGGCCCTATCCAATCTTCTATTACAATATTTGTAGCTTGAATATGTTGTGCACAAAAGGATGTTGTTTCGTGATGTTTTATATTACGTTCTACCAGTATTGCACTTCCGCCGTATGCTTTTCCATCTGGATGCATTGTGTGGCAAAAGTTATAGTTGTTGATTTTAAAATGGCTGGTGTGAGTGAAGTGTGTTTCAGATATCAGAAGTATGTCGACATTATTTATGTCTCAGAATGATTTAATCTCAAGGATGTGGTGTGAAATTCCAGATAACTATTTTTAATTTACCGATTTTGAGAAGAGTTTGATGTTAGATTTATTAACAAGTTTGTCATGGTGGTAAGTTGCTGCATTATCTGTTTTAGCAATGACATCATTTCACGCATATCAGGTGAATTGTTTGGAAGTTGAACAATATTTGTTGCAATTTCATTTTGATTTGGGGGTGTCTCTGACAGCCTTCGCGTACGTTACGGTTTTTTGCTGTAAATTATTTGGCTGTTGTTATTTGTTTTTTTAGGAAAGGGTTTCTTAATTGTTGTAGGTTTTTATATACAGCACACCCTTTATAATTTGCAGGATGATTTCCATCACAGAGAGCATATTTTATATCTTCAGATCTATTTATTCTTTTACAATTAGCGGAGGAGTGACTTTCAGTGATCGCTGTGGCGTAGTGGTAGTGCGCTGGACTGTCCGGTGTTCGAATCTCGGCGCAGGCAAAGTCAAAAAGTAGAAAAAATTATTTTTCTCTTTTGGCAGGCAATTACAAATCTACGAGAATTCGGGAATCTAAAGCAATTCGGGATTAAACTGTAGGTCCCTTCCATTCATGTACAAATATAACACGCACAACATGAGTGGATGCGAAAAGCTCGGCCTAGGCCCTCCATGGGCTGTTGTGCCATTAAAAGTAAAGTGACTTTCAGCACATTTAATGCACCTAGGCTTACGTCTACAATATGCCCTTATGTGACCAAATTGCTGGCAGTTTGCGCATTGTCGTAACTCGCGCTAGGGACGTGGTGGTTCAAATACGATTCTGCTATGTAATAAGTTTTTGACTTCGTATATTTGTTTTTTGTTACTTTTGAGTTCTAGCTCGACTTAAAATATAGGAAGTAGCTGTTAGTAGTTCTTTGTTTTATATTCCAAACATTGGATGGCCGACATCTAAAAGTTCATTTATCATATTTTCAATGTTTTACTTGGGGTTCATTAGAAAACGGCTTAATTCTTTATGTGCCTATATATTTTAAAGTTGTACTAAAAAACATAAATCCATCTACTGCAGTGGATGATATTTATATCATTAAGCCGTTTTCTAATGAACCCCAAGTAAAAAATTGAAAATACCATTATCTCGAAAACTCGAATAATCTGACAGTGGCACCACATTGAATTAAGTAAGGTAAGCAGGTAGTGGAAGGTTAGGAAAAGAGTTGCAAACACTTTTATTGTTATTTCGCATTTTCGGCTATGTTTTATACGAGTTTGATCGTTGCTCATTAAACAATGTGATCTATCCATCTAAAATCTCGTCAATCTGTTATATGCTAAATTTTAAAAATGCATACTGTAAAATATTTAATTTGAAATTAAAATGAAAACAAGCATTTACTATTTCAAATAAGTGCTCTTCACTTCGTTTCTAATTGTTCCTGTACGAATAACTTTGAAAAGCGAAAACTTTTCACTTCAGAATATTTATGCAAAGAATGCATTTAAATATCCGTTTTCCTTCCTTGTCAAATTTTCCATTTAAAGCTGATGGTAACTAACTAGTAAGTGTTTACATGTGCAGCATGAGAGTGAGCAGTGTGTTTTTGTTTGTGTATATATTTGTTTGTTGAGTAACTTACTTAAAAACGAAAAAGCTTCATGGCAGCAGCAACTGCAGCAGAGCTGCCGCAGCAACTGCAGCAGCATGGGCCCAACTTAAGTAATATATCGTCGATGTATGACTACGATAACGAAATATGTAAAGAGAGTTATAAAAAAAATGAGAGGAGTTGGGAAAAATGATGTAGTATAAGAGGAGAGTAAAATATACATAAGTAAAATCAGAAGAAGTAAAGCCAAAATATAGTAAGAGAAAATATGTGTTTGATGTTAGTATTGCCAGACTGTAGGATTTTGACCGGCAAAAGGGCGAAATTGATTTTATATATTAAACGGCATTTTTGGATTAAATTATAAATGATCCATAAATAAAAAAATTAAATGTTTATAAGTATTCTACTTAGAACTTATATATTGTAGTACCTAAGTATTTACATATACTATTAACATAAATGCTGGAATGAAACCCTAATCAGCCATGGGGAATAAACTTATCTTCTCAGCGATAGCTTTAGGATGAAATGAATTCAGGAAATTATTGGTATTGATTCCTAAACTAGTTGTAACTATTCAGCAACCGTTCAAGAAATCTCATATGAAATGTGTCCAGGACATATGCTTTTCAACTGTGAGTTTAACATAAAATTAATGATATTGATAAAGAGAAAACAATATTGTTAAATATTAATTGTGAAATCTTCGTAAAAGGTTTATCTATTTCCAATAACTACTTAACTAACTAACTTCTTAATATTTTTGAATTCGTAAATCCAAAAGTTGCTGTTAATAATGATAAAATGCTTGTTCCAAAACTATCAATCGAATTGCAAAATATGTATGTTGATGTCGACAAGTGATGAATGAAATGATCATCCTTATTCTGAAATCGAAAAAAACAAAAATTTATCAAACACATGCAAAGTTTCCGAATTCTTGTTAAATATGAAGACGGATTGTTTCCAAATTTATCGAAGTTGTATAACTTTATTTCGTTATTGCTGCCCTTTAATGCTGATGCAGAACTAATCGTTACTGATGTTAAAGTAAAAAAGAGAAAATATTGCTAATTACACTGAATTACTTCATATCAAATTAAATTATCATAATTTTTTTTTATTACTATTTTAAATTTTAAATTAACGTTTATTTTGTTTTTAAGTATACTTATTTATTTTTTTTGGTAGCTGTGGCGTAGTGGTAATGCGTTGGACTGCTATGCAGAGTGTCCGGGGTTCGAATTTCGTCACAGGCAAAATCGAAAAGTAAAAAAAAAAGATTTTTCTACACGCCACCATCTCTTGGCAGGCAATGGCAAACCTACAAGAGTAAAAATTGCTATGAAAAGCTTTTCACTTCGCCGTTCGGATTCGGCATTAAACTGTAGGTCCCTTCTATTCATATACATGTAATGTATATGTAATATAACGCGCACAACATGAGTGGATGCGAAAAGCGAAAAGCTCGGCCTAGGCCCTCCATGGGCTGTTGTGCCATTAAAAGTAAAGTAAGTATTTTTTTTTTAAGAATTGCCTTTACGTTAGTTAAAAATGTATGAAAAATTTAATTTTTAAATTACATAAAATAATAATCCATATTATCATTTAGTTTATATGTAATTTTTCGAGGGATTTTTGCCATATTGAAATAGGAAATATTCGAGATTTTAGTATACGACACTGGGATTTTGGGAACAAAAAACTGGTAAGACTGGTTGGCAACACTCTAGTGCAGTATTAGTTGGAGAGAGCTGATTTGCGTAGGAGAGTAACAATATTAATACACCAACAAATGCTACTTGCGTACACCTGTGAGTTCCCAGTAAAACTTAAGATCATCGTTAGAGTAATCATCGAGCGCTCAATACCGAGAAATCAATAATCGACTCACTATCGCTCCTACTTTTGAACATAGCATTTCCTATGGCATAGAGTAATCGTTTTGACCTCCAAATGTAGTAATACCATTGTAGGGAGAAAACGATTGATGTTTGACGTTTTCTCTTTCTCTCTCTCTTCTAGGTTCTAGTAAATTATTTTCTATACTATTTTTTTTTTAATTTATCAATTCTCTACTCTCTACATTCATATACAATATATAAGCTTCTGTTTTATTTTTATTATTTATAAAATACTTATATAAACTTTATCTGAATATTAGAAAAGCAAGAATTTATTTACACTCATATTTTTACTCGTACATTTTTGTTTGATTGTTGTACGCACCGAAAACGGAGAGTGAAAAAAAACACAACGAACAAAATTCTCAATTGTCACTAATACTGTAATTTAAAAATATTTGTTTTTGTACTAGGATTAGCTACTAAGTATATTAACTAAAAAAGTAGATAGAGATAAAAAGAAAACTGATACTTTTAGTCGTTTTGCTTTGGCATGTTTTGTTGTTATTGTTTTTTCATAGACCTGACAACATATCTTTTTGATTGCACGGTTTGGATTATTAAAAGGGCAATCGTTTAAGGAGAACTTTTTATTCTTTTTTTTTTTTTGTTTTAAACAATGGAAATCTTCTTAGATATTGGTAGCCCTGTGCTGCTGAAACCACCTCCTGAGTCCTTCTGTCCTCATAGAAGCTCGCAGATATGGGTTGGAGCTTCACGAACGCAACTGGAGCTCCTGGACCGTATCCAACATCGATTGATAAAGCTAATAGGAGACAGTAGAGTTTCCAGCTCTATTGACTCCTTGGAACACCGTCGAAACGTGGCTTAAGTCTCACAGTTCTACCGTTACTTTAACGGTAGATGTTCTTCTGAGATGCGCAAGCTGATGCCGCCAGTTCGTGTGTTCAACAGAACTGCACGGCTAGCACGAACTCACGCCTTCCACGTAGACACGGTGTTCCAACGCACTACGCATTACAGAGAAGTTCGTTCATCTGTCGTACCGCACGTATTTGGAATAAGCATTTTTTTCCCCCCCAATTATTATGACCCTTGGAAGTTTAAAGCAAACGTCCATAACTACTTCTCCCTCCTTTTTCCTCCCACTTATCAATCTTCCTTCTAATCAACATAAAGCGCTGCATTTATAGGGGTACCCCCCCTCCCCCTGTCTGATATGTAAAAAAAAAAAAAAAAAAAAACACCGCTAATTCGCAACGCAGGATTTGGTTTTTTCAACTATTCTCCGTTGTTGAGATCGCTGCGGCTCTTACAATTTGCTCTTCACGTCGTACTTATTGCATCATTTTTGGCAATAATAAAAGAGCATTCCGAATTTGTCCAGCTGGGTTCTTGTGTGTACACACTATACACATATACATACATCTGAGTGTATGTATATGAATTTGTTTACATTGAAGTTGACACTTTTCAGAGTTTTTTGTTGTTATTTTTTATATAGATACTTACATAGGCTAGTGTGAAGCGTAAAGAGTTGGAAAAAAAGGTTGTATGTTGTATATTTGTACGCATTTATGCACATAATTCATTATACACTCGTTAAAATGTCCTGTTGTTTCCTGTTGCTTTTGTTGTTGTAAATAAATGTTTAGATTTGTAGACAGAACAGTTGCTGTGTTGAAAAACATCAACGAAAAGTTGTATGCATGTTGTTGCTGAAAAAAGTTTATCCGGCTTTATGCAAAAACATGAGATTTACATTTCATTCGCTCCGTTCTGAGTGCGTTGGCTGCCACATCATCATTTTCAGGTTTTCATAGTTCTGCTTTTTGCTTTATGTGTCGCAATACGATGAACAGAAATTAAAATATCTGTTGTTAATACTTGCTGTTTTTTTTTTTATATGATTTTACATTTTTTTTTATAATTTGCTGCCGGTAACAACACAAACTACTAGCAATGCACTTTTGTTTCGTATAACTTTTCTGAAAAGTACACACACACACACACACACACACACACACACACACACACACACACACACACACATACACACATACGTACCTATACTAACATGTGACTTCATTTTCTCTTTTTTTTATTAATGTGTTTTGTTCCTAGTTGCGTTGCACTTTTTTCCGCTCTCTCGCTGTGTCGTTAAATCACAAGCGACATATTTCTACAATAAATGTCATTGTGTGATATTAACCACACTTATACATATATTATACATATATAACAACACAGATACGATACATACGCACACACATGCAGTAAAATCACAAAAACATTTGTCAAACAAAAAAAAGAAATAAAACAAAAAAAAAAAAATTCTGCGGTTCATGTATGAAGTGGTCGATGTTGATGCTCTTATTGTTGCTGCTGCTATTTGTTGTTCCTATTGTTGTTTTTGCGGATTTTGCTAGTACTGGTGTTGTTGTTGTTTTTGTTAGTACTGCTGTTGTTGTTATGATGATAGCAACCATTTTCAAATGCCCTCAATAAACCACATAGTAAAACCTACATACGGCAAGTACGTAGGTTTATAAATGCATTCACATAACACAGACAGACACACACACACACACACACACACACACACACACACACACACAAAACATACATACAAACGCCGGGGTGTTGCTAAATGTTCTCAGAGGTACTTAGTTAGTTAGTTCTGCAAGTTTGCTCCATGTTTCAGACTCTATGTCCATGAAAACAGTATCTAAACAGAAATTACTTGATATTCTGATTCTGTCTACTCTGTTCTGGCTTAAACTGTATGGCTCAGGCTTCATATGTATGCAGTTCTGATGTTTTGAATTCTGCTGAAAAGCTTCTACTTAAAATTTCAATGCACTTGTATATTGCTATCTGGAGCAAGGCTTTATACTTTTACATAATTCGTGCGTAAATGACCTCGCTGAGATCTCCATGAATGAGTGGGAGCGAGGACGCGTCAAAATGGTAATCTCTCTAAAATAAATCCCCCTCGGCAACAGTGGGTATCGCGTATCTTTGCTGAGTTGGTATACATGAGGCATATCTGCATGGCTGGTAGTGTGTAACCAAGAGTAGCGAAGTATCCCACATATATTCTAAAAAGGAATCCGGCACAATGCTGAGATCATTCCCAAACCATAAAGAAGAGATCACGTATTTTAAAATTTTTTTTTTTATGTTAATTTAACACACAGGGTGTAATCATGTGAATGCAGAGCATTGTGTTGATTGTAAGGAAGATTGATAGGTGGGAGGAAGAAGGAGGGAGAATGAGAGAAGGAATGCAATCTCACAGGACACCGATAGAATGGCAGTAGACTGAAAATGCTAAGGGTAGTTCTTCGAAAATTTAACTGGAATGGAGTCTCTTAAGAGATGAGTGCGTTGGCAGAAGTAGTTGCAACCATCAGCGGGCACAAGTCTTCTTCTTTTAGTGGCACAGCAGCCCATGAGGGCCTAGGCTGAGCTTTTCGCATGTTGTGCATGTTGTGCATGTTAGGGATCTGCAATTTAGTACCAAATCCGAACGGCAAAATTCTCTTTTGTAGGTTAACCATTGCCTGGCATGAGGTGATGCCGTCTGGAAAAAATTTTTTTTCTATCTATTTTTTATATCTCTTGTGCCGAGATTTGAACCCCGTAGACTATGCGTAGTAGACCAATGCACTACCAACTACTCCCCGGCGACCACACAAATCACAATCTTAAAATAAGTTTTGAGCCTAAAATAAGCCGTGTCGCCAGCGACTATAACTCTACGTGAATCGAAGCCGGGTCCAGTAGTTGTAAAGAATAAATCCGGAGATGCCCTTTCTACTCGAATGAAAGGCCTTGGAATAAACCCGCTAAGGAGGGGTTGCTGGCGAAAGCGCGATAAAATGCTGTGGCCAAGATCTGCGGTCGTCTGGAGAACAAATGAAACCTGATCGAAGAAGAAATTGGAAGCAAACGAGAGCGCTTTATACAGAAAGCGAGGGTCCCTACAGTAAGAGACCAGAGCGGAACGAGGGGGTTATTGAGAAGGAGAAATAATCGAAGATTATGCACAATTTTAAGAGATTCGAAATTTTTGCAGATTATTATACTTGTGTGTTGTTGTTTTAAGTGCTAGAAACTCTTAATTTATTTCAGTATTTACACTTAATTTTATTCAGTGCAATAAACTTCGCATCGGGTTCATGCTGATTGGTAGTGCGTTGTCCTGCTACGCAGTGTCCCGAGCTCAAATGACGGCATAAGCAAAATCAAAAAGTAGAAAAAATCATTTTTCTTACCTCATCTTTTTTTTCACTATTTACTTGTACTATTAATTGATATTTCGGAGAGCTTTACGCAAGAATGTTTTTTTTTATTAATTGGACTTTATTCTCAATTTGATTCAGCTAAAATCGTGGTCCAATAATTTTTAAAACGTTAAATTTTTCACGTGCATTTTTATTTATTGTAAGCCCGCAACGCAAAAGAGAGTTTCATTCTTATAAAAATTGTAATTAGTGAAAATATTTATATAAAAACTAATTTAATAAAAAAAATTTGTTATTGATAAAAGTGACATGAAAAGTATAGCGTCCCCAGCAGTAAACTTTTGATACAAATCAGTATTGACTTATGGCCGCGTGTAGATATTTTATGTACGAGTACGTACTTATAGTCTAAGAGGCCATGACAATGGAATTCTCTGAGTGTCTTAAGGCTAGTAGCAAGTACATAAACATACTTTGCTTAGTCAAGTTTTGGTTAGGACATGTGGACATGGCACCTCTCATTCAAGTGAAATTTGAACAAAAAATTTAAGGAAATTAAACAAAATTCGATGCACTTCAGAAAAAAAGCTTCAGAAATATTGCTGTGATATTGTGGTATTGTCAACAATGGGCAACATCCAAGTAGGCGTGGTATGCCAATTATTATAATTTTCTTAAAAGGCATTTCAAATGTGTGTATAAATAAAATATGAATTTAAGAATTAAGTAGTAGGTACGTTGTGGCGTGGCGTAGTGGTAGTGCGTTGGACTGCTACGCAGAGTGTCCGGGGTTCGAATCTCGGCACAGGCAAAATCAAAAAAAAAAGTAGAAAAAATAATTTTTCTACACGGCACCACCTCTTGTCAGGCAATGGCAAACCTACAAGAGTAAAAATTGCTATGAAAAGCTTTTCCTTCGCCGTTCGGATTCGGCTTTAAACTGTAGGTCCCTTCCATTCATGTACAAATATAACACGCACAACATGAGTGGATGCGAAAAAGCTCGGCCTAGGCCCTCCATGGGCTGTTGTGCCATCAAAAGTAAGTAAAGTAAGTAGTAGGTACGTTATTACAGTAAACCCCTGTTAAGTGCCTCCCATTTTTTTTATTTGATACATTGAACACACAGGGTGTGCAGAGCATTGGGTTGATTGTAAAGAAGATTGATAGGTGGAAGGAAGAAGGAGGGAGAAGGTGAGAGGGAATGCAATCACAGCACACCGATAAAGAAATAAGTACCATGCCCGCTTAAGTGCCTGTAATCTGCTACTTTCTCTTGCAAATGTCCATAGGAATTTCACCTTTTAAGTGCCTTTCCCACTTATGCACCTTAAAAGCCTGACATTTTTAGGTGAGGTGCCCTACTGGTGTTTACTGTACTTGGAAAAATATTGTAAGTAAGTAAGAAGAATTAATTATGAACTTAAAACAATATTTGGTTTTCTTGACTAATGGCTTTTTGTAAAACTCTTTCTTTCTTCTTTCAAATATACCTTGCAAGTTTTTTGTTAATACTGGACAATTTGCTGAAATCAGTGGAGATAAGTGGTCGCACTACGTCCGAATGCATGTTTTAATTACTTAGTAGGGACATAAATACTGTTCCAACATTGAACACACCCATTCCAATAGTAGAATAGTAGAACATTCCCTGTTATTACCACATAGTTTATGAAAGCTAATCTCTATATCGTTAGTCTGTAACGGAAATTCAAAATTGTGTCAGCTTTCATCATGGAGTGGTCAGATAATGAGAACCGCATCGCTGTTATAGCACTTTTTAAGTTTGAAATGAAAAAAGGCGATATTTTCAAAACGATCCGCCCACTCGGGATTAGTCGCATGTTCGTTTACTGGTGCATAAAACTGTATGATGAGACTGGAGATATAAACACCGCCACCGCTCGGGCCGTTCATGTACAGTTCGCACGCCGCAAGTCATCAAAGTCGTCAAATTAAGAATTCAGCGAAATCCGCTCCGAAAACAGAAAATCATGGCCAGTGAGATGAATAAAACGCAAAATTCCATGAGTTGAATTATTAAAAAAGACTTGCGACTTGGTGCCTTCAAACGACGCACCGGATATTTGTTGACTGCAGCTTTGGAGCAAAATAGGGTAGAAAAATACAAACGTCTGTTGGTGAAGCACGCTGATAACTTTCTCAGAAAAATTTTGTTTGCGGCTGAAAAAATGTTCACAGTGCATGAAAAATTTAACAAGCGAAATGATAGGGTGTATGCACGGTCATCTAAGGAAGTATCTGAACTGATTCCAAGGGTCGAAAAGGGTCAGCACCCAGCTTCAGTTATGGTTTGGTGGGGTGTCTCTTACGATGGGGTCACTGACTTGCATTTCTGCGAACAAGTGGTCAAAACTTCGGCATAGTTTACCAAAAAAAACTGTTTTGGAAGCTGTTGTGAAGCCACTTAACCATTCCCTGTTTTAAAACCAGCCGTGGGCTTTCCAGCAGGATTCTGCGCCAGCACATAAGGCTAAGACCACCCACACCTGGCTTCAAAACATTTTGTAAGCTTTCATTTGCTCTGAAGAATGGCCGTCTGGCAGCCCTGGTCTGAACCCACTGGATTACAAATTATGGGCAGTTTTAGAGGACATGGTTTTCCACAAAAGTTACCCCAACATTGATTCTCTGAAGACTGCTTTGATTCGTGCTATCAGCACTTTTCCAATGCACGAGGTGCGTGCAGCTATTGATGGTTGGCCAGTGCGACTTAAGGCGTGCATGAAGGCCAAACGCTGGCATATCGAATAAGTGATTGCTTTTTGTATACAATATATGGTATATCAATAAATATATTTTAAAAAATGGCCAAAAAAAAATTAATTATTTTTAATTTGATAACATCAAATGTGTGTAACAGTATTTATGTCCCTACTAAGTACAATTTCATTGTTACTAAATTTTATTGAAATTATCCATAAACTTTTTTCCGAACTACTTCTTCAAAACTTTCTTCTTTCTTTCTTTTTGGTTTTTCTTTTAATGGCACAACAGCCGAGGGAGGGCCGAGGCCGAGCATTTCATGTTTTGTTCAAAACTATCTTTCAATATTAATAATTTTATATTATCTAATTTTTTTGTTTCTGAAAAAAGAAAAAGGTGATGCTTCCACAACATTAGGATTTGCTCATATACTGTTTTAACTACTTATTTGTTAAATGAATAACATCACATGGGCAACTTTTAGTACTACCCTTGAATTATGTAGAGTATAAAACCAAAATGTGCATGTATTCGAATATTCATGTATGATTTTATTTTATTTTATGTATATGTATTTTATAAAAATATTCGCCATATTTTTATAGCAATTTTATGAAGGAACGTGCAGCATATAGACGAATGAATAAAATAAAAACATTAGTTAGTATGTATTGCTTTTTATTTTTGTTAAATATTTTTTCAATTTTTCACATTTTTATCTCGTTTATTGCGCATCGCCGCGGCTGCCATCGTCGTCGAGCAATGGAGTACGTGGCTGCAGCCAATGCCCATGGCCGCCAAGAGAGCAAACTTCATGTTGAGTGTTACGCCTTTTTATTGTATGCCATTCAGTTATGTTTTTGTTGTTTTAATTTTGCAGCCAACGCATTTCGCATTGCAATTGAACAAATTTTCATATTTTCACTATTTTCTTTGTACATTTTTGTGATTGTTTTTATTGTTATTGTTGCAATTTTTGTTTTGTTCTACTACTGCTGTTGCTGCTGCTGCCACCGCCGTCGCTTGCTGCATACAATTTAATCCTGCGTATTAATTCTTGTAAATGTTGTATGCCTAATCTCTCATAAATTCATGTAAATAATATCCTTTTTTTTTCTGATTGAAGCCAGAAAAAAATATCAATAATAAATACCATTTAGTTTTGTGGTTTAGTATTGGTCTAGTATTTGTTTCGTGAGTTCGATTTGAAGTTTAAAATCAACAAAAATTATTAAAAGAATTACCAATTCCCCAGTGAAATCATAATTATTTTCTTCATAAGAGGCAAATCATGGCTTTGTTCAATGTTGGGTAGGAGATATAATTTTTAATGACTTTGAATCTTCGACAAACTCAACCCGACAATTGATTGATTTTTTTTTTTGTTAAATTCAAATATATAAATCTAAGGAGTTTCAACTCCATTCTCTTGCCGTACAATCATGCTTGAAGACAATTTCCAAAATCCCTTACAAAATGTGCTAATCAATGGAATACATTTTTCTATTGAAATTTTGTTTGAATCAGCTTCCACGGTTTAATAAATTTCTGAGCAAAACGTGGCCTTGTACTTCTACTGTTTCTAAAAAAGAGAAGCAATATTGAGATTTCATCCAAAAAAAAAATAAATAAATTTTTCTGACATCTTTCATACTAACTAGGAACTGTCCTGCACTCGTAGGTCAGGTTCCCGGCCTTCTTTACATCCATCCATCAAACTATGTTGTCATTCAAAGACTCGCATTTCGTATTTAATGTCATTTGGAATTAGTTGAATTACTTATTTAAAAATTTTACTTCATTGGATTATTTAATAAAACCTACCGATTACACAGTGCAACACGTTATTGGCGACCTGACAACCACCCACATAAGTTGAAAGTAGTGATAGAGCGTAGCAGAAACCCATTCCAGCATTTGCTCCTAGGCGTCATACATTTTTTGTATAGCTTCGCAAATTTTGGCGCGTATGAGCCAAATATATATATTTATACCAACTTGCCTACTTTCTTAGATGGCGCTATAATTGATGATCGGTCTTGGCCACCTCAATAAAGTCTCGCCAGCTATGTGCGAGCCGGCGCCAGTTGGTAAGGCTAAGTGCTGTCAGGTCTTCCTGTAGCTGGTCTTTCCAACGGAGATAAGGCGAAGTAGAATACCTTCCGAGCCGGAGCATTTTCGTCCATTCACTCATGGAGTTTTATGCGCTTGTCTATGTTAGATTCGGAGCACAGTTCTTTTAGTTAATGGTGCGATCTTCTTCGATACATGGCCACAGATTTTGTGAAGTATCTTCCTCTCGTAAGCTCCCTATAGCCTCTCATGATTGAGCCTCTCATGACGAAAAGTCTCTTATGTAGCGTTAATTTCGTCCGTCGAGAGAAGACTCTACTTCTTATTATTGTTGGTGTTGATGCTGGACCATACATAATCGAAATCCTTGACTACTACGCCTAGTTAGTCTTTGTTGTCGTTTTGTCTTCGTTCACCATTAGACTCACTCGACGAGAATCCTTTTCCAGGTTCGAGAATGCAGCACTGGCTACTTGCGCATTCACCGTAAACCCATTCGTTGGTGGTGTTCCGAAGCTCACCAAAGAGGTTTCAAAAATAAAATTTTCCAAGATTTTACCGCAGTTTTCAAACACATTGTACTTTTTTGGCATGGTATGTTCTAGAGCGTGTGAGGTAGGACATTATCGTTTACTTTGCTGAGTTTATGACTTATGAGGTTAATATTAAATGTGTATAAATATAACAAATCGCTCATACGCACTGTGGTACCAAACGATTTCAAAGTGCGAAAAAAGTGTTCGCAGGAACACGGTAAATAATGAGGAATGAAAAAAGTAAACAAAAAATTGTTGTTGTTATGTTATAAGCATGTAACTTGTTATATTATTTTCTAGTAATTGCGTGCTTCGGGCTTTTATTAAATACTACTTTTTTCCCTGCTACAGAATTCAAATTTTTCTTTTAATTCCTAGAATGGGTAATGGCCGAAACAGTATTTAGGTAATTTTGTGTAAAAAATAATAATAAATTCGTTTTGATGTAATTATAGAAATTCTCAGTCATTCTCAGTATTTAGCCATTGGCAGGCATTGGCAAACTTCCAAGAATAAAATGTGTGCCATACAAAAATGTATGACGCCTAGGAGCAAATGCTGGTAGGGGTTTTTGCTACGCTCTATCACTACTCCAAGAAAAGCTGTTCACTTTGCCGTTCGGAGTCGGCTTAAAACTGTAGGTCCCTTCCAAGCCTGTACGAATATAACACGCACATCACGAATGAATTAAGGCAAACAGCATGAGCACTCAAGAAAGCTGTGTATTATATCGTTCGTTTTTTTTTTTTTTTTTGTATAATATATTTATTTCAGCTAATTTGTTTTTATGCACAAAATGGAAATTAATTCTTTTTTGCTTCTCTTATTTTTTCTTCTTCTTCCTCCGCTGTGTTCACAATTGTTCTTTTGTTGTTAGTTTCTTAATTGGGTGAGTTGAATTAGTGTGGTGAGTTTGAATGCTTGCGAGTTTGATTGATGATTATGAACAACGAGAAGCCATCAAAAGAAGAAGTATAGAAGAATCTTGTTTTCTTTTCGCTTTCTTCAGTTCCAAAGGTATTTTCTTATTTTCAGATTTGAACCCGAATGAACTCAATAAAATTGTGTGCGTCAGTGGGAAGACCTAGAGAAGTTTACTTCTTCAGAACTTTCACGTTGAAATTTGTAATAATTTTTGTTTGAAATATTAACTTTGTTAAGAAACTGATGGCGAGAGCCCTATATCAATAATATATATAATTTTTTATATGCTACTTTTGATAGAGAGCGCCACCCATCATTTATAATATGATAATAGTATAAATCATAATTTTTTTCATACGCTATTGATAAGGGTTTCAACTTTCGCTGCGACGATCATCTTCTACCCTCGGCGTAAATATAACATAAAAAACGATTTTAAAGAAGTAATCCGGGGGATAGTCCGGGGTTTGAATTTCGGCACAGGCAAAATCAAAAAGTAGAAAAACTAATTTTTATACACGGCACCACCTCTTGGCAGGCAATGGCAAACCTACAAGAGTAAAAATTGCTGTGAAAAGCTTTTCACTTCGCCGTTCGGATTCGGCATTAAACTGTAAGTCCCTTCCATTCATGTACAAATATAACACGCACAACAAGAGTGGATGCGAAAAGCAAAAAGCTCGGCCAAGGCCCCTCCATGGGCTGTTGTGCCATTAAAAGTAAAGTAAACTAAAGAGAATTTTTTGAAGTGAAGGGTTCAAAGAGAATATCGAACTTTAACAGACAAATTTAGACGAGGGTATATACAGTTAGAAATTAGACCACCCACAGGTAATTTTGACTTAGAATTAACAACTTTTAACATTGCCCGAACTTTAGAAATTTTTCACTGTTTGGAAGTCGATCGTGAGGCTACTGGAACTAAACTAACACTAGCTCACTATTTTTGTTTGAAAACTGAAAATTTTGTATGTTCACTAAGTATGTTTTTTTTTAATCGAAATGACTTCAATTGTATTGAGGCGTACTAAATAAACTGAGTCAAATCACCTTCTGAGCGAAAACATTCTAGAAAAATATTGAATCAGAGACTTACTAAAATGGCAAATTTATTACTGTTTCTGGTGACCCGCGAAATTCTTGGTGAAAAAGCTTGTGCTGCGCTGGTTTATAGCCACATTAAATAAATTAAGAGTTTAATTAATGAGAAACTCTGGAAGGCTTATGATTTAGAGAAAACGAATACTTGAAAAGGTATTGCAGGTGAAAGGCATCTTCGATGGAAACGTTTCATTTATGCGGTGTGGAAAGAAGACAAAGAAGAAGAAAACAGTTAATTCAAATGTATCAAACTTTCAGTCTCATTAGGCTGTGGTTATATTCAAATTGCACTCGGAGAACACCATGCAATTGTTGTTGCGCGAACACGAAAAAAGAGCACGAGAATAAAATATGATGTGATGGAAGACCCAAAATTTGAGTAAACTCTTAGGCTAAGGTTATATTCAAATTTTACTCGGCGAACACCTTGCAATTGTTGTTGCCCGAACGAAAAAAGAGCTTTTACTCACTCTCACACCAAACACGATATGCATTAAATATATTATTCATAAAACTATTGTAGAAAAATCAAATTATTTTTATAATTTTTCAATTATATTATTAATTGCACTCTCGTTTAAAGTTTTTTGGTATACCATTTAGTGTTGCCGTTGCGAACAACATAGCATTAAAAAAAAAAAACTGAATTTCGACAAAAAGCAACTCTGTAATGAACTCCAATGTAACCACTACACCCAGCACGAGAGTAAAATTTGATGTGTTCGTCGAACAGCGAACACCTGTATAACCAGCACCTTAGGCTGTGGTTATATTCAAATTTTACTCGGCGAACACCATGCAATTCTTGTTGTCCGAACACAAAGAAAGAGCTTTTACTCACTCTCACAGCGAACACGATATGCTGGGTGAAATGTACACCGAGCACGCCGAGTATTCAGGGTTAGCAATGAGTTATTCTAAAAAAAAGGAACAAAAATGTATGTAAAATTTAGGAAAAACATGCAAACCTGTGCATCATTATTTTCATATGCAAAAAGGTGAAGTTGCGAATGTTTTTAGTTTTTAAAAGTGAATATTAAATATATTATTCATAAAATTATTGAAGAAAAATCATTTTATTTTCATAATTTTTCAATTATATTGTTAATTTCACGCTCCATATTGATAAAATCGTTTAAAGTTTTTTGGTTTACTATTTAGTGTTGCCGTTGCGAACAATATTAACTTACTTACTTTTAATGGAACAACAACCCATGGAGGGCCTAGGCCGAGCTTTTCGCATCCACTCATGTTGTGCGTGTTATATTTGTATATGAATGGAAGGGACCTACAGTGTAATGCCGAATCCGAACGGCGAAGTGAAAAGCTTTTCATAGCAATTTTTACTCTTGTAGGTTTGCCATTGCCTGCCAAGAGGTGGTGCCGGGTAGAAAAATTATCTTTTCTACTTTTTGATTTTGCATGTGCCGAGATTCGAACCCCGGACACTCTGCGTAGCAGTCCAACGCACTACCACTACACCACAGCGACCACTATAGTATTGCAAAAAAAAAACTGTATTTCAAGAAAAAGCAACTCTGTAACGAGTACCAATTTAACCGATACACCCAGCACGAGAGTAAAATTTGATGTGTTCGTCGAACAGCGAACACCAGTATAACCAGCAGCTTACAAGGTCGAAATGTATCGAAATACTACTGTGGGCAAAAAGTAGTAAGACTTTTTAATTTAAATTTCGCGCGGAAACCCATTCATCAATATATTATTTTTTTAAGGTTGGTATGACTGTCGGTGACATCTGTGCCAAATGTCACATCAAAATAATCCTTAGTGTTTAGTATACGCTTGTCTTTCTGAAGTTTCTGCACAAAAAGTGCATTAGGCGATTTTCACAGTGAGTGAAATTATTCAACAAAGAAGTTCCATTAAATTTTGTGTGCGGAATCAAATTTCTGGTGCCGAAACGTTCAGAATGTTGCAAAAGGCCTTCGGTGATAATTGTATGTCGCGAGCAAGTGTTTTTGATTGGTACAAATTGTTCAAAGATGGTCGAGAACGCGTTGACGACGAACCACGTCCAGGACGGCCATCAACATCAACTGATGATCAACACGTCAATAAAATCAAGGAATTGGTGCTCGAGAATCGACGATTAACAGTCAGATGCCAGAGACCTTACTGGCATCGTTGGAATATCGGAAGGATCAGTGAAAATCATTTTAAAACATCATTTGGGCCTAAGAAGAGTGCATTGGTTTTACGAGACCATTTTGCCAAAAATTCGACAGATATCGTTCCGCAATCACCCTACCACCCTATTCGCCTGACTTAGCACCGTGTGACTTTTGGCTATTTTCTAAACTCAAAAAACCGCTTCGTGGACACCGTTTTGAGTCAATTGAAGACATTAAACATGAATCGCTGAGCGCATTGAAGGCTTTTCCGGAAATTGACTTTAACAACTGTTTCGAGAATTGGAAAAAACGTTGGCACAAGTGTATTAGGGCCAGGGGGGATTACTTTGAAGGGGACGAAATAGATTTGGAAGAATGAATAAAAAAATTTGAAATTATGAACAAAGTCTTACTAACTTTTGCCCACAGTAGTACATTAGAGAGTGCTTCATTTCAGAGCAAGAGCGAAAGCATTTACAAACTTACCTTCCACCTTCCACAAGCCCTTAGCAAATTCGTAAACAAATACAAAAACACACACCATTTTAATATACATTTATAATGGTAATATCGACTTTATTTGTAGTTTTAAAAATTTTACAAAATAAACAAATATTTAGTTTAAGATTCTTGTTGTTGTTGTTTTTTTGTTTGTTTGTTTAAATATTATATTTAATATATTATTTTCTTTTTGTTTCAGTTACGAGTACACATAATAGCAAATAATAAATATCAAAAATGGCTGAAGATCATCATTTGTCAAATCAAACAAATACAAGTTATACACTTTAAATACATTTATTTATTTAATTGTTTTCATACATAATATTCTTGCTATTGTTTTTTTTTTTTTTTGTTTTTGCCTTTTTTTACTTTCTATGCATTTCTTCTTTTTCAGTATTTTGTTGTTGCTGTGTAATTTATTATAATTTCTGCATTACAATTGCGTATGTAAATCGTGTGTAATTTTATGTAATGCATAAGGGAATGACAGTAAATAGGTAATTTTCATTCATACTATCATATTTTCATTTATACTATTTATATAGAAATAATTGTACACAATACTTTTTGTTGTGTCTGTTGTTGTGTATAATTAATATGCAGTTGTTTTAATGCATGAATTATTTGATTTTCGTTCGACATTTTTTTTTTCTCGTGCACATTTTATTCATTTAGTTTTTTGTTTGGTTTGTGTTGATTTTGTTTTTCAATATTCCACATCAATAACTGATTAGGATTTTATTCTTCTTTTCTGCTGCTATTTGGGCGTTTTTTAATTTTATATAAATATTTTTGTTTCAATTGTAATATTAATATTAATTTATATTTATAAGTAGAGTTTTGCTGTGGTTTTTGTTTTCGATTTTCTTTTGAATTTTTGTTTGTTTTTTGTTGAATTTATTTTTGTTCGTTTTTATTTCACTTGTATTTAACATTTATACCTTAATTAATTATCATAATTAATGAGTTTGTTGTTGTTGTTGTTTTAGTTTAAAATGTTTGGAATATTTTAAGCTTTACTTAATTTAATTTAATTTTAGTTTGTTTTTGTTTTTGTTTTTTTTTTGTTTTTGTTTTTTGCAATTTATATCAATTTAATAATAATACAATAATCATAATACCATAATCATAATAATTAAATATAATAATACATAGTAAATAGTTAATAATGCATTTTTATCATTACTATTGACAGTATGTACGAGTATGTATAGTATGTATATTTATCTATACAGTACTTTTCGCTTAAAGTGAACTTCAAGGGACTGGGCAAAATGGTTCGTTTTAAGCGAAGTTCGCTTTAAATAAGCGAAAAAAAGTTCATGGTTTATTGGAAATAAAGCGGGTACTTTTGAAATTAGTTCGTTTTAGGGGGAAGTTCATTTTAAACGGGTTCGTTTTAAGCGAAAAGTACTGTATATTGTTTTTGTTTGGCAATATACCATACAGCGTGTAGTGACATGTCCCATTCGTTGGGGTTAAAATTGCTGGTACGCAAGGTTGGGTGCTGCCATTACGAAATTCGTTTATCGCCGATGAGGAATCGGGCCTATTATCACTGGCAATATCGTCAATGGCAATATCGTTTAGTAAGTGAACAACGAATGCTACTAAAACTCCAAAATGCTATAGGCAAGGAGACCGGAGACCAAAATTAGAGCAACTACATTTAGGCTACAAGCTACAAAAGGGAATCCACAAGCGGGGACTCCCGTGGGCAGATGCTGATGATATTGTCATAATGTCAAGATTGAAGTGTAGAAGATACTCTCTGCGATATTATTCAAAGGAACTAATGTTCATGAAAATATGATTGTAGATAGTAGATTTATATATGAAGCCTATCAGGATAATTCTGCTACATTTCACTACAGGAAAACACAACTTGCTCATATGAAGCGAATAATGCTTGGAGGTGCAGTGATTAATGTTATACAGGAAATTACATATCTAGCAATAACACTATATTCGAAGTTTCTCTGGAAAAAACAGAACAACAGTTATTAAAGCCTTTGAATCTCCCATAGTGTGCTTAAACATATTTGCGTGAAAACCCCAGGGATTTACTTCGTATATTCTAAAGTGAATGTACCTACACCATGATGATGTGTCCCCTATTCTAACTTAGAATGAAGTGGCTTAATGTCAAGGAACCCAAATAGCAGTAATTACAACAGATCAGAGGCTAGGCTGTGTTACCCTAAACGGAGCTATGAGAGAATGTTCCCCGGCAGCCATGGAGGCGGCGCTGTTAACATTTATTGCATTTATTAATAGATACGCCAGCCAAAAGGACACGAATAGGTCTAACAAGGCAGTATAACCCCAATCAGGCTACCCATTGATAATATGAGCAAAAAATATATGTAACTTTGAGAAACAGAATACTTCAAAGTTATAATCAGCAATAAGAAAAAGTGAAACGCAGAATTGCTTGGAAACTCTTTCAGAGCAAATAAAGTGGTTTACAGACAGAATGAGCAACAGGTGCACGACTGTATGGACCCAAAAACAATCATTCCGATCCTATGAGAAAGACTCCTAGTATTTATCAAGCGCAGATTCTTGCCATATGGAAGCGTGAACAATTCAAACTCGATCAGAAGTGTAAAAGTCATGATATAATAATTTTCTCAACTAATTAGAGCCAAGACTCCTTTGATATATCTTCCAGGCTATTCTGGGAATGTCTTGAGCTACTGAATGAATTAGCCAAAACAAGTAAGGTAATCATATCCTGAATTCATGGGCAATCAGAAATGTATTAAAACTAAATGGCTGATTGAAATGGTAAGAGAAGCAACAGCTATGAATTTTACATTGGCCCTGAACCCATTTTTTTTTTAAGAATAGGAACTATCAGATGAACTAAGAAGAGATGAAACGATTTGCAGGACAGCCCATTAGACCGAAATCCCTAAGCTAAGACAGTCAAAGATACTAATTAAGAACAAACTTAGAATTATCTATTTCATGTGTCCTTCAGGACATTGCAAACTGACATGGGAGTCATGAACAATCTAGGCATAGGACAGTACCCATTGTGTTTTGTGTGGTCGCTGTGGCGTAGTGGTAGTGCGTTGGACTGCTGCGCAGAGTGTCCGGGGTTCGAATCTCGGCACAGGCAAAATCAAAAAGTAGAAACAATTATTTTTCTACACGGCACCACCTCTTGGCAGGCAATGGCAAACCTACAAGAGTAAAAATTGCCTATGAAAAGCTTTTCACTTCGCCGTTCGGATTCGGCATAAAACTGTAGGTCCCTTCCATTCATGTACAAATATAACATGCACAACATGAGTGGATGCGAAAAGCTCGGCCTAGGCCCTCCGTGGGCTGTTGTGCCATTAAAAGTAAGTAAAGGGAAGCATTTTTCAGCATTGCGGGGCACTCAGTCGCAGGAGAAAAATATATCTGACAGTATCGAAATCCTTAATGAAATTTCTCATCGGCTTTTCTGCCTGATTGCTTATGACTAATCTATCACTAGGGCTACAATAGGGACACTGAACCCATTTAAAAACAATCAATCCGAACTTCAAGAGTAAAAATTGCAGAAGAAAAGAAGATATACTTTATTTTGTTGGGGCTGTTGTGAGCAGTTCGCTCGAAAGCTGTTTTAATTAGACTCATAGTTCATTTCTTTTAGTTAACCAGGGTTTGTTGTTCCAAAGAATATTCTACATTTTTAAAGCGATTCTAACAGTAATAGATATTCGAAATGAGGATCCATTGTTGGTTGGAAATGAGAACCATTATTCTGTGTCTATCGAATTTATCTACTAGGTTGGCATCTTCTGCAATCACGCTTCTGTGAGTTCTGGTTGTGGTCAAACGCATTCTGACTAGTCATCTGAAGTAATCTCAAGATGTTTTAGCTTTTTATTTGCCAAATTGAAATGAATTCACTATAAATATATTTTAAATATCAGTATATTCTAAACCGGAGGTACTGATGTCAGAAGGTGGCATTCCGGACTGAATTTTTTTTGGTTTTTCTCTGCCAAACAGTTGCTTGACTTCTCACTGGAGACATGGGCTTCTTGATCTCGCGGTAACTAGTCTCCGTGATTTTTTTTCTATACTATGCATATTAAAAACTAAAATTTACTACCTACTACGAAAGGTTTTTTTTTTAGTTTTAATAATTTTTTAAATTAAAATTTCATTAATTTTATATATCTTTTATTTTTCTAACTTTTGCTGTTTAAAGGAAATTATTAATAATTTTTTGTTTTTGAAGTTGTTTCTAGTTTCATTGTTGTTATTTTGGTGGTTTCAAAAAGATGTTTTTCTTTGGTTGTTGTTGGTATTTTTTTAATAATATTTCCTATGATTGAATTTGATCTTCATTAATGATATTTTACTTTTATTTTTGAGAATATTTACACTTACTTATGCTAATAACTTTCTCTTCTATTCTCTTTATATTTTTGGATTTATAAACACTACCAGTTTTGTTTGTTTTTTTTTTGTTTATTTTTTGTTTGTTTTTTGTTATTAGGAAATAGAACCAAAAATCAAATTATAATGTACTGAAATTAAAATAAATGAAAGATTTTTGAAAAAGGAAAAGGGAAAATCTTTTGAGTCTTATATGCCAGGTTTAATAGTTAGATATATACCGACCGTGGCTTGAATTGCTAGTTTTATACCTACCGAATCTGGCCGATCTGGAACGTTTCACAGCAATTCATAACGACTCATTTCACAATATTTTTCTCCAGATGCACTGATCTTCTGTGGATATTCTACATATTTTCAAAACATATCACAAGGTGGTATGAAAGCTTTGAAAGTAAGCGGAAATTGAGCGCGCAATGCTCACAGGCTTGAATATGAATTAGTAAGAAAAAGTTATATATAAATTTTTAACTAATAAATAATACAAAATACGATATCTTGATTGTATCACTTAGTAGACAAGGACTAGAATATCAATTAATCAATTTTATGCGCTAAAAAAATTAATACTTACTCTTACATTTAATTATAAAAATCGCGTCAAGCTTAAAAATTTTATCTTGTAGCTTTAAGCAAAGTTTCTCTTCATGACACAAATACAATTTTACTAGGCATAATAATAATAATATTAAGTTTTGGTTTAGTAATTAAATTATTTTAGATTTTGTTTATCGGTTTCTCTTCTTTTTTGTTTTTTTTTTGCTATATATAATAAATAAATATTCACTAGTTTAATTTCTATGCTAAATTGTAATTTAACATATTTCTTTTGTTTACTTTCTGTTTTTCTTTTTAATTTTTAAAGTAGCTTCTTTTCGGAGTTTTATTTTTGTTGCTATTTTTCGCATTTGGTTACTTGGTTCAATTAGCCTAAAAGTATGTGAAATAAAAAGTATGTACAATTTGAGGTTCCTTTGAAATGTTTTTGTGTGTTGTTTTTATTTTTAATATTTTTTACTTTTCTCATATTTTGAATGTTTAAATTGTTCTTAGATATTCTTATTAATTTTCAGTTGATGATTGTTTTTAAGTATTTTATTCATTTAATTTGTTTTTATGGCATGGTTGTGTGGAAGGGGGAACAAGGAAAGTAGGTGAATAAAAGCTAAAATCATAAAATCATAAAGTTCTCTTCCTTGTATATAAAATATAATTGAAGGAAAAGTTTCGTAAACTGCACCGCTCTCAGTTCAAAGTCATGAGAGTTGTACCCTGTTCAAAGTTCTTCAATAAATTCTGCTTTCTTGCTTTCCAATTTTACAAAAAATTTAATTTTTTTCGTTTACTATTTTATATTTTTATATTTTTGATGTTTGTTGTAATTTTGGTATGTTTTAAATGCTTTATATATATATTTTTTAGTTTTTTATTTTCTAATTTATATTGAAGTTAATACAAAAATTTTATTTATGATGGTTTCTTATGTTTTTCTCATTCTTTATTTTCTTTAATTAATTTATGCATAAAAATCTATCTTTAAAACCTAAACTTAAAAATATTAAATAAAAACAAAAAAACAAAATTAAACGAACTGAAATAAATTAAGTTAAAATAATTTTAAATAGTAATGTCAAACTTGTTAGCATCAAGAAGCTCAATTTGAGTTTATGCATTGCACCGCTACCGTAGAATGTAACGCTCAAGTCGCGCATTTCATTATCTGAAAGCAAAAAATAAATAATTAAATTTAAGTAAGTAAAAAATGATTGTAACATGATCAAGTAAATTTTAAGTAGCAATTATGTTGAAGTATAGCTTGATAGAAAATTATGAAATATACGTATGGTAAGTAGATGGATTGCCATTAAAAGAAGGAAATAAGAAGATTGATTAAAAAATCCAAAATCAACCAGCATTGACATCTTAGTCAATGCTGGCTGACCCTCGTAACTCGTGACCCATTTCAAAGAAACTTTACAGAATACGAGAAAAGACACAGTTTTTTTTTGAAAACAATACATCCTGTAAAATAAGAATCATTTAAAAAGGCCACTTAAAGGGGTTGTAAAAATTCTATTTGTCACTAAGTTGGCACCACTGTCCTCTATTCTGACGTTAAGGCATGAGCGATCTGTCATTTAGATTGTTTACAGTGCTCGAATTTGTCAGTTAATCTCAAGTCGCAAACATAGAATTTGTCGTAAATTTTGTATTGCAAATGGAATTTCCTGTACCGAATCTCTAAAAATGTGAATCGACTTAATCAAAAACATGTGCATATGAGTGGTACAGTGCGGTTGAGATGTAGTGGAAGATTTGCTTTGCTCTGGTCGGCCAGGAATGTCTTTAACTGAAGTTAATATCAATAATGTGGAGGAAATGGTGATGGAAAATCGTCAATTAAGTTTGAGACTGATATGCGGCGTTTGATCGAGCAAATTCGTCGAGAAAGGCCAAGTTTGTGGAAAGAATATTCATGGATTTTGCACCATGACAGCATACTATCTCACAAGGCTATCATTGTAAACGAATTTCTGGCCAAAAACTCAACAAATGTCATTGAAGAATCACCGTATTCACCTGAATTGGCTTCGGTTGCTTTTTTTCGCTTTCCTAAACTCAAATCACTACTTCGAGCACACGTTTTCAGTCGATAGAAAACATAGAAGAGAATTCGCAGCGAGAACTGAAGTCGATTCCGAGAAAATAAGTACACTTGAAAAATGTTTTGAGGATTACATTATTCGTTTCGGTAGAAGCCAAAAATATATTTGAATCTAATAAAAATTATTCATATCCATCTATACAATGTCTCTTCATGAATATCAAAATGCTGGTCTTGGCATCTGGCCATCATCGCCTTGAAGTTTTTAGTAGCATTTGTAGAAGAAAACATATTTTCATGTTTTGGGTGTGTACCATACCTAGTCTTGCCATAAGTTCTGTTACAAGCTTTTCAAAGTAGTAGGCTTTGAAATTTTAAATTGTATGATCCCGTCATTCGCATTTTTTGGTACAATGTTCTATTGCAAAACAAATTCAAATCAGTTTGTTTGAAAATTTCGCGCAATTAATATGGAGTGGGGCAATAACGAAAATCGCATCGCGGTGATTGCAAGTGGAAGACAGGCCGAGTAGTGGTCGACCTCGCGTTGTTTGTACGAGTGGATCCATAAAAGCTGTGCGAGAGCGGATTCGCCGAAATCCCTTAAGAAAGCAAAAGATCATGGCTAGAGAAATGGATATGTCTTCCAGATCCATGTCACGACAAATCCGTGATGACCTCCACATGAAGGCTTTTCGCAGGTGCACAGGCCATCTTTTAACTCCACGGCTAAAACAAATACGATTGGAAAGATGTAAGAAGCTTTTGCAGTGGCACGCAAGAAACCGTCATTAAAATATCCTTTTTACGGATGAAACAATTTTTACGGTGGAGGAAGTTTTTAATAAGCAAAGCGACAAAATCTATGCAAAAACATCTGAAGAAGCTAAATTTTTTGTGCCAAGGGTTCAGAGAGGTCATCATCCAACATCCGTTATGGTCTGGTTGGGAGTATCCCATAAAGGCGTCAGCTCCTTGCATTCTTGTGAAAAGGGCGTTAAAACTGGAGCAAAAGTGTACCAACAAGATATCTTGGAAGGCGTGATGAAAGACTTGACAATAAAGCTCTTTAATAGAGAGCACACATAAGACTCTGCACCGACACACAAAGCCAAAACAACTCAAGAGTGGCTACGTCAGAATATTCCAGCCTTTATTAGTGCTGAAGATTGGCCCTCGGGAAGCCCCTTGATTTGAATCCCCTTGATTACAAATTGTGGTCAGAGCTAGAGAGTGTGGCCTGCAAAGTTCGCCACCGAAAATTGGAGAGTCTTAAGAAATCTCTTATTTCAGCAGCGTCATCAATACCCATCGAAACCATACGTGCCACTATAGCCCAATGGCCTGATCGTCTAGAGGCGTGCATTAAAGCGAGAGGCGATTAGTTTGAATAAGATGTTGATTTTCAGTTACACTATAATTTAATAACAAAATAAAAATTACAACATATTAAAAAAACTCGTTTCTTTAATATTTACACTATATTCAAATTATAACAAAACTTATGGCAGGACTAGGTATATCAGTTATGTTGGAATAATTTTAAATTGTTTTTGTTTGAATGTTTCAATGGTCGGAATCAAGTTTATTAACTGACACTTTAAGTTTCGTTTTATTGCCACACTAAGCCTCAACAAAGTATCCATCACAAAAAACAGGTATGCAATTAATCTGATGCTAAAAAAGAATTCGTACAATAAAACGTAAATATATCTTCAATTTCATTGAGTCGAGAACTTTTTATACATGGTGGGGCAAAAGTAATCACCCAATGCAGAAGTAATCAATCACCCAATTTCCTAAGGTTAAACATTTTTTTGTAATTGAAAATAGGGGTTATTGTTATTGTGAATAAACATTAAGCACAAATAGTTAGTAGTAAGTAAGCACAAATAGTTAGTGGTCGCTGTGGCGTAGTGGTAGTGCGTTGGACTGCTACGCGGAGTGTCCGGGGTTCGAATCTCGGCACAGGCAAAATCAAAAAAAAAAAGTAGAAAAAATAATTTTGCTACACGGCACCACCTCTTGTCAGGCAATGGCAAACCTACAAGAGTAAAAATTGCTATGAAAAGCTTTTCCTTCGCCGTTCGGATTCGGCTTTAAACTGTAGGTCCCTTCCATTCATGTACAAATATAACACGCACAACATGAGTGGATGCGAAAAGCTCGGCCTAGGCCCTCCATGGGCTGTTGTGTCATCAAAAGTAAGTAAAGTAAGTTAGTAGGGACATAAATACTGTTACACACATTTGATGTTACAAAATTATTATATAATTAATTTTTTTTGACCAATTTTTTAAAATAAATTTATTGATATACCATATAATGTATACAAAAAGCAATCACTTATTCGAAATGTCCGCTTTTGGCCTTCACGCACGCCTTAAGTCGCACTGGCCAATCATCAATAGCTGCACGCACCTCGTGCATTTGGAAAGTGCTGACAGCACGGATCAAAACAGTCTTCAGAGAATCAATGTTGGGGTAACTTTTGTGGAAAACCATGTCCTCTAAAACTGCCCATAATTTGTAATCCCGTGGGTGCAGATCAGGGCTGCCAGACGGCCATTCTTCAGAGCCAATGAAAGCTGGCAAAATGTTTTGAAGCTATTTCTGGGTCGTCTCAGCCTTTTTGGCTGGCGCAGAATCCTGCTGGAAAGCCCACGACTGGTTTTAAAACAGGGAATGGTTAAGTGGCTTCACAACAGCTTCCAAAACGGTTTTTTTTGGTAAACTATGCCGAAGTTTTGACCACTTGTTCGCAGAAATGCAAGTCAGTAACCCCATCGTAAGAGACACCCCACCAAACCATAACTGAAGCTGGGTGCTGACCCTTTTCGACCCTTAGAATCAGTTCAGATACTTCCTTAGACTTCCTTCATTTTGCTTGTTAAATTTTTCATGCACTGTGAACATTTTTTCAGCCGCAAACAAAATTTTTCTGAGAAAGTTATCAGCGTGCTTCACCAAAAGACGTTTGCATTTTTCTACACCTATTTTGCTCCAAAGCTGCAGTCAACAAATATCCGGTGCGCCTTTGAAGGCACCAAGTCGCAAGTCTTTTTTAATAATTCAACTCATGGAATTTTGCGTTTTATTCATCTCACTGGCCATGATTTTCTGTTTTCGGAGCGGATTTCGCTGAATTCTTAATTTGACGACTTTGATGACTTGCGGCGTGCGAACTGTACGTGAACGGCCCGAGCGGTGGCGGTGTTTATATCTCCAGTCTCATCATACAGTTTTATGCACCAGTAAACGAACATGCGACTAATCCCGAGTGGGCGGAGCGTTTTGAAAATATCGCCTTTTTCATTTCACACTTAAAAAGTGCTATAGCAGCGATACGGTTCTCATTATCTGACCACTCCATGGTGAAAGCTGACACAATTTTGAATTCCTCTCTAACGATATAGACTTTAGCTTTCATAACATATGTTGTAATAACAGGGTATGTTCAATTTGACTATTGGAATGGGTGTATTCAATGTTGTAACAGAATTTATGTCCCTACTAAGTAGATACAATTTTTTTTTTAACAATAACAATTATAGCTTTTGCGCCAACTTGTATCGTAGAGTGTGCCACCTGCTTTTTCATCGTTAGCGTCGCTTGGACATACGCCAAGCGAATTACTTGAAGATATTGTAGAAATGCTTTTCTTTTTTGGCTATTAGGAATATTGGTTGGCCCATTCATCTATACAAAAAATTTGTGGGGCCAAAATCAACCCTTTCGGAAAAATATTTTTAGTTCCTTGAAGTCATAAAAATTCTTGGAAAAAATGTTTAAATGCAGTTTTGACCGCAAGCCCCTCAAACATTAGACAGCTAGGGTCTTAAGTCAATCGATGTCATATATTTTTTATATTTTTTGGGTGTGACCAGTAGGGCCGGGCCATATGCCTTCCAAAGCACTCAGCCTTTTGGAACATTGTACTTTTCCCTAATTGAGCCTTGAGTTTAGCGTCGATGGCAATTGGCTGATTGATTCAAATGAGTGATTTGTACTGAGTCCTCAAATATTATTGTCCCTCAAGATTGAACGATTGATTCCAGTGGATGATATGTACTAAGTCCTAAAAGTTTATTATACCCCCGATAGTAGCTTGGTTACAAGCTGTCAGATAAGCAAATCTTGCTGAGGTTGAGTTGTGATTCTATTTTTTGATAGAATAGGGGAGAAGTCTGATATAAAACCGAATATTCTGCTGAAACTTTTCTATTGGACTAAATGGTTTGTGTGGGAAAATATGTGGGGGATAGCAATAAAACTTTTATTTTTCATTGCTTCCAGAAGAAGTCGCTCATACATTATCAAAGGTGCCATAGCCAAAAGACTGAATCATGCTGAGGTAATTGGACTTTCAGAAAACTGAAATCTTTGTTTCGCCACAGAATCAGAATCGATTAAATACAGTTAGTGGTTCTTTGACCGGCAAGTACAAACTACTGTATTCGTACATTTATAAAATTCGTACATATATACATATGCATATAATAATAATTCAATAATGAACTTCAAAAATAACTACTTGAAACTTCTTCCAAATTGTCAGGCTGACAATAAAAGCAATAAAATTTAAAAATTAATTATTCTAGAGTAAAAGCGGCACAAGTTTCGTGAAGAGCAAAAGTGAATAATGAATAATTCCTTGCCAATGCTGTGAGTAAATGTTGTACCAGTCTGCTTTGAACGACACTCGTGCCGCATTTGTTTTGAAATAAAATTATACGCCTTTTTGTCTGTACATGCAAATCGTACTAGTTTTATTCTCAGCCTCTCACTTATTAAGTCAAATGTGTTTTTAGTATGTACATGTTGATAAGAACTTTAGTTTTTCCGAACGTGTCAAATGTTACGCTTTTTTAAGCAAATGATGCGTTTTGAAAGTGTGTGCGTGTGTGTGTGTGTGTGTGTTTTTTTATTCGGTTTCGACCAGGTAGGTGGGAATCTTCATAGATATGAGTAGCACCGTGCTGCTCACATGCCTGATTCGCCTCCATGCACCTACGGACTAAACCCACTTCCTACGAGCGCTGTCCTGTGTATCCCCGCGGCACTACCAGTGAAGGATTTACTCATGTGTGCTATGACCTCGCTGCATTCATGCCATTTCTCTTTTGCCAACAACATGGAGTTCACCAGTCCCTCTGGGGTCAGTACCTCGCCAAAAATCATCCGAAGTTGGTTTCTGGCTGCCACAAATCTGCCGCATTCTAATAAGATATGTTCAGCATTCTCGATTTTCCCATCACAAAATAGACAGTACGGATGGTCAACGTGGGTGTATTCGTACAGATACTGGCGGAAGCATCCGTGTCCTGATAGGAACTGTGTGAAGTGATAATTTATCTCCCCATGATTCCTATTAACCCACCTTTCCACACTAGGGATCAATGTCCTCGTCCACCGACCTTTCGTTGATGTCTCCCATCGACATTGCCACTCTTCAATGCATTTTTCTGCAACCGCTGTGCGGCCTTCCGGATTTTTCCTGACTTCTGCAGCTGCTCTTGCCATTATGTCTATAGGGCATCTGCTTGCCAGGAGGTTCGCCGCATCGTCCGACACTGTTCTAAAACCACAGCATACCCTTAGTGACGACAGCCTATACATTGAGGCAGGTGGTTTCCTGTACGTTTGTACTTCTGTAGCTGCTACCCGGATTCGTACATTAGGATTGACGTACTAACACTTGCCAACACTTCTCATTTTTTGCCTTGGGCCACCGACATTAGGCATTAATCTTGCAATGGCCATGCTCACTTTTCTTGCCTTTTCGCTTGCGTGTATGAGGTGCTCTTTAAAGTTCATGCGGTAGTCAAGAATGACTCCGAGATACTTGATGGAGGGGCTAGATGTTATTACTTATGTGCCCGCCAACTCTTACTTCAATCTTTTTCACTTTTTTTCGGCTACTCATCAGAAGTGCTTCAGTTTTATGGTCAGCTAGCTGCAACCCTGCTGTCTGCAACCATGCTTTTACACCAGCTATGATGTCATTACAGATTCTGGCTACATCCGCTATCTTTTTTGATACCACCACGATTGCAACATCGTCTGCGTATCCAATAATGTGAGCCCCTAATGGCTTCTTTCCTTTGAGTACCCCATCGTACATGATGTTCCATAACAGTGGTCCCAGCACGGAACCCTGTGGGAACCCACCTGTAACTTCGTGCTCTTTTGGTCCCTCCGCAGTGTCATATAGCAGCTTCCTATAATCTTAATCAGGTAGTCGGTGATGTGCATGTCCGCCATCGCTTTCAGTACGCAGCTCCAGTTAGCAGTATTAAACGCATTTTTGATGTCTAAGGTAACTATAGCACAGTATTCTTTTGTGCCTTCAAACCATCTTTTCCCCTCTAATGCCTTGCGTGCAATATCACAGACGGTTGCAACAGATTCTATTGTAAATCGCTTTTTCCGGAACCCATATTGCCATTGCGATAACCCTTCTACGGTAGTGTTTCGAGGATTGGAAAAAACGCTGGCATGAGTGTATTATATCTGAGGGGGATTACTTTGAAGGGGACAAGATAGTTGTTGATGAATGAATAAATACTTTTTGAAAAAAAAATAAATTATAAGGGTTATTTTTTTATCATACCTCGTACTTGAATGGAATGGGACCTACAGTTTTATGCAGAATCCGAACGGCGAAGTGGAAAACTTAATATAGGAAATTTTTACTCTTGAAGGTGCCGTGTGGAAAAATTGTTTTTCTTTACTTTTTCATTGTGCCTGTGCCGCGGTTTGAACCTCGGACACACTGCGCAGGAGGCCAACGTTCTACGAATTACACCACGCAACAGCGACCACCACAGCAGATTCATATTATTGTATTTTTACATAAAATTTTAGATATTAAATTGAATTAAGTATGTAGTTTAGTGCAGGTAGAAGTAATTTCAACAAGTACTTAAAATTATGATTAATTCATGTTCATTAAGTTTATAAGTAAACAATAATCAATAAAACTGATTTATTCTGCTGCCATTTTCGAAAAGTAATTTCCGTCATCGCTTTGTTCTTTTTTAAATATTCCCTTCTATGGTGAGAAAGGCCTTCATTGAGTCGACTTTTAAGTAGATGTGTTTTTCCTACCGTCCACATTTTATTCATTGCAACAAAAACACTTTCAATCGAATCGTATGGTCTCAAATACGAGTATATTAAATTTTTCTCTTGCATTTCCTTGTATGGTAGTTGCAATTTTCAGCATCACAATGAGTGAATAGAGGATAGGAAGGTTTTTGGATAAAAAAAGAGCTTCGAAAGTTTTTCGAAATTTTGGCTGCACACGGAAGTTTTGCCTCGCAAAAGGATGATGGTTAATCATACAGCGTAAATTAATTGAAGTGTTACCAATTGAAAGTCCATAACTGGTTATTTTTCAATACATATCCATACTTTATGTAAAAACGCATCAAATTATTACAACTTAATTGAATTATTCAAGTTCTCTTTTCAGTGGGTTTTGCTTTTTGCAGTAAGTGTATCTATGAGAGAACATTATCGTAGTTGAAGTCAAGGGTCAAGGGTCAAGGGAGGGGGAGAGGTGAAGTGAAAATGATATTATTTTGTAAAAATTTAAAACCTTTTTGAATGAAAATTTTGGGGAAATAATAAACTCATAGTATCTTCAATTGGAAACAGTTAAATTAATTATCTTCGTATGTATGCGCATTGTTTGGAGTGCGAAAAAGTAGGCAACGAATATTTTATATGCAGCGACATATTTGTAGTATTTGGTATAAAACTTAGTAAACAAGCGTTAAAATTAGTTAAAGGTTTTTATTTACATATATAGGTAAGTATTTTGTATCTAGAAATCATGCAAATATATATACCATAAATAGAATTTAAAATAATATTAGCGAGAAATATAAATGAAATACATGCAAGAGCAACGAATTAAGAAGAAGAAGAAGAAGAAGAAGAAGAAGAAAGTGAACGATGAAGAAAAAAAGAACGTTGAGGAAAATAATATAAGAAGTAAGAAAGTGCTTTGCTTTGTTATTGTTTGCCATTAAAAGAAACTAACCTGACAAGCCGTGATTTAAAAAAGATGACAGATCAATAAGTCCATCTGCAATGAGGGGACAAATTGCAAAGGAATAAGTCAGTGAAAGTGAGTGAGTGAAATTGGAGAAATGATGAAACAAAAATAAATACATAAATAAATTGATTTTTAAAATTTATACAGCTAACGAAAACTTAAGTACATATAAAAGAAAAATCTCTTAACGTAGCGTAGATAAGTTTGCTTTTCTGTGTGTATAGGTGTTTTTGGCCAAGACAAAACAAAACTGAAGGTAAGAGATTGAGTGGAAGGATTTAATGTAAGGCTTTCCCAGTTATATTTTCATTAAAATTTCATATGTGACGCTAACAGCTGATAACCTCAATAGATTAGAAAACATCTAACTAAAACATACATTTGACTGAGCCCCTTCTTCCCCCATTCTCTTTTGCCCTCTCTCTCTCTCTCTCTCTCTCTCTCTCTCTCATAAAACATTAACAGCAACATGTACACTTTAATAAAGCACAAATATATGTATTGTAGTTATGAAATGCATCCCGCTCTCAAGTGTCACAAATGCGGTAAGAAAAAATTGGAATGAATGGAAGATTTTTTTTATTAATGGAAATATATGAAGAGCAACACGAAAGTGAGAACAAAAAATCGCATCATCCCATGTTGCCAGTGACTGTTGCTCCTCACTTTTGTCACAGCAACATGAGTCACTTTGAAAGAAATGAAAATGAAAAGAGACGACAAAGATGATGATGCCTTAGTTAGCCCATGATGATGGGCTAACTAAGGCATCACTAATAAAAGCAGCTGCAGCAGTAGCGGCAATAGAAATAGCAGTAGCAATAGCATTGAATGTGTAAGTGACCTCGTTATGTCGCAGCCACACAGAAGTAGAATCTCAGAAAACTTTTATATAACATACACATATAAATAAGGAAATCAAATGATTTATATGTGTATATGTAGATACTTACTTATATAAAAGAAGCAAGAGCAGCTACTTAGAAGTAGAGTGTTGAAAGACGGAGAAACTATTGCCAGCATAGCTACCTTTATATATTGAGCATCGTTTAATGGACACCTGTCATGTGATTTCTACTAGAATAACAAACACGTATTCGCAATTTGCATGTGTGCGTAAGAGGAGAGGTGTGTGTGTGTGTGTGTGTGTGTGTGTGTGTGTGTTTGTGAACAATCAATGCGAAACTCGTTAAGCATCTTGACTATGAGTGGAAAGTGTGTTTGCGTATGTTTCATTTTGTTATCAGCAGAATGAAGCTTTTACATCAGCAGCAATCTTCTGAATTGGTAATGGCAATAGTGACAGTGACGCCAGTGGTGTCAATGATGCGATTTCACTCCTCTTCTCCCCCATTGTATTCATAAAAGTAGAGCGAAAATGTCAGCAGCTGTCACTTTGTTTCCTGCTTTATCCATAGTACTTATCATTTTTGATTTGGAAAAGCAGCAACAGCAACAGCAACACGAACTGCAAAAGCATTTCATTTTATCTTATATTTTATATTTCATTTCAATTCTTCATTTTCTTTTCTTTTTCTGTTATATTTCATTTAAAGGAGATGATCGTATCCTGCTGCTGCTGCTGTATCTGCTGCTGCTATTGCTGCTACTTTAAGTCATGGTCATTATTGTACTTATAATGATTTCTCTTTGGGCTTCCTATGCTTCTTTCAGCTCCTCGCCACTTGGCATTTGACATACATATTCCGTATTAGCCTGTGGGAGTTGCTGCTGTAATATTGGTAGGTAAAACGTGAAAATGTTGCAATGTGTGGGTGTGTGGGGAAAATTGCTGCGACAAATGCTCATTTGTCATTCTATTGACATGCACATGTTTAGCCATTTTAATTGGAAGCTTAAACAGATGTAGAAGCAAGAGCTGTAGCTGAATAAGAAGAAGAAGAAGAATAAGAAGAAGTAACAGTGTGCAGTAGTTTCAAAACGTTTTCATTCTGCGGTGCTGATTATTTCTTTGAGTTGAAAATGGTGATTTATTTCAGTTTGATCAGGCTTAAATGGCAATTTGCAATATTGAAATGGCAGGAAAATTAAGTAAGCTACTTGCAATTGATACAGACAGATTAAGGAGGAACTTTTATATACGAGTAGTTCTGTTGTACCTTTTGAAAGATGAATGATCAGGTCCTAAAATCCTAATAAAATATTGCAATAGCTAATAAAATTTAAATAAATAACAAAGCGGCAAAGGTGCATTTCCCACCACAACAACAATGGATTAAATAAATTGCTATTGCGGATGAGAATAAAAATGTGCAATCTCAGCTAATGTTGGCGCCGTCAATGATGCTAACGTCTCTTTATTGCTCCTGCTAGTTGCTGGTACTTGCAACTTCATCGCCAACACTTGCGGTCAAAGTGACGGACGTTCTCGTTTGCCAGTTTGCTAAAACCGCATATAAAAAAACTCAAACTAAAAATGATCTAACCGTAACTGAGTTTGTGTGTGCCTGATTGCCGAGCATTGCAAGTGTGCTTCAAGTTTTGTGGTTTGTCAGCGTTTTTCGAAAGCCTGCTTTTATGCAAATAAATGCTAGTAAGGGAGGAAAAGCAAGAAAAACGAATGAATGAATGAATGAATGAAATGTTATCAACATTTGCTCGCTTGCTGTGCGTCCACTCACTCAGTGCATGATAGCGTTTCATCCAGTATTTTGCCCTTCACACATTTTGTTACAGCATTGCTGTTGTTGCTGCCGTTGCCGCCGTTGCCACCGTCGTCCAACAGAAAATATTACGCATTCAGCAAATGTACTAGAATATTTTAAGCGCCTGCAGCATGTTTGCGACATTTGCATTTGGCGCTCGTCATCATCGTTCGTTCTCGTCGGTCATTGCCGCCATCACTGTCGCTTGTTTTTTATACGCTGTGAAAATTTGATTTGATTTTCTATGCTATGCGGCGGAAACCATTTTCAAAAAGTTCGCGGTTTTTGCGGACTGTTGATTTATTTTGTTTGGTTTTTTTTTTTTACCACACTCCTCAAAGTTGCAACGAAACAAAAAGCCAGCGAAAGAATGAAATTTTGATGGTATTTATTTGTTTCCATTCCGAAGGTGCAAACAAAATTCACATGTGGAAAATTGGATTTCGCGAGTGTTAGTTTCCTTTTTTTAGGAGTATGTTTTATGTATTTTTTTGTTTTGTTTGAAGTTTTATTGTTGGGAAGAAATGAAGAATTCCAAAAGTAGTGTGAAAATTCTATTTCGAGTTTTTATATTGAATATGATACTTTTTGGCCATACACTGAATGAATACGCGATATTGCCACAGAAATGCCAAGTTTACAGTTTTGATTTTATTAAGAGTGAGTTGTAGTTTTTGGGATTAACGTCATATTTTCTCAAGAGTGACATGATACTGTTCGGAGAACAGAGGCCGGTCATTTTCTACCACGAAAGCTAGTAAGGTTTATCCAGAGCATAGGGTTTTTGAATAATGGTACAGGGTTGTCATGGTGCCACCACGCATACGGACATCGATAATCTTAATTCTGCCAAATTAATGAACAATGTCTCGTTCCTGTTCTACCTTGGTATCCGACTTGTGAAAAGCTCGGCTTTGGCCGTCCAAGTGCGATTGTGTCATTTAAAGAAAAGAAAGAAAGATCGATCGTAAACAATCCAGTACTTTTGATGAAGTTCCATATATATTTTGACGGAAACTTCACCAAGTCCTCAAATTCTCCAAATATGTAGTCTGATTTCCATGAATTGAAATTGACGTAACTGAAGATTGGGATATTCATAGAGAAAATTGTGGACGGTGTAAATTATCTCTCTGTTTGCGCAGCTTCTGCAGTAATTAAGAGCTGCATCTTCACTATTCCAGGGCATTGTGCCTTTGGCAGAAATGCTGTCTGTATTCCACTTAAAATTCGATCTTGTTTTGTTTCTTCTTAATATGAAAGCTCTGATTTATTTTCTTATAAGGAACAGGCCATAAAGTTTGGGCTATCGTATAGTCGTTCCTTGTTTCAACTTGATTTTACGATTAATATTACTGTGTTTAGTAACACCAGTTAACTTTCAGATCCTAAGGTTGCTCCTATTTGCGCTACCTCATCAGCTTACCGTTCCCTTTCATTATAGTAGAGTCCGAAAATTTAACAGAGTTTATCCGGATGAGGGTTTATTTCCGTAAGTGCATTTTAAGTGCTTAATTAATATTGTTTTCAATCTTATGATCATTTTGTCCAAGGGGTTTATTGGCTATCCACAAACACAGTTCAAGGTTCGTTGTGCAAATGTCCAGCATTTTTTAAATAGCAAGGATCCCTATTTGAAAAATACTACAGTAATCAGGGAGTTTGTGGGACTCCATGACTCTTAGAGAATCGCAAAAGATTATATATTCAGTACGTCTTTTCCATCTTAGACCTGTCAGTGAGGAACATAAGATCGGTGTCAGTAATACGTAGTTCATATAGTTTCTTTTACATTATATATACTCGTTTAAGATAGACTTGTTGGTACTTTCCAAACCGAGATTAGTCGGATTGCGTTTGTAGCTGCTGTACACTTGAGATTTTTGTCCAGCGGTGAAAGATGAAGTATTATTTCCAATCCTGCTTGAGTTATTTTGATTTTTAAGCATGATATCCTTTGAATTTTTACAAGTTGATTGAGATAGCTGGTCTGTTCACTATATTAATGAGCTATAGGTGAGTAAGGGGAGACTGACGGTCGCATGCATCCATACAACGAAATTTCTCTTTAATTTTATTTTAGCAAATTTATGTGCACTTCCATTATTCAAATTATTTTACTTTATTTATTATTCATTAATTACAATAATTTATTATTAAGAATACTATAACTAATATTACGCAAAGGCAACTAAGTAGCCGGCAGGACTTTCGTCTCCCCATTGTCCAAATTATTCTTGTGTATGTTTAATGAACTTTTTCTTTAATTTTAATGCTTCCTTTTTCTTCTTTCTCTACTTTCGTATCCATCTATCCTTTGTATTGCAATAATTAGCCAATTACTTAATTGGAGACAAGGGAAATTCTTTCCTTTAAAAAGTTGATTGCATAACATCAACACAATAATGAGAAGCAGCATGTAGCCGTTGCCGTTCCTGCTGTTGTCACTGTCACTGTCACTGTCTGCGTGCCACATTCCATGCATCATTATTAGAGCATTTACCTATGAATGCGCATGCATATGTGCAAACGAATGTGTGTGTGGTGTGTTTATGAGTATGCGTCCAGCAAGACGAAGTTAGCAAATACTCATGCTTTAAAGAAAAAAGTGTGTCTTGCGTTTTAAAAAGCAATTGTTGTGCAGCAACCACAATTGATGTAGCAGGAATAGCAGAGTAGCGACAATATAAAGTCTTATGACAGTTTTTTTAAATATGGAGACACCACTTGCCATATTCTGTATCGTTTATGTATGTATGCGTGTGTTTGTGTACTTTGAAAGGAAACCTTTTTATTCATTTAACGTAAGCATGCAGCATTTGTGTTACATTGTTTGAAGAGCATAAAAGACACACATACACATATGTATATTCATATATGTACAAACATACATATAAATGGCTGCATTAATTTGTAAAAGCCCTAACACGCATTTTTCAAATATTTCAGAGTAGCAAAAAGCATTTTGAAACTATATATTATTATATTTTCAGAATTGTTTTCAAGATATTGTAATTTAAAATTAAAACAAGATGTAAGTTTTTGGTGTATGGCTCCAAAGTTTTACGCTTTGTCATAATCCATTTAGAAAAATTTCATGTTAGGGCTTTTGCAAATTAAGGCAGCGATATGTATTTCTATATGCATACACTATGTACCATATCACGTACACTAAGTAGAGCGGGTCGGTCCCCATACAAAAAAAAAAGTTTGAAAAACCACCCCCTATCTGAAAGCTTCTATTGAGAGTATTTCAAAACAAATTTGTCTTTTTTTTGGACCACCCTAAAAGCCGCCAAAATGTGTATAACTTTGGCAGTTGATCCGATTTTTATATATGATATATTTTTGTAAAAGGCTCAACGATTGCTACATTTTCTTTTCAAGTATTTTTCATCTCCGAAGTCATTTGTAATAGTTAGGTCGCATAATCAGAGTTGTACCCCCCCTAAAGGCAATTTTTTTTTTCAATAATTCGAAGTTCTCAGAAAATTATTAAATTCTTGCCCAAGAAGTGTTCCATTAGGTTAATAAACAAAAAAGTTAAAGATGCTTAAAGTAGATACATTTACTCAGAAAATCAGAGTAATGCGCTTTAAGGACGACATACTCACACACACATAGACTCATATACTCAAACGGCGGCAAAGTGGGCCCTTTCGCTGTTGGCGTTTGCCAACAACAGCCAGCGCAGTTGTAGATACTTTGGTGCATTTGCATTGCAGCAGACAAATCGTTAAAATTAAAATTTTCTCCATAAGAATAAAATTATATATAAGTAGCATTGTTGTTTTAAAGATTCGTGAAAGGAAAGTTCTGGCGCACCTTTTAAAATAAAACAACAACTTGCATGTAGCTTTAGGTGACACTGGTGATCAGCAGATTTTGATCATCTTGTTTGAATGGTAGGTGTTTGCTAATTTTTCAAGATATCTTTTGAATATCTTTTTTGAAATGACTTCAGTTACTCTTTATTAATTAAAACTCAACACTTCGGTAAATGCATTTAATTTTTTTCGGTTTTGTTATTCTTTAAACCCAATTTTGAATAAGCACCATTCAACATACTGGGGATAAACTCAATACACCATATGATTCTACGGCCAAAAATTAAGTTTACGTGCTTTTTCTGGCTAAGAGAAATTTTTCTTATTGTTGAGAACCTTGCGACCTAAAAGATCTATTGTACTTTGTATGGATCTACAATACCTCCTACACAAACTTTAGTATTAATACTACTTCTATGGAGTTCAAATTCAGTTCTGGTAGTTTATGTTATGTTCACCCCGATTACATAGGTATTTTTGTGTAAAACGGTAGAGTCGATGAACGATCCGTGCATTACAGGGTAGTGTTGGGCATCTTATGAAAAGATGCCTTCTTCGAATATACAGGGTGTTTTCTTTAGAAGTGTGGTTTTCAAGAAGAAATAAAACGCATATAATTTAATGTTATGGCCAAGAATTTAGCTTTATTATAAAGATAAGGATTTACCATTATGTTTCAAAACGATTACGGGCATGTGGCCCGAATAAATTCCAGCCGAGAGGCCCAATTTTCGACCACTTTTTGCAGCAATTCGAGCCGTATGTCAGTAATAACGCGCCGAATATTCTCTTCCAAGGCGTCAATCGTCTCGGGCTTATCTGCGTAGACAAGCGACTTCACATAACCCCACAAAAAATAGTCCAGCGGTGTTAAATAGCACGATCTTGGAGGCCACGCCACAGGCCCACGACGCGAGATAATGCGCTCACCAAAAGTTTCCTTAAACAAATTGATTGTTTCGTTGGCTGTATGGCATGTAGCGCAGTCTTTTTGGAACCAAAGGTCGTCCACATCAAAATCCTCCAATTCACAATTCAGACACGAAAAAGTCATTAATCACGGCTTTACATCGTTTCCCATTAACTGTAACATTATGACTGGCTTCATCTTTGAAGAAATATGGACCCTCTCCCCATAGACCACACCAAACGGTGACTTTTTGAGGATGTCGTCTCAACAATGTCTTGTGGGTTATGATCACTCCAAATGCGACAATTTTACTTATTAACGTACCCATTCAACCAAAAGCGAGCTGAACAAAATTTTCTTGTGAAATTCGCGCGAACCGAACCATTATTTTGGTAATAAATTTTCACAATTTGCACGATTTGCAAACGTTGTTCAGAAATAAGTCTATTCATTATGAAATGGCAAACCAAACTGAGCATAAATTATGTGATAGCTATCAAAAAGACCAACTCCGAATAAAGATTGCCAGATTGAAAACCACACTTCTAAAAAAACACTCTTTACATGAGTGTAGAGTACTGTTCTAGTGAAGACAGTATTCCATACTGCAGAGTATTAAATTATATAGATTATTCTTTATGTTAGTCATACATTTCTTGAAACACTTTACGTTATACATATCGAACATATCATATTATGGTCTAATTCTAAATGCTTTCAATGTTTCTGGCCTTGGTAGATTTTTCCAATATAACTTTGTTGTTTTTCTTCTTTTTTTTTTTTTGTAAATAGTGAAACTTTCCTTTTCTCATCCCGCAGAATGATTTTGCAACCACGAAAACAGTTGATGTTGTTTCTCCACATCACTAACATAACATTTTTTGTTTTCGTTTACTCCTCTAGGGAGTCTAAGGCTTCTACAAGACATTCTGTGCCTTGTTTAAGTTTCGTTATTCTTCTGTTTTTACCAGTTGAGCAGGTGATTGCCTAAAACAAATTGCATGCCCTACTGGGGCTGTCATTTTTGTGTGACATTGCCAAGGATCAACGTTTCAGCACCACATGCACATCGCGTTGGTGTCAAGAATGATTGTAGGGGATTTTGATTTTATTTCACTTTTGTGAAACTTTTTGTTTATGTATTCACCATTATGGATGTCGGAATAAAATATGAGTATATGACACTAAGAAGAACAAGAAGACCACGCAGCACGTTTAGTTTGAGATCGCTTAAGTTTCCCTCAAGTTTTATTCATGTCCAGGGACTGATAGTGGGAGTAACCATACAGTAACCCATAAATCTCTACTCCTCTACCGATATCAGTAGCTAATTTCGATTTATTGATGCAACACTCCCAATCCATGATGAACCGTGGCTTGGCGAGGTGACTCAGACTCGACCTAATAATTCAAGGCGTTATGATGAATCAGGTTCAACTATGCTAAATAGCATCTCAATGGCATTTCGCAAGCTGATTGTCGACAGAAGAAAGCACTCAGTTAAAACGTCGCTCTACTCATTCCTAACATAAATGAGTTTTGAAACTAGCTTTAGAATCAATGCAAAGGATGAAGTACTTTTTGGAAGTTGCTGAAATATTTTTCGTGTAAAACACACCACACATTTGTTGGTGAGTTTGGCCATTTTTCGACCTGTCCTAAACTCACCTTCCGCTAATCTAATCGACCCACCTCGGTAGCTGATTTGCTGATTCCTTATTAAATGTTTAAACATTATTGCGTATGTACTTTTCATACTTATTGTTTCCAAAATTTTGAGTCGATCTTTCCTGAAATGCATTCTAATTTTCTTAGATTTTTGTTTATGTGCATTTTGTGTCATATGAAGTGTTAAAATTTCAAGCATTATTCCCGCCTCCTTCAAATGTAAAAAATTCTCTTATTTTACGACTTAAGAATTGAACTCCTTTTTTTTTTGTTGCTTTCCTACATTTGAATTGCACTCCTTTGTTGCTTTGCTGCAATTGTGCAAATTATTGCTTTTGGCATTTCTTTGTTAGAAGCAGCAAACTTAGAGCATTAGCATTACATAGTTGCTTATATCGTGAGTGCTTGCCTTGCCCGTCTTCCCATTTGTAGTTGTTGGATGTTAGTAAAATATGCAAGCAAAATATGCTGCTAAGCAAATATCGACTGATTCTAAGATGATCTGGCTGTGTTGTTGTTTTTTTTTGCGGGTTGGCTTTGTTGATAGTTTTCACATCTGCAGCTAAGTTTTTATTTACAGATTCTAGTCTTTTTTCACCAAGTTATTCATGAGCATATTTGAATGTATTTTCTTGGCGAAGGCTGTCGGCATCAGATATTGGCGTTTTTATTAAAGTGATTTTATGTATGTTCTGTAAGAATTTCTGCAAAAGTGACATCGAGTGAAAAGATGTTTGAATATTTCAGAACAACCATCCAGGTTGTGCTACACTCAAATGACCCAGCAAATTTGAAGCATTGCTGAAACAAACATCATAATTTGAAAGTCATTTCTAACTATTATTCTTTAGTATCTCTCAAGATTCTATGTACGAGCCTAATACAATTTCTGATATGTAAAATTTCAGCCAAAAATAGAGGCTAGTAAAAATTTCACTTTAAATGGAAGATTATGATACTCAGTTTATACCTAAATTTAGAGCGGTGTTCAGAAAAAAACTTTACAATGTTGAATCTGAAAGAAACGCCCATTCCCGAATAAAGAATTACGTGTCGTATGAGTGACATTATTTGACTCATTCATGCATACTGCTGCAGCACACAAGCATGTATAAAATTACAGTCTTATTAAGCAATTTAGAGAGACTTACTGCTATAATACAGACAGACATACATATTTACGTATGTACGAGTATAGTCGTATATATACGTATCAAAATAGTGTACGTATGCATCTAATTAAAATTCTAAACATCCTAATTAAAATATTCTTTTAAAATATTTTAAAAAAATAACAGCAAAAGTATAAAAAAAAAAATTCATATACACACACACAAGCATATAATTTTCAACAGCAAGTGGAAACAATTGCATTCACACATAGAAACATACACACAATCATCTCAAAAAATAAGTAAAAATACAGTGAGTAGCAAAACAGTGTCTATGGCAGCATCAGCAGCAGCAGCCATCATCTTTTATGTGCTACCATTATTATTGTCCCTTTAGTTCATACTCGCTTCAGTATTAACGTCATCATCATCATCGTCATAGTCACGATCATTGTTGTTGTTGCTTTTGTAGTTTGTAGTAGCAGTAGTTGCTGTAGTTTGTAGCGCCATTGTCATAGTCATAGTCATAGTTGTCGATGACATTGCTGCCTGCCTTTGTCATTGTCGTTGTTCATACATCTGTATGTATATATGTACAAGTATATAAGTAGTTGTACATAATTGTTGGAATCGTCTTTTGTGCAGACATTTTCTTTATGAAATGCACGTATTCCTTATTAAATTTCGTTGCATTGCTTTTTGTATGATGCATAAACAAACACACGTACACTTGCTCACTCGTACAATCATATATATGTATGTACATATACATATGCACTCGTAGGAATGTGTTTATATTGCGTATCTATTTTCTTCACTTATACTACGATGTATATTTTTGTATACATGCATGTTGGTATGTGTGTGTAGAAATGCATGCATGTATAAATTTGGTTTTGCCAAAGTTTGAAGATAGTTTCGCTCTTGCTTCACTACAACCCAAAAAAAGAAAAGAAAAAAAAAACAATAGAAAACGGAATGCCATTTGCATGAAAATAGTAAATTTGTAGTATGTAGAATGAAGTGAAGTATGTAGTAGTAAAGGCAGTGGCAGAAGTATGTAGAAGTTGCAGCTTTCTTTTACTTCGCTGACTGCTTGAGTTGTTTTTTTTGTCCTTTTTGGAGGGAGCAGCTAAGCGTCGGCAAAGCAAAAAGAGAGAATTGCTAAGAATTGTATTCTGGTTTTATGCTTGTAACATTTTCGCTGCAGTCCGTAATTTGGTATTCTATGCGAAAATAGTTTTGCATTTAAATGGTTTTCGTTTGTGCATTTAAATCTATCTATTCTATCTATCTACATACATAGAACCTACATATGGATACGTGTTTGTGTGTATGTATTTGTGTAATAATTTTACTGCTGCTCTTGTTGTTGCTGCGTGGCATATTAGCATGTGGCAATTGTATGTAACTGCGAGTGTCTGTGCCCGGTGTATGTGTATTTTTTATAAAGCACCAAAGCCTTCAGTTGTTTTTGCTGTAACTATGTGGTTGTGTGTGTAAGCTTGAATTTTTTTATAGTGAATTTATAAAAATTTCATTTCGTTTTCGAAATGAATTAAAAATATGCAATCTTAAAGTGAATTGCTGCATGAGGCTAACAACAAAACTAGGCACCCAAATGAGTATTGTTTTTTATTTGTATGCACAAGAGAAAAAGAAAAAGAAAGAGAGAGAGAGAGAGAGAGAGAGAGACATTAAACTCTCCGAATGACATTTAAATCACCTTCAAATAAATTACAAGAGCTCGTATCTTAAAATATTGTGAAGGAGCATTGTGTCAACAGCAATTAAGAATAAACCTTGCGTAGCAAGAACAAGAGAAATTTGTAGGAGAGAACACAACTACAACCAGCCACAATTTAACAAAATGCAATAAGTGAGAAGTTAAACAGCAACAATATTGACTAGTGGGAAAGTTAAGTTCGGGCCGAGCTTTGTACACCCTACACAGCTTCTGAATTAAAACACCTTTTAGCACTCAATGGTAGGATAAATTTCGATAATTCATGCTCGAAATATTTCTTGTTTTAAGCCTAACTTATGTCACCTGGTTACTGTGGTGTAGTTCCTAGTTCGTTTGGGTGCTGCGCAGAGTGTCCAAGGTTCAAATCTCTGCACAGGCACAATCAAAAAGTAGAAAAACAATTTTTCTACACGGCAGCATGTCTTGGCAGGCAATGGCTATGAAAAGCTTTTCACTTCGCCGTTCAGATTCAGCATTAAACTGTAGGTCCCTTCCATTCATGTACAAATATAATCGGCACAACATGTTTTAATGGGAAAAACTCGGCCTAGGCCCTCCATGGGCTGTTGTGCCATTAAAAGAAAGAAACAACGAAGAACATGTCATAACAAATTTTGTTGTGTCTGTAGATCCTTTTATCAATTGTGGGGAAGGCGTGGCTATTGCCTAATCTTCATTATTATCTTACGAGGTATTTACATATGATAGCGTTTTAAAACTGTGTATACCGAATTTAGTTCCATTAGCTTCAGTATTTCCTATGATATTGCTCTTTGAATATTTTATTTGTATGAGAAGTAGGCGCGGGTTTTTCCCAATGTTAACAATTTGTGCCACAGTTATTCAAATAACTAAGTATTTTAATGATGTGTTTTTTTAATTCGATTTCTTCTAAGTCCTTCAATATCAATATTTTTGAACATTTCATGAGAGGTACCTTATATGAGAGGTACCAAGCCCAGTTGTCTTACTTTGCCCATTTCAGAACCTAACCTCTCTATTAAATGGTTATAGCAATTTTGGTTTAGAGTTTTACTCGAGCTATGGTGTGCACGGATTGACAGGGATCCGCTATGTAGCCGGATCACTTATACACACATATTTATACCTACGACGCCTATCTGTGGGCATTACAAACAATTCTTATTCGATCAAAACCAATATACTCTGTACCTGTAGACAAAGAGTGTAGGGCATAAAAATATGTAAATAGTAAGAACAATTTACAATAACTAGTTGCTGTTGCACTTCTCTTATTGCTATTTCAACTAAAATTGTTCTCTATTTGTGTATATGCGTTTTTGCTCCATTCAACTTCATGTATCTTAATGGAGGGAACAAGAGCAAGAGATAGAGGGATAGAGAAAAAGAAGGAGACGACAGAGTGAGTGAACGCAAGACTATGTAACGAGATGTCATTGTAATTTGCATGTGAAATTCCTTAGTATGAGTGCAGCGCAGACAAATTTACTACTACTACTGCCACTACTACTACTATTACAACTACTATAAAAACAACAATAATTACATTGCCGTAAGCAACTTCTCCATATGCACATGTACATAGATGTACTTGTGTGCATGTGTGTGTGTGTATAATAAACGTGCTGTAAATTGTTAATTTGTTGAATTAATTTTATCACATACACATGAATGCATGAATTAGAGACTTTGTATGTGTGTGTATGATTGTGACTAGGTATAACTACATCTAAATTTATATGCGCTCAGCTGGAATCCATGGCTTGACGAAATTTGTATCTGCTAGATCTAAGTTTTAAATTTTAACGAGGGTACTTACAATGACATTGTCATGCAATGCTAAAGGCTAAAGCAGGAAATTCCATTGGCTCTCTAATTAGATTCAGGGTCAAACTAGAGGTAGGTAATGCATGTTAGTGCATGTTTCGCTAGAGACCGCGAGTGGCCACATTTTTACCGAGTAGTACGGACAAGTAAGCATGCGTTGGAAATATAACTTATCCTGTTATATTTCTTCAGAAGCTGCTGTTTTTCGACGTTTTAAAGTTTGGTGGCAGTTAACAAATCGTAATGCATCGGCAATGATTGCCACTGAATTTATTTACAAATATAAAGTAATATTAAACAAATAGAAAAAAAGATTATGAAGTAGAAATACGAAGAAGAATGATAAAAAATGTGAAAATGTAAACAAAAATGAATTTGTTAGCATTTACGCTTCGTTCGGTTCTTTAGAATGACTTCTTCGGCGTTCTCGTCGTCTCCGAAGTCCGACATGCAAGTCAACAATGTTGATAGGAGATAATTCCCTCGATTATATATGTAACTTTTATATAGTTTTTTATTTTAGAGAAATTGGCAAGAATTAATGTGCTTTTCCAGCATAACTCCTTATTTTGAGCTGTAGCTTCTATTGCCTTCTTCAAATTGCTGTCATTAAATTTTTGGATTGTTATTCTTTTTAATTTTTCCGTAGGCACCTAACTTCTTTTTAAAGGCGGCCAAGACAGATCATCGGTTGTAGTGCCAACTAAGTAAGTAAGTACTTAGTTCGCAACTGCTTTCTAACTGCTTGAGCTGCCTTCTTTTGGGGCGTTACCTTTTCTTTAGCTCCCAAAAACTTCATCGTCTCTGAGTCAGTCAGAAGTACACAGCCTTAAAATCCTTTCCATTGTGACTCCTTTCGTCTGAGATGTAGCTTTAAGCAGTTTCTATTGCCTTATTGAGATTGCTGTCATTCAGTTTTTAGATGGTTCATTATCGATTGCGTAATATTTCGCCGCAAACACAATAATTAATGTAGTATATTTCGTATCAATGGAAATAACCTACTTTTCGTAGAGCCAACAACGACGTTAGAAACATTTTTTTTTTTTCGCAGATAAAATATCTCTAATCCAAATAATTTTCAACGTAGCTGACATCATTGCTAACATTTCCTACTGAGCAGTTCTATATACATATGTTCATACTTATGTATGTATATCTATGTGACTTTAGTTGAATCAAAATCAAAATGAATGAATGTAAAAGCTTAAAGAGGAATTTCATAGTTTCTCGCAGTCAGTGACTTTTGTGCGTGTCATTTGCATTTATCACACAAGGTAGCATTTGTGCGTGTGGGTATGTGGTGTCTGTGTGTGTTTCAATCTTAAATGTTCATATGTGTGCGAGCTACTCTTGTATCTATGCGTGCATCTGTAAGATAAATGCCATAGAAACCGTTTTATTTTACCGAAACGTACACATATAAAATTCTGTTGCCTCTCTCTTCTCCCTTCAGTCACTATCAATGTTAGTAAGTATATTGCTGCAACACAAACACACAGACAGAATTTATTATATGTAATTTTACATTGAAAATGAATTCAATTTTACCCTTCGCTTATTTTGTAATATTTTAATGCATTTAAATTGCGACATTTTCAACAGATTTTCATGTGATTTGTTTCTGTATCTCATTGTTAATAGTATACATACATACATATACAAATGTGTAGTTGGTGTGTATGGATATGTGTATGTGTGTGTGTTTGTATTACTGTTGCATATGCATGCATGTATACACATACATATGAATGTATTGGTGCTGATGGTGGCGCTTTGTATGAGTGTGTGTGTGTCTGTGTATTATCATTAAAATTAAATTCTGAATGCTAAATTATTGTGCATGCAATCAAGAAATTTATTGTGATTTTCATTAATTGCACATTCGAAGGATTTGAGTGTGGTGGAAATTTAACTTGGCTCTTTTTCAGCTGTTAAATTTATGTACAATATGCATTTTGAATATTCCCAGATTTAACAGAAAGTAAATAAATAAATATGTAACTCAAATTGTAAATAGTAGATACTAGCATTTTTTAGTAGAAAATTGTAGGAACTTACCATTAGATGACGTTGAAAAGAGAAAACTATGTGTCAAATCACTCCACCCATAACGATTTCTGCAACAAAAAACAAAAAAAAAGACATAATTTTTTAAGCATTTTGAATACAAATACAGTGAAGATAATTCCCTGAATGAAACCTTTATAAATAAACTAGCGGACCCCACGCACGTTTCTTACTTTACTTTACTTTTAATGCCACAACAGTCCATGGAGGGCCTAGGGTTTAATGTCGAATCCGAACGACGAAGTGAAAAGATTTTCATAGGCAATTTTTATTCTTGTAGTTTTGCCATTGCCTGCCAAGAGGTGGTGCCGTGTAGAAAAATTATTCTTCCTACTTTTTGATTTTGCCTGTGCCGAGATTTGAACCCCGGACACTCTGCGTAGCAGTCCAACGCATTACCACTACGCCACAGCGACCACCGTGCACCACAGCGATCACGTTTCACTGTGCACAATTAAAAAAGTAATTCAAAGCAGTTTAAATTTAAAGTTTATATTTATTGTAGAGTTGTGGTAAAACACATTTTCAGTTTTCTTATTATCTTGGCAATAAATGAATAATACTGATGGTTTGCCTACACGTGAACAGTACACGTTTGGATTTGAAAGGCAAATCGTTTGGAATCATCGGAGTTCGTTATATTAACACGACTTCACCTTCGGTTGCTTCAAATTACGAAGCAAAATAATAGTCACACCGACTTTCAATTTCCAATTCTCGAAACAGTTGTTAAAGTAAATAGCCTTCAATGCGCTTAGCGATTCATGTTTAATGTCTTCAATTGACTCAAAACGGTGTCCACGAAGCGGTTTTTTGAGTTTAGTAAATAGCCAAAAGTCACACGGTGCTAAGTCAGGCGAATAGGGTGGTTGCGGAACGACATCAGTCGAATTTTTGGCAAAATGGTCTCGTAAAACCAATGCAGTGATTTTGGAACCAATCGTGCATTCACTCTTCTTAGGCCCAAATGATGTTTTAAAATGGTTTTCATTGATCCTTCCGATATTCCAAAGATGCCAGTAAGGTCTCTGGCATCTGACTGTTAATCGTCGATTCTCGAGCACCAATTCCTTGATTTTATTGACGTGTTGATCATCAGTTGATGTTGATGGCCGTCCTGGACGTGGTTCGTCGTCAACGCGTTCTCGACCATCTTTGAACAATTTGTACCAATCAAAAACACTTGCTCGCGACATACAATTATCACCGAAGGCCTTTTGCAACATTTTGAAAGTTTCGGAACCAGAAATTTCATTCCGCACACAAAATTTAATGGAACTTCTTTGTTGAATAATTTCACTCATTGTGAAAATCGCCGAATGCACTTTTTGTGCAGAAACTTCAGAAAGATAAGCGTATACTAAACACTAATAATTATTTTGATGTTTGATGTGACATTTGGCACAGATGTCACCGACAGTCATACAAACCTTAAAAAAATAATATTTTGATGAATGGGTTTCCGCGCGAAATTTAAATTAAAAAGTCTTACTACTTTTTGCCCACAGTAGTATTTTTATTGCAAATTTTATAACATAAGAAATCTTGAATATTTTCCTAATACATTTCTTTAAAGTGTGTACGAGGAATGATAAAAAAATAACCGTTATTTTCAATTTTTTCAAAAAGTATTTATTTATTCATCAACAACTATCTTGTCCCCTTGAAAGTAATTCCCCTCAGATATAATACACTTATGCCAGCGTTTTTTCCAATCCTCGAAACACTTCTGAAACGCGCTTTTTGGTATCGCCAACAGCTCCTGTTTCGATTTTTCTTTTATCTCCTCAATCGTAGCAAAACGCTTTCCTTTCCGTGTCATCGGTGTCTTCAGTTTTGGGAAGAGGAAAAAGTCAGCGGGGCCAAGTCCGGTGAATACGGTGGTTGAGGCATGATAACGGTTTTGTTTTTGGCCAAAAACTTACGCACAAGCGACGTTGTTTTTGCTCAAAATTTAGCAATTTTGGAACAATCTTCGCTGCCGCACGTTTCATGCCTAAAACATCCGTAAAAATTGCTTGGCATGAGCCGAACGATATGCCAACATCATCAGCAACCTCTCTGATAGTGATTCGACAATTATCGAAAATCATTTTCTTCACTGCGTCAATGTTTTCATCGGTTGTTGACGTGCTCGGGCGACCAGGACGAGCATCGTCATTGACATCTTCTCGGCCTTCCTTAAACCGGTTATACCACAATTGAACTTGTGTTCTGCTCATAGTAGACTCGCCAAAGGCCACAGTCAACATTTCAAATGTCCTTGCGCATTTAATTTAATTTTTTACACAAAACCGAATACAGTTTCTTTGATCCATTTTTCCGAATAGTAAAAAATCGAAGAGCACACCAAAACACGACTAACCTTTTTATCTGTCAAAAACAAACTGACAATCCAAAATGGTTAATATTGCTAACATATATAACAGACATGTGTACCAACATAGCAGAAAAAAAATGCGAAAATCGAACATACGTAACTCACGAAATTTGAAAATAACGGTTCTTTTTTGATCACACCTCGTATACCATATTCTAATAGTGAATATATACAGAGTTTGTTAGGATAAAAAATATCAAATCATGTACATATACTATACTATACATTTAATTCATTGACAATGAGAGATATTCGGGAAATTTCAAATTTGTTTGGTGGAGAATTAATTTTGTTGTCAGGAGATTTCCGACAAACTTTACCAATTATACCAAGATAAGTTCCTGAAAATCATTTTCATAATTGTAAAATTCATTTTCATTTCGAGACCAATAGCATTTTTCCATTCCATGTTGTTCATGAAAATTACTTCGAATGTGGTCACAAAATTAACACGACTAATATTCGTTGCACCGAATGAAGACATTTGTAAGCATGAATTGTGTGAATAAGTGTTTGCCAAAAAATGCTTTGATTCAGGTGCACCACCTAAAACCAATGAGCGTAATGGTTCTGGTGGTGGCTTCAATGTCGGTTACATTTTACTTTTCCATTAGCACAACATAAACCTGGTGGCTCATTTTTGAATTTGTACGCTTTGCAATGATTACATACGTCATACATAGCACTAATAACTACAGTTTGATGTATAATCTAATCAATCGTCGAATCATAATTGAATACAGCTCGCTTAACATTTAAATTCCTTGCTGTTTGAATATTCCGAACACCGTCTTTGTGCTGTACGTCTTTGTGCTGCACGTCTCCTTTCAGTTTGTTCTCTATTCTGCATATTTCTTTCATTGTGCTGCTCTTCAGTCTCTGCAGCTCGAGCAGCTGCAACAGCCCTTTTTTGACGTGAGCGCCTACTAAGATTAGATCGTGGCAACTATGTAATAAATGCAATTTCAAAATGAAATTAAAATAGCTATTTTTAAAAACAAAAATAAAAAAACCATCTTACCGTTATCGATGCTAATTTTAGTAACGATAGCACTAAATGATAAAAATCAGCCGAACGCAATGCAAATGGCACAAAGGCAACATACGATATTTCTCCAATGTGTAAAAAATGTCGTCGACAATTAAAAAAAAAAAAAAAACGAAAGAAATTCAAATCCAAATTATGCGCGGCACGCTAATTTACACGGAACGATCGCTTTGTTTCACAAAAAAAATGTCTCACTTGTGGAAAGATAAGCAAATTGACAAAGACAACAAATGATTTTGTTAAAAAATATGACAATAAAAATGTGAAATAAAAATACTTACATTCCTTATGGATGTGTTTTCAATTTGAAGTAAATGCGTTGAGGGTTTCAAAAGTTAAAGGCATTTTACTCTTTTCGCGGGCATGGCAGTGGGCGGATAATAGCCTATGTCCGTCAGTAAAGCTTGTACTTTAACATGAAAGTTGAATTTTTAAACAGATTGAACCTTTTCCGAGATCATTCATCACACACATAACATATATTCATTTTTATATATACCGATATTTATTTTTTTTTGGTAAGAATTATTGTTGTTTTAATTATTGTAACTTCCTTCAGTTTCATGCTTGGGCTCAGTGTAATTTTAAATTTACAATCATCATTAATTAATTTAAAGGCTTAACTTACTAACATCTTCCGAGTTAAAACCAAAATATTTTACGGTTTATTTAAATCTCTTGCACATAAATACACTCACAACAATAATATCCTTTATGCATATCTTTTGGCTTGCACATGAATTGAATGTGTGTGTTTTGTCTCGGGCCATAAACAATGGCAGCTTACAGTCACATTGGTGTGCGATACAATCATCTCTCAATGTGAAATCTATACATTCAAATGCCCGTACATACACATACTTACATATGAATATTCACTTGTATATGTGCAAATAAATGCAAAAGGTATAATCAAGTACCTAAATTATATTAACAAATGGCTCTATAATAATATCAGTTCTCACAGTTCAAATGCTATTCGGCTAGTACCATATATACGTATGTATTTATGTATGCACACATGAATAAGACAAATGGTAATAGGTCATGAAATCGGAAATGACATGAATATCAAACGGATATGTCGTACTTACACATACATATGAATGAATGAGGAGTATTCATGTATGCACGGTTTATGCATTGAATGAATGCATCAATACGTAGATGAATGTATTCATATAATGAATAGTCAAGCTCACACTCAATACATTTAATGCGGTCTACATATTATTATAATTGCCATTATAATTGGAAACGGATTTTAGTTGTTTGTTGTCACCTTTGCCTTTTGATTGTATTGCTCTGTGAGTGTGTGTGTGCTTTTGTACTTGAGCTCTTCTTTAGTTCTCATATCCGTGTTCTTGTTAGTAAATTGTAATAAAATCTTAATTGAGTTTCTTTGCGAAATTGAAAATTAAGTATTCTATTTTCAATGAAAAGTATTTGCGTTTACGCTAATACTATTTGAAGGAAATAAATGTTGAGTAGATAAATGAAAACTACATCATATGCTAGTGGTCGCTGTGGTGTAGTGGTAGTGCATTGGACTGTCCGGAGGTCGAATCTCGGCACAGGCAAACTCAAAAAAGAGGAGAAAAAAATTACTTTTCTTTTGCAATGGCAAACCTGCAAGAGTAAAAATTGTCTAAGAAAAGCTTTTCACTTCGCCGTTCGGATTTGGCATTAAATTGTAGGTCACTTCCATTCATGTACAAATATAACACGCACAACATGAGTGGATGCGAAAAGCTCGGCCTAGGCTCTCCATGAGTTGTTGTGCCATTTAAAATAAAGTAAAGTAAACATCCTCTGCTGGTAATAGTTTCCAAAAATTTTGAGTTTTCTGAGACAAAGTTTTTCTTAATTAAAACTTCTCTGACTTCTATTTTTCTGAGGAACGAATAATTCCAAATGGAAAAAGCAAATGGAAAATTTTCAAAACTAACTATTATAAATATATAGTATGTATTAATGTAGAATAGTCGAGCGGTCTTTTTACTTATCCCCGTTATTACGTTACTCCTCTTGTGTTAAAAATTAAACGATGCGCACTTGTTCGAGTGTAAAGCAAGAATGTTAATTTTTATTCTCTTCAATTTTCTTTCTTATTTCTTATTTCCTAACTGTAACAATTCAGTGATCGATTAGTGATGATACATTATACTAAAAGTTAAAAGTATAGAAATGTATCGAAAAAGACAAAATTTATAAATACATAAAACATTTTAAATTTTGACATTGTGTATGTGACTGCTACATTTACATGTTTTCCGCTACATTAACAAAAAAAAAAAAAAAATAAAAGGAACGAATAATTTTTTTTCAGTGTAGTTTGTATTATTTGAAACTACAGTCCGGTTAATTGTGGTTAATTGTTTACATTATTTCATTTAAATAACTTCTTCGGCTGGGCTTCGAGTAGCCCATACGATCAACCGAATTTTTCAGTACCTGACCCTTGGCTGCTCCAATTTTGTCCTTAAGATCCTCAATCTCTGATGAATGGTTAACGTATTTATTTTTAAAGAATCCCCACAAATAATAGTCAAACCGAGTGAAATCGCAACTGCTTGGAGGCCAATGCACATGACCAAAATTGTTAATAACGCGATTCTTAAACGTTTCATGCAAAAGATAAATTGTTGCTCGGCTTGTGTAATCCTGCATGCCACCTTTTGGAACTAAATGATGCTTAAGTCCATATCAAATAGGACATAAATAATCAATAGTTACTGTGTCTTAGCGTATACCATTCACTGCAACGCATCTACCTTCCTCTGACCAACCGTAACAATTTTTTCGGTTGTGCACGGTTTTTCGGTTTGTGTAGGAGCACGAGAACATGTTGTTTTTCCCAATAAACCTCCTTTTTCACGCACACGTTCCACAAATTGATCCACAAATAGCGTAGAAGACGTAATTCTATTACGCTTTAGGTAGAAGATTTTCCAATTTGCAATTTGTAGTGTTTCCCAACGTTGTTCCAGCGTTTATCGACCGATTTCGTTACCATATAAAACTAATTTCCCGGCATGATACGAATGACATTAGAGTTGTAACACTCAAAATAACCAATAGTTCAATTTCCATATGTTGATGAACCACTATAAGTATATGCCCTAATTTGTTAAAGCCCTAACATAAAAATTTAAAAATTCCCTTTTTTTAATGGATTACGATTAATTAATTGCATCCATTCTGCATCTCTGCCATAAATCTTAAAGTCAACTTAAATATTTGTTTGTTCATTAGAGCTTTAGCAAATTAATGTAGCGATTTGTAATTTAATAATTTGCATTTTGAATTTATCTTAAATATGAAGTTAATGAAATATTATCATGAATTGTGTCAGTAAATGGCGAGAGTTCTAATATTTTATTTCTAGAATTTTGTTTCTTTCCACTGAACATTTCTGATATAAAAATAAACGTGATTTTTTACTATGCAATTCGCACTTCATACACGTTTAGTGATGGTAAACAGTGTGAGCTAAAAATAAGAACTAAACTGAAACGCGAGTGTCAACAAAGAAATTAAGAAACTCCGGACATAGAAGATAGAGTGAGAGAGAAAAGAAAATATTTAAAATTAACCATACACTGCGCAAATCTATAAAGTTTACATTCATAAGTAAGTTGTTGGGATTCATACACACCTCGCTTGTACGGTAGCCTCGTAATGTTGATCCGGATCCAGGCCGCGAATCATGTAGCTCATACCCTGCGTGTAATGATGTGACAATGGCATCGCTGGCAAAACAACATCACGCCAGTCGTTGCGACCCCAGTGCATCATATTGCCATAGCTGCCAAGTCCGCCACCCAAACCTGCTCCGCCACCATTAGTGCGATGGTTGTGGTTATTGCCGCCCAGGATGCCGCCACCGCCACCGCCTCCGCCGTTATTACTACCGCCATTACCATACATTTGCAACATTGACGACGATGCCGACGACAGCGATGACGATAAGGAAGAATGCGAGTCGATAGAGTTGTCGACCTCATGTCCTTGCGGCAACCTTCGGAAGGATAATTTGTATTCTTCGATGGGTGTGTGCGAATCCACGGTCCAAGAAATATTATATCTAAATGAGCAAGATATAAAAATAGAAAGCAAGTAAGAACGACAGAAAGTACGAAGAAATGAAAGAAAAAGTATGTATGTAGGTATTATAAAAATGTTAGCATAAGAATATAAACGCGCATAGCGATGATATTGTTTGCAAGTATGTAGACGAAGAAGAAGAAGAAGAAGAAGAAGTGAAAGGGTGTGGAGCATGAGGCATGGAATGACGATGGAAATTAATGAACTACGTGGCAATTGGTGAAATGATAATAATGTCTTTATGTGTGTATGCGTATAAAAATCGTAGAAGTGCCAGTAAACAGTAGGAGTAAATGAGGAAAGTACTTTTCCATCTTCTTCTGCATACAATAACAAATGTAGTGTTGGAAGCTCATTGAGATTACAGCTGTAGTTGCGAAGAAAAATTCAAGACCGCCTTATGGAGGCAAGTAGGGTATTGGCGGAAATACGAGTATAATAATTCCATTGTGTGTGCTGTTAAGAAGTTGAAGTGCGCAAATAATGGAGCAATTCTTAGTTGCACTTCGAAGAAAGCCAAAGTACATTGACTTTGCTTACTGACTGGATGGAAGAGATGCACACAAATAGACCGACAGGCAGACAAACAAACAGAAAAACAAGCTGAGTGACTTGATGCCCCCTCTCAGCTCAAGAAACAAACAAACAAACACTGGTGTTTGTATTGTTTATACAGTGTCGAGTGGAATTGGGGTTTATTCTAGCGGACAGCTGATAATAAAATACTTAAGATTCTTAAGCTGTTTTTTCATTCTTGATTAAGTAGTGGTTGTGATTGCTGTTTGGAAATTGTTGCTTTAAATTAAAGAAAGTTAATTGCTGCTTAGCAATTTATGCTAAACTTTGGATATTATGTAGAAGAAGTCAGATGCAAATAGTAGTCAGACGAAGATAGCGTTTGTAAATTGAATAACAACTTAAATCTTTGATTTAAATAATGTTCAAAAACTCAAATTTTAAAACTGTACATAAGCTTATCTGAACAAAAGCTTCTGTTGTGTAAGTAGTAACCCCAATGAACTAGAACTGTTGCAGGCCATATGCAGAATCTCGGTCATACTAGGTCTTACTCATACATAAGTACTATGAAGGAAAATGTACTTAAGACAAATTTATATGAACAAAAGCTCCGAATAATAAAAAATTACTTGTAAATCTACGGTTTTCAGGCAACTGGCAAATAAATAACACGAAAAAAAAAAAAAATTCTGAGTTTGTTGTATAAATATCAAATTGATATATAACAAATTTTCGCATGATATCTTGGAGGTAAAAATTTAATAATTTCTCTCCAAAGGTCAACAAGTAATTTCGTTTATTATCTTTCATGCTTATTAAACTTTTTTCATTAAATATTTCCATGAAATCCAATCTCAATCACATGAGTTTATTGTTCCTGTCGTACGAATGAACTCTAACATTGAAGCGCCAGTCAATGCACGAAATGCATTCCCTGTGTATGCTTGCGATTTCGATGGCATAAAAAGGCTGTTATGGGGAGGGGGAGAGAGGTAGAGCGCATTGAATGAATTCAATCACATTTCCTCTCATACACACTCATACTTGCAACTTTATATAGCTGAGTACATTCATTTATTGTAATATGCGACGACTATATGCGACTCAGTGCAAGTAGCATCCTTCTTTAAGAATATCATCAAGTGAGGAGGAGTGGGCGAGGAGCACCTATTGCTTTGTAACATGGTTGGAAGCCAAGGAAAAATAAGCTTCAATTCGATTGTGAAATTTAATACAAGTACGAAATATGCAATGCAGTAGCAATATAATAGCAACAGCAGAAGTGGCGACAGTAGCAGCAGTTCAGTTCAAATCAGCTAAAAGTGAAAGAACGTATTACGCAGATGACAAAGAACTATCATTGCTGCTGGAATGGTAACTTAAGCTAGTCAAACGCAGCGTTATCCATTTGCAACTGTATGAAGCAGCAACAGTAGCAACGACAGCGGTAAATGAACCTTTAATTTAGTTGCTGTTAAGGAAACAATATTGCTGCTGTCACTGGCATTTCAACTGCATACAGATACAATAGCAACTCCCATTACTGCAAAATGCAATAACAATGACGCACTTCGTTCATTCAACCAAAAAGCTAAAGATAACATTACACATTATTGTGTGTTCTTCTCCTTTTACGTTCTTAGCTAATAAATTTACAACACACGCACACATATGTACATTCGAGAAGGGTTTGTTTTGAGTGCCCCGTGTCCTTTCTACTACTGTTTATATTGCGTGTGCAAGTGGGTGGATGAATGAGTCACAAGGAAATTTGTTACTTTGACATTTCGTAAAGAGTCCATCATAAAGATGCACAACATTCGAAACACAAAAAAAGAAGTGAAGTGAAGTGAAGGAACACACAATTTACAAGATACAAGATACTTCACAAGAAGTATTTCCAGCAGCTATGTTTATTACGAGCTACACATTTGTTTAGCTGTCAGTGTTGTTATTACTCGTGGTACATCCTTGCGTAATGCTGTGTTGCACTTGCTGTTATGCTAGCTACTCTGGTTGCTAGATGTGCAGCAACATGTCATTGGTGGTAATTACTATTGTAATTGTGGCACATAATTGCCACTCACTTGCTCACTGTTAGCTAGTTTGTACATAAGTACACAACGAACACTCTAGACAAATACTCTTTTTTTTTGTTTTTGTTTTTTCTTATTGTGCTGTTGGCAACATTAATATAATGTCTTGTCTTGAAATATTTGTGGTCGTTACAGTTTCATTACCAATTTCAGTTTTGGTGGCAATGGTTTATTTTTACATATGTGCTATCTGCCTGCTTGCTGATATTGCTAACACTTGTACTTGCTGTTGTTTTTTTGTTTTGTTTTGAATTAACAAACCGCCAAAGGGTTAGCAAAGAATTGCTCCTTTGTGTACGTTTCCTTTCATTAATATAAAAATTTAATGTATTTTATTTTCTAAAAAAAAGAAGAAATTAATGCTCTAACAATTGTGAACTTTGTGAGTCTACAGCAATGAATTGAAAGATAAATCTTGAGGGAAAGAATTCTACCAAACTCTCTTACTAGTATTTTAACAGAGCTGAATAGAATAGCCCAACGAGGGCTTAGGTCAAGCTTTTCGCATCCACATACGTTGTGTGTGTTAAAATTCCACACTAATGGAACGGATCTACAGTTTTATGCCGAATCCGAACGGCGATGTGAAAGTATTTTCTTAAGCTTTTTTAAGAATCCGGACACTATGCGTATGCAGCACACTACTAGCTACGCCACGGTGACCACGGTATTCATTATCACATATCCATTAAAAATTCAGGGAAATTCCTAATTAAATATCACTCATACGCACCAGTGAGTGTCACTATTTTAATTAAAACGATATCCGAATTTTATAGAAATATCATAAAAACAATTATTAGGAGTTATCATTACACTTATTTACATTCTCTTTGTCTTTTCAAAAATATTTATTAGCTACTTAATTAAATATTACTCATACGCTCGGTGGAACAAATACATACATATGGTAACAATAATTATAATCTTTAGCTTCGCATGCTACAAAAATGAAATAAAAATGGAGAATGAAACTGAAACTGAATTTTTGTGATACTTAATTCATGCTCCTTACATACTTACTTTCGAATAACGATGTCGAAGTTAAAATAAAACTTACAACAAACGATAAAAAAGATGCAATCAAAAAGTTTTGAGCATAAAGTAAGCTACAGCAATCGCAATAAAAATGATTATTAACAATTGACAAAAGCGATTGGAATAGAGACTGATTTTTATTGTTGTTTTTTTATTTTTATTTTTGGCAAACAATACCGATATAAATACTAGTACCAAAGCGCCAAATGAATGGCAGCAACATTCACAGAGAAACATAAATACACATACACACACATGCAGTTATACAGAATTTTTGGAAATGTTATGGCGCCAAATTGATGCGTCGCATCATTGGCATGAAACTTTTACTGGTGGCTGGCTAACTGCTGCCAAATACGAGCGAAATAGCTTCCGGCAAAAAGGAAATAAAAAATAAACATACTAAGTAGTGGAAAAAGCCATGAGCACATTTATGCTTCTTCTGGTTCTCCTACTCATGTTCTTCTAAACGTGGAGAGCATCTCTGATGTTGAACTGAACTGGATTCAAATATACGAGTAGAGAGTTAGTGGTATTGAAGTAAATTGAAGTTGATGACAATGACACTTTGATGCTTTCTTGCTTTCTTGCTAGCTAGCTTTTCGTATTTGCTTGTTTGCTGTTGTAATTGTATTGTTTGCATTTACTTGTATGTGTGTGCATATAATGATGTTGTCGAATGTCACATCTCGTCTATGTACGAACGACAGCAAAAACTTTAACAACAACTTTTGATTTTGAAGTTGCACTGATTTTCGTTTGGTGTTATTTTGTTTTTTATTTCTGTTTTTTTGTTTTCATTTTTTTAACTTAAGTTTTTTGCAGTCTCTTCAGTGATTGCTGTGAATTCATTATGTGCTTTTATATGTGCGAGTATCTGATGTATACGAATTTTGTTAGCTAATCCAATTTAAACTTTTATTTGTCATGTGTGTTTGCATTTCAGTTTGTGTTTCCTTATTTTCGTTTGAATGACACATTCAACGAATTCCAACTTATGTATTGTATTGTACTGAAAGCAATTTCCACTTACTGTTTGCCGTTTTTAATTCAGGGTCTTAAGTGATTTAGAAATTTAAGAAATCGGTTACATTAATAGAAAAGAATTCGAGAAATTGCATATATGTATCGGAAAAGTAAGAAAATGCGACAGAACACTTTTTAATGTTGGTAATCTTACAAGCGTATCTGAAAGATTAATCAACTACTTCTACAACAACTACACAATCCAAAAAATAAAGTTAATGCCCTAATTATATATGATCGCGATATATGGATTATTTTATAGACGCAAATCACACTTGCCACAGGCAAAGGGTGATTCTAGCAAGCATGTAAAGTGGTATCCGAAACTTTTCGGTTGAAATCCAAGGAGAACATTGGAACAATGGCAAAGGGTTTTTAATGTAATGTGTACGAATATAATAAGTATGAAAGTTTATCTTACGATATTTTAGTTTTGGATTCATTGCAAAATAAACTTGAAAAGAAATTAACTTAAATCAAAAAGGACTTAAGACAACAAGAGGTAGCCTCTTATATAGAAAAATTAACTGGATAGCTAAATTAATTCGGCTGAAAAAAGAGTGGAACACCCAGAACAAATCTTTGGTAATCACAGATTTTATGAGTGGAAATTAAAAGTGGAGGAAGATAAGGTATAAATTTAAGGTGATAATGAGGTGGGGGAGGGCGAACGATGTGTAAAAGATGCGGAATGCCAACAACAATCACAATCAGTCTAGTTTCAAATAAAAAAAAAACACACTTAAGGAAAAAAAAATTAAAACAAAAAAATTTAAAAAAAAATAAAAAAAAATTTAAAAAGATTTTAACAAAATTTGTTTGTTTATATTTTATTTCTTAGAGCTCAACTGCAAATGGTTGTGTTCCGTTATAAAATAGAAAATTGAGTTGATAAATATCAACAACTAGAAACGAAGTATGTATAATATAATTTTCCACTTCCATGTTTCTGGTTATTTTTTTCAACTAGTCAGTGTGTATTGCATTAAAAGTTTTAAGTTATCTACAAGTTCAATTGTCTTCAGAACTGAGTTGAGTTGCCATAGGTTTGTAATAGGGCCATGAAACAATGTTAGAAAGGGCCCCATTAAGTACTTACTAAGGCATTTACGCCTTATATGCCATCTTTTGTATTTCTAGCCTTACGTTATGTAAACAAATGGTTTGAATTCCTTTCGATAGCATCGCCTTTCACCATACACTTGATCGCTCGTGAAATTAAATAACTTTTCAATTTGAAGCTTTTTAAGGTTAAATAAAAATCATAAAACTGAAATTTAAACTTTAAAAAGTAATCCAAAACTGCTAATTGTGCTCCTTCATTAATAAACACAAACAAGTGCCGGACAACAACTTGGGCAAAATTAAGAATAATGGCTGAAAGTTTTCGCCCTACCTAACAACAACAACAATTCAATTCTGCGAACAGGTTCCGCCTGTTATGTGAACTATCCCAATAGCTGCTACCACGTATGTAAGAGTACGTAACTATGTAAGTATATTTATGTATGTGATTTGTTCTTGTATATGTGTGTGTATATGATCTAAGTACTTACCTATCTTTATACTGACTGATTGGCGGTGAATTGAAGACAGCTACATTAGGCTTTCCGCTTAACTGCAAAGTTTTTCGTGACTTGCCAAGTTGATTTTCCGCCACACACGAATAATTACCAAAATCCTGTGGATGCACTTTACGTATAATTAGAGTGTGACGTGAGCCGCGATTTTCCATAATATGACGTTCTGTGGTGTCCAGTTGCATGGTATCTTTAAACCATATTACCTATTGTAATTAAACAGAGCAGAGTAGAGAAGGCATACGGAAGCGAAAGCGGAAGCGGAAGTATATAACAGAAAGCGGAAGGAAGTTGAGGAGGGGCAAAGTTTGAGTTATTTGAGTGCGTCAAGCATTTTAAGGTAAAAGTTAATAATGAAACGACGTACATTATTGTTGATATTGTTCGCCGGAAGGGTGGCACAAAATGGCCAAAAGCAGCAGCAAAAAGGTAAGTAAAATAAACAGTAAAAACCAGAATGTGTGAGTGTGTGACAGTGGCATTAATAAACATACACGTAGTCAGTTGTTTACACACATGTATGAGTGCGTGTGTAAAGGTGTTAAGCAAATAAAAGCATGTGTGAAAACAATAAACATTCAGTTGGTTGGATGGTGTGATGTAGATCGGGTTTGCGAAACAAATCCCAGCGAATTATAGCCAGGGAGCGGAAAATGGAAAAGTTATGTCCATACACAGTAATAACCAAAACAAATAAGCAAATTATGGCAGATATGGTTTGATTTTTTTTTCGCGGAAAGCATAAGCAAAAAAGTACACACAAAATTAAGAGTAAATTTCGGGGGCAAAAGGAAAAAGTAATTTTCACACACGGAAAGTTATAAACGGATAAGTATTGTTGTGTCAAGTGTGTGTGTCCGTCAACAAAATAACACACACACACATGAAGATGTGAGTGTGTGCGAGTATGTAGGCGTGTCATATGAAAAGTGGCAAAAATGAGCGGATAATAAACAAACCAAGCAAGCAAACAAACAGACAGATAAAAGAAAAAAAATTATAAGATAAGCACGTTGCGTTAAAACGCATCACGTATGCGGCCATAATGCGAACAACGAAGAGATATAAAGCCAGATGGATATGAAGAATGTATATTGAAAATGATCATCGCAGAACAGTGAAGGCAAGCAAATACAGGCACAACACGGAAAACAGAGCAAGAAGGAGATAGAGGCGACAAGAAGCGTTGAGGGAAAGCCAGCCAGCGATACATAAATGGACAGATTATCAAAACAGCAGGTGTGTGAAAAATATTTACGAAATCGCAAAACAAAAAAGATAAACAGGCATAGAACATAGCAAACGGGAAATGAAAAAAAAACACATAAAAACAATGCACAAAAAATTACGGAGAAAATATGAAATGAAATAGTTTCACAGAAAAAACAAAAATGGTGAAATGATAAGAAAACCGAAATTGAAAGCGACAAACAAAGCCAAAATTGCCAAAGGGAGCAGCAGAAGCAAATAACAGCAAATAACAACAAAACCAGGGGAACCCAAATGCGAAGGACGTATGCCAGATGTAAAGGTGCAGTAGGCAAGATGTCGAGTGGAGGGGAATGGTTTGAGTTATAAGGGTGGGTATATAAATTCCATTAAAATTGTTGTCATTGTTGTTTGCCATATTTTGTTTTTGTTTTTTTCATATATTCATGTTTGTTGTTTTAGTTTCAGGTGTGCCGTGAAGTGGCAACAGCAACATTAATGGCAACAAAAAGTAGCAACACACACACACACACACATGTGCAGCGCAGTAAATGTTTGTTATTGTTATTATTATATTTATTTGTTGTTGTTTTTGTTTTTGTTTTTGTTGGCAAAAAATTGTCACAAAAATTGTTGACGTTTGCAAGTAGTTGATATTTGTTTTGTTTGGTTTTTGAGAGAAGGGTGTTTTTATCATTATTTGTTGTTGTTATTGTTGATACAGCAGGCATCAGGTATTAGGTCCCCGCCATAGTTTATGATGATGCAGGGCGTAGCCAAGCGTAAGTGTTGGCATAAAAGTATAGTTGAAATTATTTTATTTCATATATGTGTATAATGTACACATATATAAATGAAATGATGATGGTACATAATAAAGTTGTTTCAAGTTTATTTTGGTGTAGAGCAGCAGCAGCAGCAGCAGCAGCAGCATGGAATGAGAAAAGATTAAAAAAGAGAAGGAAAAATATTTTAATTAGCAATTTGGTAAAAAAAAATTTGTATATAAAATATGCATAGATATATACATATGGATACATACATATGAATAAAGTTATTCTACAAATTATGTTTAGAAAATCTAGTTTATTCATCAGCTTCTCATTTGACCGGTTTTATTGGAAATTCGGTAAATATCTTTAATCTTTCCTAAAACGGATGCAACTTCCATCTGCAGAAAATCACCGTAGCGTACAGTAGACGTGGAATTACGATAAAAAAAAATATATAAATTTGGTGATTTTGGTTTTTGGTTTTTCCATATGCTCTACTAATAATAGCTACTTATAACCATGCTTTGACTAACTACAGCACCCATATGGGTTTATGCGCTTTCTTAGACGAACTCGCATTGTAAATTTCGTTTTTCTATACTCTTATGCCATACTAAGAATAGCAACAGCCATGGTTTAACTTATTACAACAATCGTATGACTTCTACAGCAGAAGTATTAATAGAAACTGATAAATTTTATGATTTGCTTTCTTAAAATCTAGTTTTCATAAAACTTACAAGACAACATGAATTAAAAGTTAGAAATTTTGTTAATAAACAAAATGAATAATCTGTTTGAGATATTTTAAATCCTTAAATAAATGCATAAAATATGAACAACCACACTCACTTTTTTGAAAAAAATTACTAAAAACCATCAAAAAAATGTGTTTTACACATCGAATCTTTAGCTATTAAACTTCAATTACCTACCTATTGATTACTTCGTCATGCAGGTAAAAAGATCAAGACGAGCTGAACTACAACTTCAAAAAAAAAAAAATTCAACAAAAGACAACATCCTCTTTCCCACTCTAGCTTAAACAACTACAATAATGTCAGCCTTGAGATCAACCGGAGATTAACTCTTGCCAACAGGTGTTACTACGGGCTCAGTAGGCAATTGAGAAGTAGAGCCCTCTCTCGACCGACGAAAATAACGCTCTATAAGTCCCTCATCCTTCCCGTCCTAATGTATGGCGCAGAGACGTGGACATTGACCATCAATGATGAGAGACTGTTAGGATCGTTCGAGAGGAAGATACTCCGTAAGATCTACGGTCCAGTATGCGTGGACAACGTGTATCGAATAAGATAGAACGATAAGCAGCATGAGCTGTACGCCGACACTGACATAGTCAAGCGTATAAAAATCCAGCGGCTTCGCTGGCTGGGTCATGTTGAGCGAATGGAAGAAAGCGCTCCGGCTAGAAGGGTGTTTTATTCGAACCACGGTGGAGGAACACGCAGAAGGGGACGTCCTAATCTCCGTTGGAAAGACCAGGTGCAGGGCAACCTGACTGCACTTGGCCTTATCAACTGGCGCCATAGCAGAGGCGACTGGCGAAGCTTTATTAGATTGTGTTCTTAAAATTAAAGTAATGAAATATCTCAGTCATGGGTAACAATGACTTGGGCTACAAAGTTTACAGAAATGATAATCGTAACTAAGTATTTTTGTTAATAAGTTGTGACCAAAAATACTCTTCGGAGACTATGGCTTATGATTAAGACTTTGAGATGCGCACATACATTGATCAATAGAACGATATAAAAATAACGAAATGCTTTTATTTCGAACTCAATGGATGAAGCGTTTGCTTTACCACTTTTTAGCTTCAACTTGTGCTGCTGCTCACCGAACTCAGTTTTATCCATTTCGTAACATAATTTCCTCCTGGTAATGAGAAATATCTTTTTCCAGGTGGCTTGAGATTATTCCGGTTCTCATCCATTTCTACTTCATGAAACCATTAAAAAAAAACAGGTCCCGTTGAGCTCAATTTTGTAATGTAATTAATATACAATCCTTATAGGAAAATTAATGCAATTCATTATTAATAAAAATTACTTCGAATAAATACATCATTATCTATTCTTCATACACATACACTTATTAAGAATCTATGTATTTGTATTTCTTCGTGCATATATTACGCATTAATAGGAAAGTGAAAAGTTTAGCTAGATGCTTATCTTTTAACATAATTTATTGTAATTTGAAGTTAGCAATTCGAGGAAATTATTATTAAAGAGAAAAGAAAACCCATGTTAACTTTTACGACATATCAAAAATTAACTTACAACTAAAACTTTCGATAACAAACCCGAAATACTTTCGATGGTTTGTGTCCAAAACAAAAGTTTTTGCCAAACGAAAGAAGCCAAAGAAAATAGATAGGTTTCTAAAACTACAAATGGTTATCACTAATACATTGTTAAATCTGTTACATACTCGTACGTTGCATATGTACATATGTATGTAGAAGAAATTTTTTAATTTTAAATTTCTCTAAGCTTACAGTAGAAAGCAAAGAAGTAAGTATGCAGGAAATAAAGCAAAAACACTAATCAGCTTTAAGCAAAGCCCAGTACCTTTCATCTTTTATTCGTCTTCCCCTTCTTCATAGATAAGTATAGAAAGATTTACAGATACACAGTTGTAAATGTCTATACATAAGTCTTATTTCTTGTTTGATAACTGTTTGTAGTGGAAATTTTTCCTAATATTGTACATATTCTTTACATAAGTTTTACTTTTCCACTTTAAAAAGGAAACCTACTTTATTATTGCTCATAAATAAAACCTAGTAATTTTGTCTATTTTCTAAAAGAAATGAAAGAAATCTCAATTATCAAAAGCGATGAGTATGTAGTATTACGAGGGTAGATCAATAAGTACCCGTGTTAGGAATGAAGAGGTAAGTTTTTGACAAAATTTTTTTTATATTTTTCAACGTAATCTCCTTTTAGTACAATATACTTTTCCCAACGTTTCTGCCATTTCTTAAACCCTCCAAAAAATACGATTTGTCAAACTCTTCAACATACGCTTCTGTCTCGACGATAACCTCCTCGTTTGAGTTGAATTTATTTGCCCCGAGCCACGTTTTCATGTTGGGGAACAGAAAGAAGTCGCAGGGAGTCAAGTCGGGCGAGTACGGTGGGTGCGGCAGCAATTCGTAGTTCAATTCATGCGACAATTCCGTATCCGCATGTTGTCCATCGTAAGCAATCACGGCACCCATCAGGCCGACACCTTTCTCATGCTTAACCTATCATGTAAAACATTAATTGCCGTTCCGTACGACACTCCTACGCGATCCTGGCGATCAGCGAGAATCATGTCGTGGACCTTTTCAACAATTTCCTCGGTAACCACGTCTGCCGAGCGGCCTGGGCGCTCCTCATCAAAAAACAGTTGTACGACCACGTTTAAATTCGTTGAACCAATATCTTACGGTTGTCATAGATGGTGAAGGGTCCCCATAGACAGCATCCAACTTCGCTTTTATTTCTTCGCATGTTTTTCCATCCAAAAATAAAAAGCGAATTACGGATCGATATTGTTCTTTTTCCATTTTATCGCGAAACACCAAACACGTGTGATACTAATGGCTGCCAAATAAAAACTAACCTACTTATGAATCAGTTTGATTTGAATTTAGTGTGGTGCCGTGTGACAGATGGCAGCACACGACGGTAATGCCAACTTCCCTCAGCAACGCCGCCTGTCTTCACACACGGGTACTTATTGATCTACCCTCGTATTAGTTAAAAGTTGTAGAAAACAATATTATTATTTAGTTGTTAGTAAGTATGTATGTAGTAGAAAGAAGAAAAACGTGATACTTAATTAAATCCTATTTTAATTGGTGAGCAAAATTGTTGTTGAAACTTTGACAGTATCATTGCATTTCTATAAGAATGTGGGTGTAAAATATTGTGTTAGATACAAATAACATCCCGGAGGGAGACAAATTGCTGAAAAGTTCAGCAGAAATTCTAAAAAAAAGTGCATCCGAAATTATCTTTTTTTTTTACTTTTAATGGCACAACAGCCCATGGAGGTCCTAGGCCGAGCTTTTCGCATCCACTCATGTTGTGTGTGTTGTATTTGTACATGAATGGAAGGGACCTACAGTTTTATGCCGAATCCGAACGGCGAATTGAAAAGCTTATCATAGCAATTTTTACTTTTGTAGGTTTGCCATTGCCTGCCAAGAGGTGGTGCTGTGTAGAAAAATTATTTTTTTACTTTTTGATTTTGCCTGTGCAGAGCTTCGAACCTCGAACATTCTGAGTAGCAGTCCAACGCACTAGCACTACGCCACAGCGATCCGAAATTATCATAAAGTATATATTGATTTAGTGGTCACCGAAACCTTTAAAATTCATTCAATATCTCGGCAGCTATGAGCAGGAGCTAGTTGACAGACCTGGAATGTAAAAAGGCACAAACGTTTTTGTTTTCTAAAGACTAACGACTTATTTTCCAGCAAATAGTGCTTCACATCCAATAAAAAAATTTTAAAGTGTACAGTGTAAATTTAAGTCAGCAGATTTTATATTTATAAATAAGGCAGTAACCTTGAATTCTTATAGACTTCTATTCCGTATATCACTTTCCACCAAGAAGATGCCAGAGGAAGAAAACAAGTGGTCCAACAAGATTTATGAAGTGTGTCCTGTGAACAAAGAACGCTTTAAACTTCTAACTCTCAGCACTTCTTAAACACTTCTATACAACTTTTACCATTGCAGAGGCTTTGGTTATATTGAAATTTTTTTTGTTATTGAAAATAACACGAGCTCTCCTACCATTTTCTACAGCTTCTGAACTACATCTCTAAAGCTTGCTTTTCGCATTGCAACGCTTCAAATGTTTCCCACTGGTATAAGCAAAATTATTTCGCTTTCTTATTAGTGATAGTAAATTCTCTTTCTTCTTTTTCAACAAAATGAAGTAATGATGTAAGAAAAGTACGTGTCATACACATACCAACAGGGTTACTATGCTCATACTCTACTGAGGATAGTAAAATAGTAGCAGCAGATAACTACATGTGTTTAGTGAGTAAGTACAAGTATAATACCCACTTGAGCTTGAGCAATAATTTAATTTACGTTTGTTCAACACTACGTGCTATAAGTATGTATCTTCGCAGCAAAAACATTGCTACTCTAGTTTTCATTATACACACTAATATCTACAATGAGATCCACTGCTTCGTCTTCGTCGTTGAACGTTCGTTGTCTCCTTCGAACGTTGTTTTCTATTTTAGTCTCCTATGTTTTCAGTTTTATACCTTTCGATTATTTTTTGTTTTTTTTGTTTTGCTGATTAGTGCTGATTGGTATTTTTCGCTTTACTGCTCATCAATACTAATTTAGGTAATTTTTTAACTTAACTCAACTTCTGCTTCTGCTTCTGCTGCTTTTTGCTACTTTTTATATCTTTTACTCATTGTCTATTGGTATGGATACTGGTGTTGTAGTTGTTTGGCTTGTGTGTAAGTAGTAAGTTAGAATAAAAAAGTGTGTATCAAAACAAATCGCACGCTCTACACACACATACACACACTGACGCACAAACATAAATAAGTAACTATATACATACATAGATATACTTTTCTATGAATACACGTACTTTTTTCTTTAACGTCACAATGTGCGCAGCTCAGATATTGATATCGTGAATCGTTTCATTGCATAGCATCTAAGGATAGGAGTTCCGGAGTATTTTTCGAAATCACGGGATTTCGGGCTCAGCAATTCTAATCCCGCGATCCCGGGATTTTTCGAGATCCCGATTTTTATACATGAATAAATGAATTCGAAACTTTGAACTGGTGTAGCATTTGACATCAGACAACCAATTTGTTATAGTTCGTATATATGGTACCAAAAACCAATTATCACAGAATGTTGATAAAGTGATCATTTTAACAAAAAAAATTTAAATCAAAAAATTTTCCGGCCGATTGGAATAGTATTTAAAAAGTTGTAAAGGTTTAAAGGTGAAAGAGCGTCTATTTGACCCCAATGCTACTGAGGGTTAAGTGAGATTTCGTGAAATGAAACCCAATAATAATATGTTGCATTATGAATTAATAAAAATAAGTGCGAAAAGCTTCTAATTTTATGTAAGTAAGTATGATAAAAATTAAGGAAGCAAATTCCGGGAGGCAAGTGCTTAATAGCAATCGCATCAGCAATTCAACTCTCAACTCATCTCGCTGAAAAATATTTTTCCACACGCTAAACACTAAACAAAAAACAAAACGCTAAATGAAAGCAAAAGCGGTAAAAACAAAATGGGTGGTGGGGTAAACTCCTAACGGACGGAGCAGAAAATGTGAAAAATTAAGCAAGTGTGAAAGATTGATTAGAGCGTGTTTTTGCTTCACTTCAAATTGATAAACGTGTTGAAAGAAGTGAATGAAAAAGTGTGCGCCAGCAGGGGTGTAGGTAGGCTACAGAGTGAGAGGAGCAAGAAATCAATCTTTAGAAAAAGTTTATTACAATTGAGAACATGAGATCTTGTGTGAGTTTCATTTCTTTTATATTTTCTAATTCGTAAAATTTATTTGAAGGAGCTGGAGAAGGAGCTTTGATTTTCCTGCTCTACATAAAGTACTTACTTTACTTACTTACTTTTAATGGCACAACAGCCCATGCAGGGCTTAGGCCGAGCTTTTCGTACCCACTCATGTTGTGCGGGTTATATTTGTACATGAATGGAAGGGACCTATAGTTTAATGCCGAATCCGAACAGCGAATTGAAAAGCTTTTCATAGCAATTTTTACTCTTGTAGGTTTGCCATTGCCTTTTTCATTCATTTTTTTATACTTTTTGATTTTGCCTGTGCTGAGATTCGAACCCCGGACTGCAGTCAAAAGCATTACCACTACGCCACAGCGACCAATACATAAAATACGTATGTATTAAATTCGAATATATTTATGTACATATGTATATTCGTAGTTTGATTAAGCTGAATTTTAAAATCCTTAGTCATATATGGATTTAAGGTGCCCCAAAATTTTGTTCCACTAATGAAGTAGAGTTTTGTAATCATTATTGAAAATTGTCAGTTGGTGGATTTCTACGTAGCTTAAGTTACTAGGACTTTGCAATTAACCTTAGTAAAATCTTAAGTACTTACTTTACTTTTGATGGCACAACAGCCCATGGAGGGCCTAGGCCGAGCTTTTCGCTTTTCACATCCACTCATGTTGTGCGTGTTATATTTGTACATGAATGGAAGGGACCTACAGTTTAAGGCCGAATCCGAACGGCGAAGGAAAAGCTTTTCATAGCAATTTTTACTCTTGTAGGTTTGCCGTTTGCCATTGCCTGCCAAGAGGTGGTGCCGTGTAGAAAAATTATTTTTTCTACTTTTTTTTTGATTTTGCCTGTGCCGAGATTCGAACCCCGGACACTCTGCGTAGCAGTCCAACGCACTACCACTACGCCACAGCGACCACAAAATCTTAAGTAAGTTTCTTAAAAAAACGTATAGTAAGAACTACTCCTCGTCTTCATCCTTCGTAGCCTCATTGAATGTCCGAGGCAAAGCAACAGCACATTCAGCGCAGTCGTTCACACAAGACAAAATCTGCTGACTTCTTCCGAGTCTGAGTTTCGGGCCAACTTTCAACCTAGCCTATTAAGAAAACTGTCTTATACTCCAAGGTGTTGAATTAAGTTGAGAGAAATTTCAATATAGCGAACTCTAAAACAAAGTGACTTCAGCAAGTAAGCATCAAGTTCTGATTGAAGATTGAATTGAACAATTTTTGCTTAGCCTTCAGGAGACAAATGTTCAGAGAAAAGAACAAGCGCTACTACATCTGGGCTTAGGCACAAAGAATTACACTGAGACCAACAGTTTTCAATTTTTCATTACCATAATTTTAGATTCATTGTATTATCATTCACTGGTAAGTCAGTTGCAGATCTGCTTTTAAACAAAAATTCACATCTAAATACAGGCAACCAACCTATTGCATCGTTTAAGTTCTTGGAGCTTATGAGTTTTTGGCGAAACGGAGTTTAGTTACCTTCTAGCAGTTGCTGGTAATTAATATAATAAATAGTCGTTGACATCCAGCGCAAGCTCTATGAAGAGTACCAGGTTTCTGAATTGGAGGAGCTGCGATATTCAACACAATCAATAATGGCGCAACGGCAAGAATTACTATGAATATGAATTAATTCTGAAGCCTCAACGCAGGTTAAAGGAGGTTTTATTTTGTCAAATATAGCCATGTCAAATGTCAGCGGATCTCTAAAAAATTAGAATAAACCTTCCAGTAGACGGGCTAACATACGTTAATGTAATCTGAAATCTTAATGCATCTAACCTATATATATTTAAAACTAGGAGCGAGTTACGAATAAAAAGCAATAATTAATAAAAAGAAAATTACAAATTGGAAATGTCTGTAATAATTACTGGAAAATGCTTTCATCCAATTCAATACACAGACAACTTGAAAATTCTCAAGTATCTATATATATAAATAAGTATACGATACTCGTGCATATCGTTCATAAATCATCAAACAACACTCTATTCAAAATGATCTCAAAATACTCAGAGCGAAGATGCTTAACGTTATATAATTATTAAAAGCATTTATGTATTAATAACACTCAAGAAAACTCAAACACCCAACCACCTACACTCATTCAACACTCTTCAAACGTCAATTCACTTCACAGCTTACATTTCCTTGAATGTTTATCTGTGCAAATCCGTCAATGCATTAAAATACTTGTGTATGGTAGGTGCATAAGTACATACATACATATTTAACAAAGTCAAAAAAAAATATGAATGTTGTTCAAGTAATTGCAAATTTACCTATTTGCGAAAATTATTAATTTGAAAATTAATTTGCAAAGTAATTTTAATTTTCAACACATCTAACCACAAATGTCATCAGCATCGACATCGTCAACAACATCATCAGCAGCCACATCGACAATTTAAACAAATAAATGGAGGAGATGTCAATAAATTTTCATAAAATGTGTGATGTGCGTTGATAATAATAATAATCACGATGATAATTACGACAATGATGTGGATGCTGTTGATGAATATGATTTTGTTGTGGATGACTGTGTTTATCGTTTATGTTGTTGTGGATGTGTTGGTGTTGACAGTTTTTAGTAATGCACATTTGTGCATTTACTATGGTAACAGCAACGGCAGCAGCGGACTTGTGATTGTCTGTATATGTGTGCATGTGTGCATGTATTCAGTTTTTTATGTCATTGTTTGTATGTTTGTATAAAAGCACAACATGTGCATGCATTCGTATTGGTTTTAGTTTGGTGAGTATGCGAATGTGTGTGTTCGCGTTTTACGTGACATGTGCACAAAACAATATCTATAATTATAGCAACCACAGTAGCAACTCATCACAACATAAGTATAATAATTTATATGCGATCTTATCAAAATAAATATAGCGTGTTTATTCTTCCATGACGTATTCAGTTTAAGGATAATAAACTTTGTTGCACTGTGTATACGTTTACTTATATTAATTATATTGTATTCAATATTTAAAAATGACCGCAAAAATATTTCCAAAGCAGTGATGCCGATTGAAGTTTTACATGCAAATATATTGAGAGTAAATTTGGTTGTTCATATTCCCAGGATAAGAAGCTAAGCCATAGTTGCTGGAGATTCGCAGATTTTTCATGATATATTTTAAGCTAAGTAATGCCTTAAACACCTTCATTATATACATCAATACATTTTAAACTGTTGATGAAAGCTCTTAGAGACTGTGGATGTTAACCGAAAAACATTCTGTGCGACTGAATTGGAATAGCATTACAACCTGGAGGGAAGCCAAGCAGTCTGACCTTCTGAAGAATTCCGCTATTAGACTCGTACCGGCATTGATAGATTTACCCTCGTATCAGAATAGATTTTTAACGAAGAATGCAAAAGCTGGTGCTATTGGTTAGAATCATAATTTGTTTGCTAAAAAAAAACCATTTTAACGAGCTTAAAGAATGTGCTGAAGCAAACAGAGTGCGAACGTATTAGGTTTTAGAACAAAGTAAAATTTATTTCCCTTCTTGATGGCAAATCTAAATAAAAACATTTATTGGATAAAATTTTTCAAAGTATGCTTACTGTGGAACCATTGGGGTCTCTGTCGAGAGAGGTCTCTACTTCTCAATTGCCTACCGAGCTTGTAGTATTGTCGGTTGGCGAGAGTTATTCTCCACTTGATCTCAAGGCTGACAGTGTTGTTGATGTTGATGTTAATGCTGGATCCTAGGTAAATGAAACCCTGGACGACTTCAAAAGTGTAATTTTCAACAGTGACATAATTTTTGCTGGCACAATGTATCTCGTTTTGTCCTCGTTCACCATTAGACCTAATCGACGAGTCTTCCTTTCCGGGTTGGAGAATGCAGCACTGCCTGCCTGCTCACGCGTTTGTACCAATAATGTTAAAATCCATAACGTAAGCTAGTTGTGCCAGAGATGTCGATGTTGGCAGCTCGATTTATTTACTCCAGCATAGCGCCTGAATAGACGTTCTTTTTATAGGTTATTAAGCTATAGAATATTCTTGTTCATGAAATTTTACTTATAGTTACTGAACACCAGCTACAGTCCTTAGTTTTTCAAGTGTTATGGGTAATTTTCATAGAGAGAAAAATAAAATAACTTGCGCTGCGAGGAATTTCTTTTATTCTCTTTGGCAAACCAGTATTCTTGTTGAAAACCATTTGGAAGTTGGAATTCATCAGCATTCTCCCACTTTCTGCTCGCAGCTATTAAATAATTACCAACCAGTTACTCGTAGACTCCCATTGCTATACTGGGTGCACATGCTTTACCTTCTACATTTTCATTCGTCATAATTAATTAAGCTCGCCCTTAAATATGCAATGATTTTGTGTGTAATATTTAAGCAATATGTGAACAAAAACCAATGCACTCATACTCAAACAAATGCATGAATGCACTCACACGAACATAAATATGAATTACAATTGATATTTGTGTAACATACATTGTTGTTGAGTTTGTTGTTGCTGTTTTTATTATTGATATTTAAGCTCTATGCATAAATATTCAGGTATATTTGTATGGGTGTGTACGAGAGTATACATCCTCATACATACACACATAAATATATTTTGTAGAAAATTGCAAATAGTAATAATACTTAAACATAATGAATAGCGGTTTTGTTATTATGTATGCATGACTGTGTGTGTGTGTGTGTGCGTTTAGGTGTGCATATGTATTTTTAATTGAAATGAAATTACAAAAGTGTTTAATTTATATTTTGGAAAGTATTGAATTAATTGAATTTGAGGATTCAATGGGCTAACGCAATGTTAATGCATTTTGTGATTTAGATTATGACTTCCTAATAATAGTCGCAAATGAGATTTGCATACATAGTGAATACATACAAATGCAATATTTTGCAATAATATGGATCATGTTGAAGAATTTTTATTAAACTTTACACTTTCATTTTTTTTTTCTTTTAAAATATAGTTAACACACAGGGGGTAACCATATGAATGCAGAGCATTGTGCTGATTGGAAGGAAGATTGATAGGTGGGACAAAGAAGGAGGGCGAAGTAGTTCTGAGCGTCTGCTTTAAATTTGCAAGGGTCATAAGTAATAATCCCGAAACATATTTTTAGGGATCTTATTCCCTACAAACTTTCTCTGTAATGCGTAGTGAGGTGGAACACCGTGATAACGTGGCCAGCTCGTGTAGTTCTGGTGAACACACCAACTGGCGATATCAGCTCGCGCATCTACCGTGAGAGTAACAAAGTAACGGTATAACAGAGAGGCGCAAGCCAAGTTTCGACAATGTTCCAAGGAGTCAATAGCACTAGTAACTCTACTATCTCCAATTAGTTTTATCGCTCAATGTTCGATACGATAGAGGAGCTCTAGTTTCGTTCGTGAAGCTCCAGCTCATACGTGCGAATTAAACTCCAATTTACGAAATATTTTTACACCACCTTAGAAAGCCGAAACACTTGGCTGCTTCTTTCGACATGTCAAAAATGTGTTTATTCCAACGAACATCACATTGGATGGACATGTCCAGAACATAAAGAGTCGCTGTCTCCGCAATACCTACCTCATCCATATCTAGTGGTGTAACTGAGACATAACATAACATAACATGCCTTTTCCTCTCAATCTCCAAAGAGTTAGCGGGTTTTTAAAAGGCTTATAAATAAGAAATGGTTCTGTCATCAGCAAACGAGTAAATGCTATTCTTCGTTAATGATAGAAGATCCCGACCCCATGCGCAATCAGTTTTGGCACCAGTGCTTTATGCCACACACTCTGTCAAACTCCTTTGAAATAGCCAGAGCAACCGCCTTGCTCTCACCGAAGCCATGGACTCTATGGTACCAGTTCTTGGTGAGGACCGTCATGCGATAGCCCGCAGATCTATCTGGATCTAATCTGGAAACCGTATTGGCGGTCATTAAGAAATTCGTTTTGGTCAAGATATTTGACCAAGTAGAAGTTAACTACACTTTTCATGACTTTGGCTAACGTAGAAGAGATTGCTATGGGGCGATAGTTCGCATGGTCTATAGTCTAAACCTTTTTAGGAACTGGTTCGTTTATTAACCGAGCTAGTGACGAGGTGATCACGAGTAAAACAGTTTGTTCCTTACTCTCTTTACAAATGACCTAAAGCTCTTAAGACTCCCATGGAATTGTAAGACGTTATGTCTCTGGTCCTGTTCGTGTAGAAACTTTTCGCGCTTTAGAGTGTCATTACAGCGATTTTTTACCTGCTTACGCAACTGTTCAGTATTGGCATTCTTATTAAATTTCCAGTTCCTGAAAGCGACCTCTTTGGACCTGCCTTCTGATCTGCAAGTCGCATTAAACCATGAATTGTCTTTAGGTTTAACGTTAATTGTTTTATTAGGAATGAAAGACCGCATTCGTAATAAAACTATTTCTTCTACCATTTTAGCACTAGTTTCCATGTTTTTTTTTTCGGTAAAACACAACTTACAATTAAAATTTTCAAAAAAGTTGTTTAGACCATTCCAATTTGCGTTTTCGTAAAGCCACAGTAAGCTTGCCCTGGTTCGGTCATTAATTGAGTCAGGTTGTTCGACTCGGCAAATAGCTCGACATATAGACCTTTGGGTGATGTGTGACCTAAGTGGCACAACCAATCCGAATTCTGAACATTGGAATCGCTAGCAACCATGAAAGGGAATCTTAATTTTTAAAAGTAAAATCCCTATCAAATCCCTTCTATAAATAAAAAGGGCAAGCCCCTGTGGGAGGGGAAAACAATGGTACCAGCCGATACCCTGGCATGTGGTGAAAATCTAGTGGATCTGCACCCTGTCATACCTGAGTCTCACCTAGTGCCACTTTATGGGGTTCATAGATGTTTATAAATGCATATATAGAGAAGATATTTGATCCAAGTCCGCGAATATTACAAAAAGCTATTCTAAAATTTCCCAACATTTATCAGCCTAGACAAAATTAAAACAAGACAAGGAAGGGGCAGGGAATGCAATCACAGGACACCGGTAAAGAGATAGATAGTCATGGTGGCAAGTGTTATACCTTTACCACAAAGAACTTCAGTTTATCAATATCGACTACGACCGCATGTAGCGCCAACGAATGGAATAGGAAATGAGAAAGAGAAAGATATCAACAGCAATGTGGTTCTGCTGAGCGACTGTGGATACTGTTGTGTTGTTGTTATTATTGGGTTATTGTTGTTTCCGTTATTTTAAATAATATATTTTATTTGTTTATGTGTTTATGCACTCGCGGCGTGTGTATTGTTACATTAAAAGACGGCAAAACATATTACCGGGTGCACTATAGAACAAAATACAGGACAAATTTATAAAAGTAAACTGGTGGGGACATTCGACGCCTCGACGATCACAACTACACTCAACGGCTTTAAGTAGCTGCTGCACATATCCTTGATTGTAAATACAGACAATTAATGCACATCCCTCTTCGTTTCTTTACCTTGTGAAGTGTACACATAATTGCTTTGACCTTTCATTAGAGCCATGTCTTTTTTTTTTTTTGTTTTTTTAATTTTCGAGGCATTCCCGCACACACAAACCAAAAGTAAATAGCTCTACGCCAAACAACACTTTGCTGTCTTCCTGCATTTCTTTCTTTCTGTACTCTTTGTCCAGCTGCGTAAATAAAAATATATTAAATGATGCAACATTTTCATACCAGCACACAAACACACACACTCTCACACACACATCAAAATATTTCACTGACCTTTTGCGCATTTGCAATTTTATGGCCGAATAACTCCTTTAATTAACAAAACTTTGCATTAATTTTCGCGCAGCGTGCAGCGTGGAAAGCGAACGTTAAACTTTGTAGGTAAAAACAATATGGCACTCACACAAACACACACACATAAATTCAGTTAATTTCCATTACGAATACAATATTCCAAAAGAGAAGGAAAGCGAGAAGTAGAAGGGAGTAAATAAAATGAAACAGAAGTTAAAAAATGCAATTGCATTGAATAACAAAAAAGTAGTTCACGAAAAATATAAAAAGTTCACAGCTGAACTGGGGAGCTGGGAGAAGGAGGCGTTATTTTTCCATTAACTACGGGTATAAGTCACGTGGAAATGAAGAACAGAATCGTTGGATAAGTAAGCCCCAATGATTTATTCAAAGGCTTCTGGATCTTGGAGCACCGGACCTAATAAATTGAGAAAGAACACATCAGTTACCGGTGAATCAGCTAGATGATATGGAGCAGGTTTCATTATGGCGAATTTATATTTTTAAATAGAGGCACTAGACTCTCTGGTCTTGCTGACTATAGCGCTCGGAAAAGCATTAAATTGTTAAACAACGAACATAAGTGCAAATGTTGTTTCCTGAGAATTCTTTACTCATGCTTCCAAGCAAAGCTCACGCTGGGGGGAAAAGCATCGATGATAAACGAAAAAATAAACAGAGAAGAAACATAAAAATCGTTCTAAAAACAATATTGCCAAAAGAGTAGTAAGATAAAAGATAAAAAGTAAGACACATTCAACTCTACAAAAAAAACAAAAAAGAACGTTAAAATTTAAAATTTCATAGAATACTAATTTGACCCACACCGCGGGCCACCGCTTCGATTCAACGCTACACTTTTCCTTGCCTGTCAGAGGATAACTTTCAGCATAGCATTGACATTTGCGCTGACTTCAAAAGCGTAAATATTTTTTGCTGTGCTCTGCTTTTATTTTATTTGCGATTGTTTGTTGTAGCTGTTGCATTATGCATTCTTTAAATGTTGCTCTGCAGTTTATGCTGTTTTTGTTGCAAGTGTATGTGTGTGGATGTGAAGCATAAAAATAATACTAATTTGAATACGGTGACGAGTGTATGGCAAATTTCTGTTGTGCGATAAAAAAATTATAAAAACAAAACCAAAATTTTTTCAATTGTTCGATACGAAAACAAGGTGAAAACGGGAAAAGTTTTTTAAAAACATTAATATCACTATTGTTATTATTATTTTTTCCACTACACTAAACAGATCAACGTTTATTTAACTTGAAGCATTCATAATAAATGCAGGCCCACCCAGCCGCAAAATTAAGCCTGCGCTCTTGACTCAACGAGTAGCCTACGAAAATCTCTTCATTCGATAGATAAATAATTAAGTACATTTATTCGTATGTATGTATGTAAGTATGTATCTATATACGTATGCACAAGTGTGGCAAGCAGATAGGTGGATAGCTTTAAAAGTCAGTAGTCGTAATATATTAATTAAATTTAATTAAAACATACCTCAGGCTGCGTTTCTCCATGCACAATGCAAACCAACATTGCCTCATGTCCTTCGCCGGAGAAGACCACAGGACGTTCAACGGATATTTCTGGGGGATCTGTGTGTGTGTGTGTGTGGGAGAAAGAAGAATTAAATGTGAAAATGTGAGAAATAAATTTTAAATTGCATTTGTAGGCGACTCGAAAATGAAAATGGAAAAATGTTGAAGAATATAAATAAATAAAACGTAATGAAGTAAGAAATGAGAACTGTACATAGCTTTTAAGAAATGCTAAAAACCACAAACGTAAGCCATGAACGAGCTAAATTGCCCATTGGGCTAAAATGGCAAAAGTAATTAAGTTGAATTTGTACAATAGTAAAATATTTTTATTTTTTCCGAGAGCTTTACTTTTCAATTCATTGAAATTTACAAGCATAATTTATGATTTTGCTAATGCAATGGATGCATTTAACTAACTGCTGAGATATAGTTCTGCCAGTGGCTTCAACTATGTGCTTGAACGTTTCAAGGGTGCACTAGAAGTAGAAGAAGTAGCTTAGCTCAAATTAAATGCTAAAAACAGAGATAAATGTTCTCATGAACTGACAATACGGGCGATTTAAGTAGAGGCCAGTAGTTTTGGGTTTCTGGTTTAGTTTAAGCTGTTGATGATAGACTCAAAACTTTATAATTACACTGTGGGAGGATTTTAAATTTGGATTTAATTTTTTTGGGCCAAAGTTGTTACCTTAATTGGTATTACATACATCCTCTTTATACTCCCTACCTACGCTAGTAATGTATACATAAAGATTTAAATCGTTTTTCATTTAAAAAGTATGATAAAATGTCATTCTCAAGGGCATTCAAGGAAGACACAAATTCATCATACCGTCTTCTTAAAACCTCGCGTCATTCTGACAAAACTGTCGGCACCATTGAATTCCTTGGTCACAAATTAGATAAGATCAGCCATCAAACCTTTTCCCATATTTTGAACTTGCACTATGTTGTTATTGTACCTTTAAGTAATCTTGTTCTTAAACCTTCATTGAGGGTTCACTAAACTGAAAAGTCTGTAAAATTGTTCGATAAACTGCAACCAGTTTATCGAATCAAACAAAAAATTGCGTTCTAAACCTTAATGTCACGAATAGGTCTGTCTATTGACTACTATTTTGGATGTTAGTTTCTAATATAAAAAATTCTAGTATAGACCTGATATTTCACGATATCTCCAACCAATAAATTTTTCATAAAACTCAAAACTTTAGATCCAGTTTACTGAAGATTTAGGTTTTTGAATTTAATAAACGCCAACGCATGCATAGGTTTGGCCACATCTAGTGTATGCTTTCCAAAACTATTGATATTTGGATGAAAAGTGTTTGAAAAAATACGTAGTAGAAATTGAAAAATCACCAGAGACATTATCACCATTACATTGGGGGAAACTAGACCTTTTCGTGTATTGGTGTGTTGAAATTCCATGAAAAGAAGGGTTAATATTAAATGAACGCAGTAAGCAGCCAGTTCTTCAATGAAAGTATCGACAGTTAATAATTGGAAGAATAAATGTCAAAAGTGAAAGGAAAGTGTAGCAATCGAATCTGATGTAAGTAAGGAATAAAAGTAAAAGAGGAAACAAAAAAATTGGCATACATAAATTGAACACAATAAAAAATACATGTGTATGCATACGTAAAGAGAGACGAGCCGGAGAAAGCAATGAATACAGAAGGAATGTTATTGAAATACAAGCTGATGGCTTATTGGCAGTAAAGCCAACCATGAGATATGACGCCATTTAAAAAAAAACCTATTAATTTATTTTTTGTTTACAGTGATGCGCGAAACCAATCAATATACTTTGCTTATTGTGCACGTTATTATTTCCACTCATTCCCTCTGCCTCTTTCTGTCGTCTTCTGTCTCACTCTTGCCATTTACTTACACAATACATGCAATACAACTTGACTTGAAGCCGGCTGGCCGACACCATTATTTGCTGTACAGATATAAACGCCGCCCTTATGCCGATCGACATTTTCGATTGACAGTATATGTGAGTGCAGTTTCTCTTCGCCTGTAAATATGCAATGGAAATAATGTTGGGTATGTGAATGGAAACCGGAAATCAAATGTGAAATGTGAGTTAATAAAGTGAAATGGACAAAATGTAATTACTACTTTACGTTCGCTCACAGCGGTGCTTCAACTGGCATGACACACAAATGTGACAGTTGAAGTTTTGTTTTGCAAAACTTTAATAAAGTAAAAAGTAGCAGAAGCAGCAAACGGAATACACTCGTATTTAAAATGAGCGCATAATTTCCGTGCTACTTAATAATATTCTGTGATATTTTCCTGCCATTTTAATTTTCCATTTTAAGGTTTACTGAAATTTTTTTTCTGTTTTTAAACTAGCGCAAAAAAATGATAATTTCACTTTATACTTATGCAAATCTTACCATTGGGCAAAATATTATTCTTACGACTCCAAGTAACATTCGGTGTTGGATTACCAGAGGCGGAACATTCAATGCGTACTGATGAACCTTTTTTGACTTGCAAATGTCCGCCGGTGCTAATGTGATGGATCCGTGGTGGCACTGTAAAAATGAAAAAATTTCCAAAAAAAATCGAGTGATTTTGTTTAGAAAAGAGCGGAAAAGCCAAAGCGAAAAGAGCATTAAAAATATGTAAAATAGCAACAAATACTATATATAAATTCACACACAGACTTGGAAACACATGTATACGAAAAATCATTCAAACAAATACACAAGTAAAGAATGCTAAACAAAAAACGGCAAAATGGCAACAAGGAATAAATAAACATTTGGTGATTATGAGTCAACAGGAGGAAATACTGTATATATACTGTATACTTTATACTGCAGTATAAAGTTGGTAGGCAGTAGATAGGGGGAATATAGGAGAGAGCAACGGGGAAAGGGGAATATACAAGGGAATCGGAAATGTTCCATCTACACACAATGCATATGGAATCCCGGGTTGCACAGAGTAACAAAATACTGACAAAGTAGACAAAACTCTGTCTGTATATTATTATGCACTGTATTAGTTTGCATACTTGTTCATAATTGAACAGAGAAATGTTGAGAAAACTAATTAAGTCTTGAGAAGTTACTTCTGATTGCTGTCATCAACACTGAACTATTATAATTTTTCATAAAATGTTTCTACTTATATGTTTATTTATACAAAACATATACATTTATGGTCGCAGTGTTGAAGTGGTAGAGCGTTGGACTGCTACGGAGAGTGTCCGGGGTTCGAATCTCGGCACAGGCAAAATCAAAATGTAGAAAAAATAGTTTTTCTACTCGGCACCACCTCTTGGCAGGCAATGGCACATTTACAAGAGTAAAAATTGCTATGAAAAGCTTTTCACTTCGCCGTTCGGTTTCGGCATTAAACTGTAGGTTCCATTCATGTACAAATATAACACGCACAACATGAGTGGATGCGAAAAGCGAAAAGCTCAGCCTAGGCCCTCCATGGGCTGTTGTGCCATTAAAAGTAAGTATATACATTTAGATACAATATAGTACTAGTCTCTGTAGCTTACATTTTAACATCTCAGGATAATCAGTAGGGCTAAGTGTAATGAGTGAGACTTCGGTCTAACTACTGCAGCTCAGGTGCATAGAAAGTCAGCAAGGGTTCCTTCCTCATCGAGTCTTTTTCAGTTGCTGCAGTCGTTACTGTGGGTAAACAGACCTAGTTTAAAAGTAAAGAAACTTAAGTCCAATTTTTGTCCACTCTTAGAACAACTCGTGTTACTGTACTATACCGCATACAGTTCTAGGTTTTTTTTTTTTTTTTTGGTTTAAAATCATTTCTGCTAAGTCCTTTTCTCGTTATTGCTTGCTGCTATTTTTGTGCTATGATTGTAATTTTCTATTTGTGGCAACATTATTTTACAACTATTTAAAATTATGTTCAGAGGGAAAATCAAGGTCCTGCTTGACTGTTTGACTTCTCCACTTGCCTGCTTTGCTCTAAGTTGGTTTATGTAAATTTCCATACTTACATACAAACAAATATACATACATATGTACTCGTATATGTGGTTCGTGTTGCTTTGTGATTCCTTGAAAGCGACTTTTTAATGTTGTTGGGAATATTTTCAAGTTGTGCTGGCTGCTGTTGCTGCTACTTTTTCTTCCTATGGGGACAAGTGTGAATTATTGAGGTAAACTTTTAGTTGGTGTTATTGTTGTTGTTGGTCGTTCACATTCTCGAAAAGGAAGTGAATATTGTTACTTTCCTTCTTCTGATTCTTTTATACTCTGTAGATGTACATTTATAAATCCAAGAACGCTTAGTTAGTTTAGAAATGTTGCCCGTGAAAATATGTTACTCAAATGCTTTAGGGTGCTATTTTTGCTATTTTACTTAACACATAAAAATATTTTTTTTTATTTTTATTTTATTAAATTTCGTGCGAAAATAAAATAATTTTCAAATATTTCTGGTTTCATTAACTACATTTGAATGGGAGTAGTAAAATTTACGGTATAACTTTTAGACTACAAGTCTTTTGGAATAAAAGAGATGTCCATGGGGGTAGTTAGTTGGAACAAAACAAAATACTTTTGAAAAGTGCATCAGAATAATTCAAAGAAATTGCATCAAAGGATGTTTGTTACTATGTGAATTTCGACTCAAGGCCTCCACTTATCAATCAAATTCAGAGCACAATTTTTTTTATTAAATTATTGAATATCTCCATGAGTATAAAAGTAATCACGCAATTCATTCGATTATGAAAATCCAATTAAATTGGAGGGAATGGTTAAACATAACTGAATATATCATAGCACTTTTATGCCAATGCACTCTTTAAGAAAGAAAGTTAGTTCCATATATGTAAATTAACTGCATGCACAATTTTTCTTTTCAAATCTTTATTACTAATATATGATAAGATACAGTGCGCTCTCGATAACTGCAGTCAAGGCAGACATCTCTGGAGGAATCAGAGCATATTAAGTAGACTCAAGATCGAAAGGCAACAGAATAACAAATTTAATTAGATCATAGCTTATGATCTTTCAATATTTCAGTGACAAGTGTGCGAGTTTTGTTTTGAAATCGGGGCAAAGACACAACTAGATTTGAGCTATGAAATTAGTTAGAGAATTAAGTAAGTATTAAGTATGTATGTGCAGACTGTCAAGTTAGATTAAATTATAGCTAGGCTAACAAGTCGTATGAGGATCTACTCTACAGTTCTATACGGAGACCAGCAGCTCCATTGAGTATGTCGTCGTATGTGTGCGCCAGTCAAAAGGCACGTTGTCTAACCCGGGGGCTATCTTTATTAAACCAATTGATTCTCCATATAATGCGAGAAGATTCGGTATCTCTACTTTCGTTATCTATATTAGCTTTGTGACTAAACTTAACCCCATGCACTGAAGTCTTCTCTTCTTCAGTCTTGGACATTCACAGTGAAGGTGAAATACCATATGGGTTCTTTGTAATGATATCTTCTGCATAATTCGCATGTTGTGCTGGGGCATTGGCGCAATCTCACAGTGCCCCATGATGACTCCTGTAAGCACCCATACTGCAGCTCTTGTTTTCCTCCTGTCCAACCTTGGCCATAAGACTCTTGAAACTTCTCAGCCGACTACTCTATGTACATGTACTCTATAACTAGTTTGTCGCTGCCATAGAATATTCATAATTTCCCCTTAGTATTCATACATGGGATATAGTTCCGTGATGTGTGCTTTGCTGACGACCATATTAGAAGCTTTTCTTGCCATCTCGTCTGCTATTTCAATACCTTCAATATTATCATGTCCAGGAACCCAGCACAGAGAGACAGTTTCCGGTCTCACAACCATGAGCAAGGCACAACAGTGGGCTATAATCTTAGACTTAACTTTTTGGACTCTACTTATCATTTTTACAGACACAAATATTTCTTTCTCACCATCTAGCTACATGGACATTGCCTTGATGATGGCGTTAACCTTTGCATGGATAACCAAAGCATGCATTCCAAGTGAGAAGTTTCATAATCAACGACCATTCCACCCAAAATCTGCAACATACTCCATCAAATATCAAACTAGAGTCAAACTCGTTTAAGACTACAAATGACTTTGAGCCGATCTGCTTTAACAAATATATCAACTGATGATAATATTGCATTGTCCATGTTCCCAAGAATGGGCCAGATATTCTCGGAATATCTTTTAACAAAACTTTATAAAACTCATCCAGTTGTGGTGCATCCATCATTGTTTTCCTCTTTACTTAAAGTTTATCTTTTTAATATTTTCTTCAGTTTGAAAATTTTGTGACGGCATGACTTGGAAGCTGTAATAAATTATCCGCTTACAGCAAGAAACTAAAATCGAGCAATAAAAATACAAACACGCACACATACTTATCTATATGTATATATATGTATAAACGTATACATAAGCATGTGAAAAGCAAAGAAAAAGAGAGGAAACAAAAGAAAAATAAAAGAATTTTGTAATAACAAAATATAATATTGTGGATAATATTCTCATATATTGCAGAAGATATCTGCATATGCAGCTTCATATATATGTATGTTTATTTATGTACTATATACATATATATGTTTCTATGTGTGTGTGTGTATGTGTCAACATATTTCTGCTACATTTTCACTTTATGCTATGAGCAAAGAATATTTGCATGAAAGAAAATTCTTCTTTTTTTTTCATTGTTAATAACAAATAGAAATTGATTTTGAGAAGCAAATGCACTAAGTCCTACGAGTACATATACACACATAAATGTTATAAGTGTGCGTGTGAGAATGTGTACGATTACTGCCCAAGCTTACGACAAGTTTTAGTTTAATACTGGCCAGCCAGTCATCTGACGATTTGGTGATCAATGATGATGATGACATTTTGGTTTTTCGGATTGGTTAACAACGACGATGAGGACAATATCTGCGAGGCTATGGATGCTATTTCTACATATTTATATAGACATACTCATACATATCAATACATATTAAGACATGTACACATATGCAATTTAAAGTTGTAAATTGTTATGTTTGCAAGCCAATATCTTCTAAGTGTATTGATATTTTCTACAAAACTAGTAAACCATTTTCTTGTTGCTTTTTCCTTTTGCTAAAATAAAGTAAGCAATTTTCTATGAAAGCCAGACAAAAAAACCGCAAGAAACACAAAGTTTTATGACTAACAAATTAGTAAAATATATGGACATATATATAAATTTTCTTTAGAGATTTTATTGAAATTTCAGACATATCTACTCGTATCTATGATGCATGGCTTATATTTTCAATGTAGTTATTAGTTTTAAACTTTAAACTAGTTTTGCGAGTTTCTCCTCAATTTGTGCATGATGAAAGCAGATGAATTTTTATTGATATCACATAGAATAATTATTGAAATTGCTTGTTTGAACAGCACCTAAGCTCAATTATTATTTATTTGTGTTGGTAATTTGTATCAAGTATCACATATATACATAAATGCATGTACTCGTATGTATATGTATGGAATTGACCATTATACTTATGTGCGTGTATTTGTGTGTGTAATTATTTACACATATTCTGGTTAAGGCTCTTTTTATTCTCTGTATTTCTATGTACGTAAGTGTATAAATATTGTCCCTATATTGTATGTATCTCTCTTTCTCCTATACATGTCCTGGTTATTTGTTTATTATTGCTTTCAATCGTGTTTGTATTTGTAGTCGTATATATACTCGTATGTATATATTTGGGTTTATAAAGTGAGCAATTATCTTGAAACTGCTGCTGCTACTATTTGCTGTTCCAGCTGGCTGTCTGTAGTAAGTTAAATGCTTTCGTATCTTTCCACAATTTACTTTGTTGTCTCTTCATGTACTACAAATACACACATGCCTGCACATACACAGGCATACACATATGCATATAAATTATCTGTTTTTTCTGGTTATTGTTACTGTTATAAAAGTATACAAACATATGTTGCAATTATTTCGTGTTGTGGTTGACATCAAAAATTTTAATAGCATCATAGGTGGAAGTAGTACTCTGTAGTTAATGATACTGATTTGATATTTTACATACATACATACAGGCTTATTGTCGCAAGTTGTTTACATAAGTTGCAGATGTGTACAAATTTAGCTAGCCTTTTGTGGCTACTAAGCCACATCTGTCAAGCCGTGGCTGATTACAGTCTATCATTCATCTAGTTTGTAATTTATTAAAGAACAGCTTTGCTCTTGTGAGCATTTGGAATTGAGAGTCATTTTGATGAAGCATTCAATGGATATTATGTAGTAACTGGCAAAAATGATTCTACATATAATGTTAATACCACTTTGGTCCGATACTTAAAAGTTTTGTATGTAAGTAATAATACCAAGTGTAAACGAAATTCTCAGAAATATTCGCTTAAACTTTATAAATACACAATCTTCCCCAGAATCTGATTAAGCCAATACAACTTTTTAAATTTTATTGAAATTATGTCAAATTATGTCAGCAACGCTTTTACGTTGAAGTGAGTTATAATCTTAAGAGTTCCAAACAGAGAAGGCGAGCTCGAGAGATTTTTCGATAAAATTAGCAAAATGTCGTGAGTGTGCGAGAGTGGGATTTTAATATGCTTTCTCACTTACTTAGCTGGCACTACAACCGATGATATCGGTCTTGGCCGCCTCTATAATGCTTCGCCAGTCGCCTCTGCTTTGCACTGGCGCCAGTTGATAAGGCCAAGTGCAGTCAGGTTGCCCTGCACCTGGTCTTTCCAACGGAGATTAGGGCGTCCTCTTCTACGTATTCCTCCTCCGTGGTTCGAATAAAACACCCTTCTAGCCGGAGCGCTTTCTTCCATTCGCTCAACATGACCCAGCCAGCGAAGCCGCTGGATTTCTATTCGCTTGACTATGTCAGTGTCGGCATACAGCTGATACAGCTCATCGTTCCATCTTATTCGATACACGTCGGCCATGCATACTAATGGACTGTAGATCGAATGGAGTATCTTCCTCTCGAACGCTCCTAACAGCCTCTCATCATTGATGGTCAATGTCCACGTCTCTGCGCCATACATTAGGACGGGACTTATAGAGAAATATTTTCGTTGGTCGAGAAAGGGCTCTGCTTCTCAATTGCCTACTGAACCCGTAGTAACACCTGTTGGAAAGAGTTAATCTCCGCTTGATCTCAGGGCTGACATTATTGTTCGTGCTTATGCTGGATCCTAGATAAACGAAATCCTTGAATACTTGAAAAGTATATTTGTCAACAGTAAGATTTTGTCCAAGACGCCGAGACTCTTTGTTTGTTGACACAAGGTATTTCGTTTTGTCCTCGTTCACCACTAGACCCACTCGACGAGACTCCCTTTCCAGGTTGGAGAATGCTGCACTGACTGCTCGAGCGTTTTTGCCAGTGATGTCAATATCATCAGCGTATGCTAGCAGCATGACATTCTTGTAGAAGATAGTGCCAGAGATGTCGATGTTTGCAGCTCGAAATATTTTCTCCAGTATAAGGTTAAAAAAGTCTCACGATAGGGAGCCACCTTGTCTTAAACCTCTTTTGGTATCAAATGACGCGGAGAGGTCATTTTTCGGATTTTCATTGCGCTGATGGTGTCGGTCAGTGTCATTTTACAAAGACGAATACAAGTGATCCCCAATCGTGCTGTCGAAGGCGGGTTTCTAATCGACGATTAGATGGTGGGCGTCGACGACAACGTCGTTGATCATGCGTGAACTTAATTTCTCGTGGCTTCTTTTTTAATCTTTTTGTACATTGATCAATTGCATCCTGGAAAATATGTAGTTGATGGTTTTGTGTTATTTTGTCTTAAACATTTTTAACCGAGATGAGTGCTGCAAGAACACAATCATTGGAAATTCAAAATGACTTCAAGAAGTATTCATCAGATCGTCGTTACAACCTGTTCATATTATCTATGTATGTTTTGGTAATATCAAAATTCCTTTCTAATGATTTTTTTCCGTGAATGTTCGTCCGTGAGTCATACGTGAATGTAAATGAGCGTTCGCGAAAATTAGAGACCAAAGCGCACGTGAACTAAAAAAATTTCGTCGTGAGAATGCGTGACCTTGAGACGAAAATCACTCACGCATGGAGGTTGAAGAAAACAAGACCACTGAAACGCATAGGAGGCATCTAGGTGACCAATAAATTCCAAATGTGAGTTTGTAATCCATAGAATTAGAACGAGTTAATACTAACATTTTTATTAAACGCTTGATTTATGGAAGTAATTTTATAGGTCACAAAACACTCACTTTCTTGCTCGGATGAAGTCATGAACTTTAAATTGTGCTAAGCTAAGGGAGTACCGTAAACATTAGCTATATACCTAAGCTGAAGATATAGTGCTTTTGAGGTACTTTAGCGGGGAACTAATTTAAATCCAGGTTAAGTTCGAGGTACTTATGAACAAATTTAAATATGTATTTAAAATTTGATCATCATGTACGAGTATAACAAGGCGTAGTTGGTAGTGTGCTGGCCAGCTACGAAGACTGTCCGGGGTCCGAATCTCGGCACAGGCAAAATCAAAAAGTAGAAAAAATAATTTTTCTACACTGCACCACCTCTTGGCAGGCAATGGCAAACCTACAAGAGTAAAAATTGCCTAAGAAAAGCTTTTCAATTCGCCGTTCGGATTCTGCATTAAAATGTAGGTCCCTTCTATTCATGTACAAAAAGCAGTTTAGTGTACTCCCTAGGCCCTACATAGCTGTTGTTCCATTAAACGAAGAAGAAGATGTCCTGTTCGAGTATTATAAACTATACGATTCATTAATCGAATTATCTAAGTATGTTGCCATATGTTTAGAATGTATAAAAATAAGTACAATTTAAAATGCAACTTAAAAGGGTCAAATTACATGTACATTTTTTATTGTAGCTTAAAATTTATTGACACTTAAGCGAGTGTGGTACTTAACCGAGATGCACTTAAAAGGGAGAATTACTATGGATATTTGTAGAAAATAGTAAAATTCAGCAAATTACAAACGATTACCAAAAGAATTTAACGACTCGACTCGTAACATGCTTATATTAAGTATATTACGAAGTTTTCGATGGGATCCATCACAAAACCTTCTTTCTTACTTACATCGTCTTAATAGGATTGCCAACTCCAGAAAACAGAAGAGTATTGCTCATGTCATGTTCTTGATCAAACTTCTACATTAGTTCCGAGTTCTTATTAAATGGAATTAACTTGTTCATGCCATACTGCGTTCAAGGCATTTAATTTTGATCAAACTAAGCGCCTTACGAATTATTTATGAACCATTTTGGTGATTGAGCAATGGTTTCAACAACCTGTGCAGCTTATTTGACTTATCCAACTCTCAACTTTTCATAAAAAACTTACTATTTTGAATATTTTTAATGAATTAAAACCCATCTGACGATTATTTAATCAGTAGTTGTTATTTTTGAAAGCCGTTAGCATAATTTACTTCATACATTCACTTGTCGCGTTAAACAGAGCACGAGTAGGCGGGCTAAGAGCCTCAGCCAATTAAAGCAGTGATAATTAAATATGTACAGGGTGCGCAAACTTTTATGTCGGTATGAAAAAATAAATAGTTTTAAGTAATATTTATCAAGCGATTAACTTGAGTAGACATGTTTTTGAAACTTCAATTCTGTACAATTTTAACCATGAATCGCTTCACACCGCTTCACATTGAAAATAGTGTTTCAGTTGTGTTAACTCAATCGTCGAAAATATCAAAGCCAACAAGCACTGTCTGACTCCACCATTCGTCGTTTGGTGTCGAATTTTGTTGAGGATGAGACAGTGAGAGATTGTCGACAAGCCGTTCACCAACGCCAAAGACGTTCCAATGAACTGATTGAAGCGATAAAAAAGAGTTTTGCCGAGAACCCAAATGTGTCATGTAGCTTGGAATATGGCCAAACAATATGGTGTCAAAAAATGATGACATTGACTGGTCACGCAGATCTCCAGATTTTACCCCTTCGTACTTCTTTTTGTGGAGATATTTGAATATTTGTGGTGTAGGGGTAGTACGTTGGACTGTTACGCACAGTGTCCGGGATTCGAATCAGGCCAAATCAAAAAGTATAAAAAAACAAATTTCTACACGGCACCACCTCTTGGCTGGCAATGATGACAAGATTTTACTGTTTTTATCTACAAATTTCCAGAATTCTATGATTAAACAACAGTTTTTGAACTAAAAAGACTACATACATAGATATATAAGTATGTATGTGTAGTATAGATATGGGCGTAGAAAAAACTTCAAATTGAAAGCAAAAGAAACCTCGTTAAACCTTTCAAATTGAAAGGAAAAGATGAAACCTCGTGTGTAGAGATGAGTTATTTTGCCAAAAGTGTACACACATACTACTTATATATACAGTACTTTCAAGAAGAAAGCAATCGGCTTTTTCGCATGAAATAATTTGAATATCAGGCGAAAAAGCCTATTTGAAGGCCTATTTGAATAGGCCTTGATTTTCAAAAAACTTGATTTCATTGTACCTATAAATTTCGCAATGTAATTGTAGAAACAGTCCATTCATTATACGCTTTCGTCTCAAGAGCATATTTAAGAAATTAGTTCCGTATACGCGACACGTTTTGAAGCAGTCTTTCATTGTTCCCATCCAAAAGGTCCCAAGATGTCCCACTTGAGTGCTTCGAAGTACTTAAAAAAGTCGAAGTGTGAACACTTTTTGGTGCACAAAAATATGGACGACTTGCCAAATCGCGGCATTTGCAGAGCTACCTCGAAACAGGAGGATTTGGTTATAAAGACGATTTTCGAAGCTAATCCAGCCATATCTTTGAAAGCTGCTAAACAAAAATTGGCTCGAAAGGGCATAAATCTCTGAATAGAATAAGAAACCGTTTGAGGAAGTTTCAGGTCCAATTTCGAGCAACGATGCTAAAATCCTTACTAACTGCAAAGCAAATAAAAAAACGTCAATAGTGGGCAACTGAACATGTGGATGACGATTGGAGCCAAGTGGTGTTCACAGACGAATCCTCCTTTTGGATGACAAACACTATTAAGCGTGCCTGGTCCACTAAAGACGGTAAGATGCTCCAGCGATCAGTGAAACATCCAGGAAAGGTTTATGTTTGGGGATGCTTCACAAAACGAGAATTTGGCAAATTAATCATGTTCACGAGGAATTTGGATGCCAACTTCATGATTACGATATACCGTCGTGGACTTCTACCATCACCGGATATGTGGTTTGGGGCAGGAAGCCGAGATTGGGTTCTTCAAGAGGACAACGACCCGAAACATCGCAGTCGCTTGTGTAGCAGTTGGAAAGAGGAAAATGGCATAATAATAATGGCATTGGATTGGCTTTCACAGTCGCCAGATGCGAATCCGATCGAAAATGTTTGGGCTCTTATGATGTTAAAACTATGTGGAAAAAAGATATATTCAATAAGTCATTTGAAACGGCTTCTTAGGGTAATATGGCGAAGTTTAACACGGTCATATGCTGTAAAATTAGTCGATAGCATGCATTTCCGTTGTAATGAAATTTCAAAGAATGGTGGCGACTGGACACCATATTAATATCTTATTTGCGCAATGAATAATTAATCATTTCAAGATGCTGTGGACTTTTTTTTAAGATAACTTAATTTTTTCAGTGACTTAAGCCGATTGCTTTCTTGTTGAAACTCCTGTCTGTATGTGGAAATTAAAAACAGAAACATAATTTTAATTGTTTACTAAAGCTATAATATTTCCTTTGAGTTGGCGTATCTATCACGCCAATTCTATGCTACTCAGCCGTTTTTGATGATTATGGTGACATTGAAGAGTGATTCTGATGCAGATCTACAAACTACTACTTTATCTGTTAATATAGACACATACATGCATATATAAAGTCATGTATGTATGTACCACACCTATTTTTCTATTTGCGTAACACAGCAATCAAAACATATCCCGAAAAGTATGCAACCGAGTGTTTATTAAAATAAATTTTAGCTCACTCAGTTATAAAAAGTATCTATTTGAATGAAACTTTCATAATGTTGTCTATTAAAAAATAAATTTGTTTACCATAAAATTTTGCCATTTTGTTTTAGAAAACATTTTTAAAAATAGATAAAGTATTTATGTATAACAAAAAAATAATATTAAAGAGAAAAACTAACAGACAGCATTAAAAACATCGACCACATTGTCACCACATCCACCAAATGCGGGGTATATTTTTGGCTAACCACTGTGGTCATTGTAATTTGGTTGATTCAACAACATTACTTTTTTTTAGTTTTCAACGTAAATTTTATATATTTACTTTTTTTATAAATGTTTTATGTTAATTTTATAAAGTTAAATATTTGTGTTAAAATTTGATACCGTTGAAAAGTACACAATATTTTCAAATATAAAATTGCAACAGTTTGCTGCAGCAAAAATTAACTGTTTGTATTATACATGCATCGAAACACACATACACGTGAATTTGTATTGTGGTGTTTGTTATTTCTACATATGTAAATACATACATAAGTATTCATATAGTTTGACTTTTATTTTTCCGGTTTAGATATTTATTATTTATTTTTTGCATATTATGCAGAGACGAAAATGTATTTCAATTGGTTTTGCCCGAACTTTTGTAATTGGTAATAATAAGTCATGTCAATCCACCCACACATACACCCACACAAACATCAGAGTTGATGCGAATGAAAACAAAAATAATGGCCTCTAGTTATAAAAAAGTCTATTCTAATTTCAATAGTGTTTTTTACATTTTTTTCTTCTTAACATTTGTCAACATTTACCTATTAAATTTAAAATCGACTTTATTTTCTCTATTCCTAAGAATCAATCATTTTAGATTATTATCGCACTAACACATTACAGAGTTGCTAAGCAAAGATTACTACTGTGGGCAAAAAGTAGTAAGACTTTTTAATTTAAATTTCGCGCGGAACCCCATTCATCAAAATATTATTTGTTTAAGGTTGGTATGACTGTCGGTGACATCTGTGCCAAATGTCACATCAAAATAATCATTAGTGTTTAGTATACGCTTGTCTTTCTGAAGTACAAAAAGTGCATTCGGCGATTTTCACAATGAGTGAAATTATTCAACAAAGAAGTTCCATTAAATTTTGTGGGCGGAATCAAATTTCTGGTGCCGAAACGTTCAGAATGTTGCAAAATACCTTCGGTGATAATTGTATGTCGCGAGCAAGTGTTTTTGATTGGTACAAATTGTTCAAAGATGGTCGAGAACGCGTTGACGACGAACCACGTCCAGGACGGCCATCAACATCAACTGATGATCAACACGTCAATAAAATCAAGGAATTGGTGCTCGAGAATCAACGATTAACAGTCAGATGCCAGAGACCTTACTGGCATCGTTGGAAAATCGGAAGGATCAGTGAAAACCATTTTAAAACATCATTTGGGCCTAAGAAGAGTGAATGCACGATTGGTTCCAAAATCACTGCATTGGTTTTACGAGACCATTTTGCCAAAAATTCGACTGATATCGTTCCGCAACCACCCTACCACCCTACCACCCTGACTTAGCACCGTGTGACTTTTGGCTATTTTCTAAACTCAAAAAACCGCTTCGTGGACACCGTTACCGTTTTGAGTCAATTGAAGACATTAAACATGAATCGCTAAGCGCATTGAAGGCTATTCCGGAAATTGACTTTAACAACTGTTTCGAGAATTGGAAACAACGTTGGCACAAGTGTATTGGGGCCGGGGGCCGGGGGCCGGGGGGATTACTTTGAAGGGGACGAAATAGATTTGGAAGAATGAATAAAAAAATTTGAAATTATGAACAAAGTCTTACTACTTTTTGCCCACAGTAGTAAACAATGAGGAAAACGTTCATGGTCCTTTTTTCAGGGATAATTGTTTTTGTTTTTGTCAGCACATAAAACCACTTTATGAGAAACAACAACGACAACAATGAACAGCATTCAACGTATAACTTTTAACACATGAAATCAATGTCCATATTGGTTGTAAACTTTTTTTAATATTTACATTTATATTTTTGATTTTTTTACACCATAAAAATATTAATTAAATTTACAGTAAATTTCTGAAACATTATCATCATACATACAAATGCCCATACTTATCTGTGCGAGTATAAGTACATACATATTTCAGCTTTTTTGTTGTATTTCCAGTCGCGAACTCTGTTCGGTAAATGCTTATTGGTACATACTATAAGCAGCAACAGCAGCAACAACATCAGAATCTCCTCTTGTCATAAAATTGATGTACGTAACCAAAAAAAAATTTTCGTATGAGCTAAAGTGACATTGAGTGTATGCATGTCAAAAAAAATTTACACTTCATAAATTCATACATCATATACATACGAGTACATATTGTAAATATTTCCATTTCATTTTCATGACAACAAAAATGATGTAAAGTGCTTTGCGTTAATGTTAACGGATTTAAAGTTTATAAAAATGTAAAATTTTTTTTTAAAGTTCATGAACTTGTTGTATAAAGGCCGATTTCACAATGGCTAAATAATTGGCCAATACCTTTAACTGAGATTCATGAGTAAAGAGCGAGTTAAACAATTTTAGTTTTTATACTGAGAATCTACTTATACTTTAAAATCTAAACAATATTTCTCAGATGATTTCTCAATCATTTTGTTGTAAGCATTGGCAACATACAATAGAAATAGGGTAAACAAAATAATTTTCATGCTGTCGTTTTTAATAAAATTAAAACAAAAGCTAATATGACGTCAAAAACATTTAAATAAATTATCAGGTACATAAATCGAAAAGTTACTGGAAACAATATCCCCACGCGTATTGTTTTCTAACTGCGAGTAACAATTGCTTCAATCATTCTACTGCACTGTCATGTTTGAAATAGAGACAATTTATTTTACCAGAATCAAAAGTATTACATAAAAGAATATCAAACGATTTCTTTTTTTTTTTAAAAAGTGACAGTAATGCAATGCCAATATTGAGCAGTTTACTTCCCGATTACTTGAAACTATGAACTTGCAAAATTATATGTAGTTAGCAATTTCACAAGATTTAACTCGCTACTATGAATTGGGCCTAAGTAGTGAGGTATGATTGAATACGAAAAGCTCGGCCTAGGCCCTGCATGGGCTGTTGTGCAATTAAAAGAAAGAAAGATATGATTGAATATAAGATTTTAAAATATGCTTGCAAGCTTAAGTTCCCTATACAACAAAAGAAGGTTGAAGTTTTTCGAACATAAAATATAATATTAGGCCCTCAGAATATTTCAGGTCATCAAACATATTTAATCTATTGACTAATCTCTCTCTTCCTGGCACAACAGCAAATGGAGGGATTAGGTCGCGGAACGAACTTTTCGCATCCAATCATGTTCTGCATGTTACATGACTAATCACACACTTTAATCTGAATCGAAAGTATTCGGTGCTCGGTTACTAGGGAGCGTAAAAATTCGTCTAGCAAACCGAAAATTTACTCGACCTCTAAACAGTATTCAACACCGAGTGATAAAGAATAGAGGAAATCAAAGTATTAGGTTGTATCAAAGTTACAGTTTGAGTAAAAATTACAGCTCTGAAGAATTGAAAGCAAACGGGTTTCAGCATCGAAAAGTTTGTGTTTCTCTTCTTTTTTCTTTAACGGGTAACAGCTCATAGAGGGCCTAGACTGAGCTTTTGCAACTATTCATGTTGTGGCCGTTATATTTGTACACGAAAAGAAGGGACCTTCAGTTTAATGCAGAACCCAAAACGGAGAATTTGAAATTTGTTCTTGGCAAATTTCTAATCTTGGAAGTTTTCCTTTCCATTCCATTTAGATTGTTTTGTTTTTCCATTTTCGATTTTTGATTGTGCCTACATTAGAATCAGGGCACCATGCGTAGCACTCCAGCAACTACTACCAACTATATCACGGCGACCAGGGTTAGCATTCAAAGTGTTTCATTTAAAACGAATAGAAAATTTTGAGTCACTTAGAAATTAATTAACTTGGTTCATTACTTATTTCTGAATGCCCAAACGAATTCAATAAACTCAAACCACATGAGCATAAAGTTTTCATAAAATGTTTTATTATTAACTTTTCGTTTTATGAAAAGACCCAAGAGTAGTGCCTTTTAAAACGCAACTTCCTTCTTTGATTATTTAGCTCATAATATCGCAATTTACATAAAAATTCTGTACCTTTTGTCATTGAAATTGACTGCCGACTATTAAAAATAAAACCAGAAACAAAACGAGAAAGAACGCACAAAAACAAGAACAACACTCGATTATTCTCGACAAGAACAAGCCTCGATTATTGAAAACTTTTATCCACGAGTATCGTATATCGTAATTTTTGTAGATTTTTATTATACCCCGCAGAAAAAATTACAATAATAATGACCATGAATATAATGTTTATTGAACTTTGGCACAACTAGCGAACATAATTTCTTTGTGCTGTGAATGATGATGGAACCAAAAAATATCCGAAACAAAAAAAAAATAAGTATATGGAAAAGTACATATGAAAAAAAGTTTTTCCACTTTTTTTATGAGTCAAAAACTCAAACTTAACATCAACTCAGAAAATTTTTAGTATTTGTAAAGCTTTACAGTTTATATATAAACGAGGATATGTCTGCATGATGTGTATATGGAACGAGTTCTAGCACTAGTGGGTCCGGTTGCGGAAGGGGGCCCCAGGTTTTTATATATATTTATTCCTTGAAGTAGCTAGCCTAGCTAAAATTTGTACTGAAAAGGCGTGGGCTATACGTCCAAGTTCACCTTGCCCCCATTGGTTCCGCTAGTGAGTGCTAGTACTTGCATAAATTTCACAGTATAAATAAGTTTTTCACAGAAACTCTGTGTTCGTGTCTTTGTTTTTTTATGAGAGAAAATTACTTTCAGTTTGCTCCGTGATGATGAAAAAATAATGTTATAACACAAGTTTTTTTTCCCCCCAGTTATTTTGTTTCGTTGTTGACAATAGCGGCAGCGGCAGCAGCAGCAACGACAACACAAAAAGTTCAACAGAGCCAACACAATGATAAAAAGATAAAATTATAATGATGACCAAAAAAGAACAGAAGGACAAGTAAGAATTTCGGTAGTAACATAAGAAGAGCACTCGTAAATATAATACGAGCAAAGTCCGAGGAGCAGGGAGGGTTCACGTGAAAAGCAACGCAAAAAAGTTGACGGACACAAAATAAGCGGTGCACTTTCAGATATTAATGTTGGATGCCATTCTTATACATTAATTATTTTGAGTGTATATAAGTATGTAAATACACACGTTTGTAAAGGGTTTTCCAAAAGGGACATAACAATTTTGTATTTAAATGCGATACAAATGCAGCCTTCAAGAATATTTTTATTCTGGCAATGTCGAAAAATCGTTCAACGTTTATGTACATTTTTATTGTAGTGAAGTTCGCGAAATTATAACTACCGAAATTCTGAGTCTGTGGTCGGAACTTTAAGTTTGAAGAAACTCCTGATTTTCATCGAAAAATCATCTTCAGCGATGAAGCCGAACATGAAGGCTTCATGGCTTCATCAATAAACAAGATATGCGTTATTGGACAGCAACAAACCAACACGTGATTAAAGAGACTCCGTTGCAACCACAAAAAGTGACCGCGTGGTGTGACTGGGATGTAGATTTTCGTGGTTTAAATAATGGCCATGTTACGGTCAATGGAGTTCGCTAACATGTCATTTTGGAAAACTATTTTTAGACAGAATTGGATGGACTTGACATCAGTGCTATGTGGTTCGAACAAGATGCTGCTACATGCCACACAAACAATTGGTCAAACAATCGGTAATCGTGTACTGTCGAGAAATAGTCCGGTCGAATGACCACATCGCTCAGGCGATTTAACGCCATTGAATTTCTTTTTATGTGGTTACGCTGTCACTGGTATATGCCAACAACGTTAGAGGAGCTCAGTAATAATATCAGAGTGATGAAAAATTGGCTCCAAAAATCGATTGCAAACGCACTCGCGGTGGTCATATGAGCGAAATCGAATTCCAAACTTATTCTGTGTTTCATTTAAATACAAAATTGTTATGGCCCTTTTGAAAAACCCTTTATATTAATAATGGCGTGCGGTTTTATGCGAAAAACACCGAAAATTCAGCATTACTCATTTTTGATTTCTTTCTACAATGAAATTCATTTTCAATCAAATAAAATATACTCGAATTTACATAAAATACATAATAATATCGAGGTAAATGTACATATATTTTGTTTTTTGTTTTGTTTTGTGTATTCGCTAATGAAAAACAAACGGAAATCATATTCGGTAATGGAAAATTTATAATATTTCGTGATGCCAGTACCCACAAAAAAAGTCGCAACTTATTTTTTTTTTTTTCAAGTTCATTCTTTTTATTTACATACTTTTGCTTTGTTTGATATTTTGTGCGCTCCTGATGACAGAATGCGTTGAGAAGCAGTCGTATTCCTGTGCAATTCATACTCTGTACCCTCCCCCACCTCTGAGTTTCCATCGGAGAATTATTCTAAAATAAGGCAAATAAAAGTAACTTCTGGAATGTCTTTTGTGTATATTGAAATCAAGTTTCAAGTTCGAAAATTCAAACATAAAAAGTACACAATTGATCAAATTTAATGGTTGGTAATTTTCAATGGTATTTTTATTAATACTGTTTTTTGTTTTATTGTACACAACTTTTTAATGAAATTGTAGAGCTGATGAAAGTTGAAAGGTTTGGGTAGACAAAATTTTAATTAATTGTGGGTAGACACAATAAGTTTCTTTGAAGCGTAGAATTTAAGCCAGAAAGTTGTCGATGCGGGAGCTAGAGAATTGCTGAGAAATACTGTTGGGAATCCTAGTCCTAAAACATGGAATGTTGCTGCCTGCGATATTCAATCTCTCAAAACTTAAAGGGATATAGATAGATTGATTAAGTATATATTTCGTGAATCAGTTAATTTCCGGGCTTGTTCTTGATTGGAATACAAAAGCCAGACGCAGAAGGGATAGTTATTCATACGCATATGAGTACATATGTAAAGATCGTCGGTATCTAATAAACGAGGGTAGATCAATAAGTACCCGTGTGTGAAGACAGGCGGCGTTGCTGAGGGAAGTTGGCATTACCGTCGTGTACTGCCATCTGTCACACGATACCACACTAAATTTCAAACTGATTCATAGGATAGTCTTTATTTGGCAGCCATTAGTATCACACGTGTTTGGTGTTTCGCGATAAAATGGAAAAAGAACAATATCGATCCGTAATTCGCTTTGAGGAGGGAGGAGAAACGTCTTTCCAGGCGGAAGAAAAGAGATGCAGAAATATGCGAGTTCAATGATATAGAAATGTTACAGGACAGGAACGAGGTCCGAAAATTCTTTGAAAGAATAAGACGCCTGACTAATGGTTTGAAGACCGGAGCCTCTTCCTGCAAGGATGAAGACGGAAATCTGGTGACAGATATCCAGGGCATAATGAGATTATGGAGGGAGCACTTTTCGCAGCTGCTTAATGGCGAAGACGGCAATAATCCCGCCACTGCGGAACCCACTCCGGAAACCCCAATCACTGACGGCGTTGAAGTACCGCCGCCTGACTATGAGGAGGTCTTAACAGCCATTGCTCGGCTGAAAAACAATAAGGCTGCAGGTGCAGATGGCCTGCCTGCTGAGTTGCTTAGGACCGGAGGCGAAAAGCTCAAAAAACGCATGCATTAGCTTTTATGAAGAATATGGTTGGATGAAAGCATGCCAAGTGATTGGAACCTCAGCGTACTCTGCCCAATCCAGGTAAAATAAAAAAATACATTTATATAAATATATGTTTGTCACAATTTTGCATTTTTCGTTGAGCTGCAACACTGTTAATTGTGATTTAGGTACAATATTACTCAAAAATCTTTGTCAAGAACCACATCGCTGTGTTTGAATCAGAATCCATAGAAAGTGTATTCAATAGGGAATGAAAAATTTATTTATGTTAAGCGTTAAATGGAAACATATAGACTTTCCTTTCATGCTAGGAACAGAATTTTAGTTTATTTGACAGTTTTCACTGTCAGTGAAGCACTGTTTCCATTATTTTAACAGTATTTACTGTCAAATTATTATACCATCAACAGTTTAGACTGTTGAATGTGCATAAAGCAGCAGCACACTGTCTGTTAAATTAGCAGTTTTTACTTTCGGATGGGATTTAACAGCAAAAACTGTTAATTTGATATAATTTCCGTTTGATGTATCAGCATTTTTTCCGTCAGTGTAGTACTGCAATCGTGGTCGCTGTGGTGTAGTGGTAGTGCGTTGAACTGCTACGCAGAGTGTCCGAGGTTCGAATCTCGGCACAGGCAAAATAAAAAAATAAAAAGTAGAAAAAATAATTTTTCTACACGGCACCACCTCTTGTCAGGCAATGGCAAACCTACAAGAGTAAAAATTGCTATGAAAATCTTTTCCTTCGCCGTTCGGATTCGGCCTTAAACTGTAGGTCCCTTCCATTCTTGTACAAATATAACACGCACAACATGAGTGGATGCGAAAAGTTTAGCTTAGGCCCTCCATGGGATGTTGTGCCATTAAAAGTAAGTAAAGTAGTGCTGCAATCGCTGCTCAACTATCAGTTGGTTAATGCTGCCAATGCTTCTTAATTAATTTTACTCATAGATGGCGCTGTTATTAAATTATTCCAAAATTAGGAGACGACGGTCAGAAACATGTACGATGAGCGAATGGGCTTCTTATTGATAAGGAGGAGATGGCTATGAGACGGTCTTAGCATGTTTTCGAGCCGTTGACGAAATTCAAAGATGAAGCGTGGGTGAAAACTAGGTAATTAAGTGACTAAGGTGTATCTCAGGTAAACTATAACAGAATGATGCAAGTAAGATGTAAAAAAAGGTGTACCAAAAATATGTTGTAGACAATGAGATGCCGTCTTTAAGTCGCATCAACCGGTAAGGCCGCGTTCATATTCTAATCACGGAAGTTTGTATTAATTCATTAGCTAGTCCTTTGTGGTGCTGAACATTGTCCCATTTTATTCATTATCCATTTGAAAATATTATTATTTTTAAATTTTTCTTTTAGCCTGATTGTATTTTAGAACAGTTTAGCCCACATAGGATTATTCCTAGAACCGAAATATTTCTCGAATTTTAATAAAATATTATATATAAAGAATAGTTTTTAAGAGGTAGTGGCAAAAACTTTTCATTTTATGGGACTTGATGAATCAGTCAATTCTAAAACTCCAAGTGTTACATATAAGTATGGTATGTATTTATGTATTATCGGCTATAGAGTAACCATATGGCCAATTTCACGATTTACAAATGTCAGTGAAAGATCACTATACCATAAAAGACCTTTTGCAGTATTCTCACTACCTATTAAGTATATGGTACATAATTTGAGACCATGTCAAAACCACACATGTTTGTTATCAATCAATGAGAACATATACATAGATAGGTGTAAACTTAACAAGTATTTTTCTATTGATTTTATTTCTCAAGACCCATAAAAACAAATAAAAACACATCTCGTAAATTAATACTATATTTTTGTTTTCTTTACTCAAGCTATTGAAAAAAGTAAATACTTGCAAAAACACCATAAGTGCTCAATTTTGTAAATGAGTTTTCGTTTCTTAAACAAAGTGTCCGGTGAGTATTCTTTGTGCTTAATATTATATATACTAAATATAAATATATAAATATATGCTAAAAAAATAAACTATTCCAATATTAGATTTAGTATTTAGTTTTTTTTTTTGACACATACACATACAATATGAATGCATAATATTGTGTTGATTGGAAGGAAGATTGATAAATGGTAGAAGGAGGTAGATTGAGAGATGGAATGCAATCACATGACACCGATAAAGAGATAGACAGCCATGTAACTTTGTATTGAGTTATGAGCTCATATATTTGGCATTATCTTTAAATTAAAATCGCACAGCAATTATTAAAACCACTACAATTTTATCGTTCAATTTAAAAAGATACACCACATTGTTATGTAGTACTTACTTCTTGATACTTTTTCTTTCAGCTTTCATTCAAATGCTAATAAAATCTAAAAAAAATCTAATTCCCTTAACGTAAAAAGGGCCAAAATCAAAATTGGTCACTATGGTGCTGTAATTATTTATTTTCCCAATATATTTCTTCTTCTCTTTCCACTTTATCTTGTAACTCCTACTCTGGCGTTCTTCAAGAGGTTATATTTCTTTTTAATATCGTTTGGGGTCGTGTATGAAGAGAGTGTATTGGCAAATGTGAATATTGAATATTGAATTGATTATTTTATGTGGGCAACCAAAGCAAAAATTATCATATTCATATACAGTCATATAAGATTAGCATGCTGGCCGCCATAAAACCATGCACACACAGTCACACATGCATACACATTTCGCCCATAAATATGCAAAGCATCTATTTGTATTGATGTTGCCAAGATGCTACAGCCAGTGCCAAAATAAACAAAACGAAAAAAGGATAAATCACATAAATTTCAAAGCTATTGTGTGTACATAAATGTGCCAGTGTGTGTATTGGCAATAAACCTTAATAATAAGCAGCCAAATATGGCAAATCGATGAGGAATTACGATGATGAGCGCATAAAAAGAGAGAAATCTTTTAAGATAAACACACATACACACCCACAAGCATGCACTGGAGCTCTAGTGACCCCGATGAAATACTTAACGGTGGTTCCGGGTGGAAACACCATACCGAGAAGATGAATTTTTAGCGGTTCGGAGTCTCTCACTGCCTAGTTTCAATGCTTTTCTTTTCGTTAAAAAAAAAACAAACAAACAATAGAGCTCTAGAGCAGGCAATATAAAAACAAAAACAACAAATCTTCAAATAAATAAAGTGGCAAATCAATAAACTGCGCTTAAACTTAAAGCATCCCAGCTCCCTACATCCCCACCCAACAATCAACCACCAGCCATCATCAATATCAGCAACCAACATCTCCAACCAACGCCGGCAACCCCAGTTCGATATTTGCAATGAAATGCTTCAGCTGCAGACATCAGCGACTGCTTCCTGCCACGTCTTAAAAGGTCGTGAACACACATAGTTAAACGAGATTCCTTGCTTTCTTTCATCGTCGTCAGCTACGTCTTCCCAAGAGCTATGTGCTGCTGCTGTGGATGTTGCTGCTTTGTGTTGCTGAAAAACTTCTAATCAGAATTGATGAATAATTTGCATATATTTCCCGAAGGCTTTTCCCTTTTTATTATTTTGTTGATTTTTTCTTCCCTTTTCCCTTTCTTCCCATTTTTGTTTCAATTTTCTGCTTTGCATTTTTAGTTTCTTCGAATTTTGTATATGTCTGGGTAAGTATGCGCGTGTCTTTTGGGCCTTACTAGAGCTTGAGCTCCGACGCATTCTGTTGGAGAAAAAATACCAAGAGTAGAAAATCCCAAATCTCTAAAGTGTGGCAAGCTCAATTCTCATAAGAAGCGCAAAGCAGAATATATAGAATATGGGGCGCAGTTTTGAGTAGAGAAGAGGGAAAATAGCATCAAGCTCTTATTTGTCTTAAAAAAGTGAAGGTAGGAAGAGTACGATGCCAAAAGATAGAGTTAAATTTCTTTCTTCTTGATTTTAAACTTTTCATACTTACTTAGTTGGTCTGATTGTGTTGCTCGCTGAATGCAAACAGAATTAAATTGAGTGCAATTGCCATTCTTTCTTTGCATTCACTTTATTACATATTATCTAGCTCGATATTGCACCGCCTGCGATGATGTCATTCATAAAAACTTTAACTCTAAACTTTTAAAATGAAGTGAGTACATAACTAAAGGAAAATAAAATATTAACCTAAGCACTTAAAGAAAACCTATGCGAAGTGAGGATGCAACCATTGATTGAGAATTAATTGTTGGTAGTGCGGGGTCCATAAATTAGGCATTATTACTTTCGTATCACAAATGTGGTAGCTCTGCAAATAACTTTCATTTTAACATTTTTTGTGGGGCTTACCTACAACTTACCCACACTTTCCTTACATATAACTTACTTACAACTTACCTCATCTTTCTCTAGCTTTCCTTCTTCTTACCTAAAAATTACCCAGAACTTCACTAATTTCATACGCCAGAGAAACAGCTCGGCGAGCCGTAGATCAGCGAAATACAACTAACTGCACAATCGATAGTTCAATACACGCTTTGGAATAACATTTTGGAGTAAAGGAAAATCATATTCAGAATAATCAGCCATTCGAAGGACAGTGGTAATTAACAGCGTCGCAAGTTCACATGCACTCGCATTAACAGTACGTACAGATAATGCATGCATGCATACATACACTCACACACATACAGCCGCACATACTCCATTCAACAGGCTTACCTAAAATCTCAACGGTGTGTGTAATTTCACGTGGTTCCATTGTTGCAATTTGGCATATATAATCTCCAGCATCCTGTGGCACAGCATCACGTATTTGCAAATTGAATCCATTGACCAAGCGTACACGTGGATCTGGTGTAACCTTCACAGAGCCAGCGGTTAAAATAGCGATGCCACGTTTCCAGGCGACGACATAAGGATCTGCAAAGGAAAAACAAAAAACACAAAGAATTTAGCAGAGACGAGGTGAAAAGTGTAGGAAAAAGTGTAGGTGAAAAAGTAAAGGAATATTTGTTTATTCGCATATGTGAAAATTGTAAGGCAATGGGGAGAAAATTGGGAACAGAAAATAGAAAATTATGCTGCAGGATACTTTATCTAATGAAATATACTCCCTCCCTAGTTGTTTCGGGAAAAATAATTTCATTTAGATCAAATAGATATAATCGCCACTAAACTCGTACTTTTCTAGTGTAGCTAACATCGAACCGTTGCCTGCTCCTTCCATCATATTTGTTCCCAATTAATAAAACACACTCATCTTTCACAGCATTTTGTGGAATGTAAATATTTTTGAGAGCAACCAATTATATTTCTGGATGAAGGAATCAATCAACACTTCCAGATACATGCATAAAGACGATTCAGCTGTGCCCACACACACACACACATAGAGAGATACACACAAATCGAACGAACTCCAATTAAAACACACACACATTTCACTCACTCATACACTTATACAATCACCTAGGTTAGCCACACACACACACATTGCTATATACATATACAAAAAAAAAAAAACATCTACTTACCTTACACATACACTCTAATGGGCATGACACATACATCCATAAAAAGTGACTGAAAGAGCAAGTAAGTAGCAAAGTAGCAGAAGAAAAACAACCGAAGCAACGATAGAGAGCATCTTTAAATTATCATTCCTTTGCAATTTGCCTTTAAATGTGCTACAGGGCATACGAACATGTATACCCCCTTCCTCCCTAACTCCCTCACGCCCTCCACGACCCTCTTTAACTTTTAACTCTCCTCATATTGAAACAAATTGAATTAAAACGTACATCCGCTAGCATTCGGTATTTTTAATCAGTGGCTTCCTTTGCCATACAAAAGCAAAAGCATCAGCGACAGTGGCATCGTCAGCAGCCTTACACATACTATTAGTAGCAGCAACAGCAGCAACAAAAACATTAATAGCAGCGTTAGCAAACAAGCATCTTCATGCATCTACATTTATTCATTTTCATGCTTTATCATTGAACTCATTAATTTTGTTTCATTTTACGTTTTCATTTCAAAAACGATCGAATGTCTTTGACATATCTATTGCTTATACGAGTACATTTGCACATTCACACGAATGTGTTTGTATCTTCGTATGCGTGTGAATATGAGCGTTTTTGTGTGTTTTTCCATTTTGTACATGCTCACATAAACACTCTTATGTCTAAGTGTATGCGAGTGTCTCTCCGAATAGGATGTATTTATTATGCGCTAATGAAGTTCATCTCTCATTGGAAATGGTTGATGGATAAACGCAATTACAAACGCTCCCATACATACTCTTACACACACACATGGCTATACCCATTTACTGCCATTACTTAGAAGATCCAGACAGTATGCGAGTCGTGCATGCCAATAGCATGGACTACTAGTATCTTTGAAGATTCCTAACCTCCAGGGCGAATCAAAAAAAAAAAAAAAAAAAAAAAAAAAGAATCCATTTACTCGTACTTAGCATTATGGGGCATGCACAGACACATTATGTATGCATATATAAGTGTGTGTTTGCGTATTTTCATATACATACATACACACATATATGCATATGTAAACACACAAATAACTTTGATATTTACAAACAAATTTCTTTTTTTTATTTCTCAAAGTCAAAAAATCAATTTCAAGTTATAAGTTATTTTGTGGTTTTTTTTTTGTTTATGTTTGTTTAACAAAAAATTTTAATAAAAAATTTTTATTATATATATTTGTGTTGGTAGGGTATAGTATGCATGTGGGATATTTCGTCTCAATTACATTTCTATTTAAAATTGTACTCCATTTCATTTGAAGGCATCACTTTAAAAGTGGAATTTTAAGGAGAAATCAAGGATATCATTCAACTGAAACAATGAATGCAAAAATTTTAAAAAATTTAACTTAATTCAAGCTCATTAATGTGGTTGTAATTAGAAATTATGACAGACATAATAAATACTAAGTAGAAATCATTGAAATTATAAGTGACCCCAAACAACTTTATATCAGCAATTGCATGGATCCGTGCCGTAGATTAAAACTATGACAAATTTTATATTTGTTTCACTAGATTATTTTGAGCTCTGTGTAATTTTGTCAGATGAAAGATGGCACTGGTTGATATTGGTGACCCGTGGAAAATGAACGCATGGTATAAAGATTTAAATATTTGGTTTTAGCAACTACATAATATTTACTAAGTTTTGAATTTCGATTTTTGAAACGATATAGCAATCGTATTACTAGAATTTAAGTTTGTTTATTGTATAAGAAATGTTATCCTTGATCCTTGAATTTTGGGGAATAGTATAACGCTCAAATATTTAACTATTTGGTTACAGGATAAAAGATTGTTATTGAAATAAATACAATTTTGAGGAATAAAACACGACTTTCGTTTTCTTGTAATATAAATTGCTTGTGTTTTCGCTGGGTTAATGAGAATTGTTCATTTTGAAAAAAAAAAGATATTAGTAATGCATCGAATACGATTAACACTAATCGTAACTGTATGTTAGTAACCGTATGGTAGTTTTTAAGAATGTTAACTTTGTTTATTGTATAAGAAATATTATCCTTGATCCTTGAATTTTGGGGAATAGTATAACCCTCAAATATTTAACTATTTGGTTCCAGGATAATAGATTGTTATTGAAATAAATACAATTTTGAGGAATAAAACACGACTTTCGTTTTCTTGTAATATAAATTGCTTGTGTTTTCGCTGGGTCAATGAGAATTTTTCATTTTGAAAAAAAAAAGATATTAGTAATGCATCGAATACGATTAACACTAATCGTAACCGTATGTTACTTAGTAGGCGTTTTACGGTTAGTCACAATCGGCAAATATTCTTGTATCGCACAATGCGATTTTAATATTTATACACAATATAGATAGGAATATAGGAATAGATTAACATTTCAAAAAATTTACTTATACTGTGCTTTTTGCACAAAAATTTGCCAGTTTTTAATTTCCAATATTAACTTGTTTTTCTTGAAAAATAATAAAAATTTTCAAATGGAAAATGCTTTGCTATGACTTCTTGTTTTCTCTTCTCAATAACATAAACTAAATCTTTGAATGCAATAAAGAAATGTAAGCAAAGAACAACAAAGTGGAACTTGGTGATTTCCGCTACGGTAAGTTGATTATTTTTTCGGAAAGAGGACACTGCGCAGATCAGTTCCTCCGAAGAACAATTTTACTCGTTTGCTGCAGAATGACAGTCTAGCACAGTAAAAGAATATAAGTAAAAAAAAATTGAGTTCAGCATACAGAAATAACAGTTATTTATTTTGTGAAGAAAAAACATTACTGCCTCTTATGAACTCTTCACCTGAAACAAGTATTTCTCGTTATCTATTGTATGGAATAATAGGTATATTGAAAAGTTTAAATGTCTTTTTCTCAGCATTCATGTTATTTGAGTTATGACAGTCTTGCAGCAAACGAGCTACATAGACTGCTTCGTCACAATAAGGGTCTGATAGCAATCCATTGGTAATTTTTTTATTTTTTTTGTTCCACAGCTTTGTATACTGTAGTAAAATTGTTCATTATTTAAAACTTAACAGTTTTAACTTTTACACCAACGCTCCACTTCCTTTCTGAATTCATATTTTAGGGACTTTTTGGTAAACACTATCTTAAAATGCTCACAGAGTGTAAATAGGTTGGAATAATGATATACTTTATTCGGGAAAAATTTTTCTCATATAAGCAGAAACACACTTGTCTCAAAAACTCCACGAAAAATGGGGTTTAGAGGAGAGATTGAGGGTTTTACTGAAAAAAAATAATATTTTTTCTTTTTATAACACATCAAAGCTATAAAATAGAAAACGTTCACACCGATTCTCATCAGCTCTACATGAGAGCTGAAATAGTGGTATTGTACCGTGTTATTAATTCCACTGCTCGATAATCGTAATTGTAGTCGTAATGGGCGTTTTTTTTTTTGTTTTTTTGTTTTTTTTTTTTTTTTTTTTGATACATTCAACACTCAGGGTGTACCCCTATGAATGCAGAGCATTGTGTTGAATGGAAGGAAGATTGATAGGTGGGAGAAAGAAGGAGGGAGAATCAGAGAGGGAATGCAATCACACAGGACACCGATAAAGGAATAGACAGCCATTGTGGCAAGTGTTATGCCTTTACCACAATGAACTTCAGTTTATCAGTGTCGACTATGACCGCATGTAGCGCCAAAGGCCAAGGCTAAGCTTTTCGCATCCACTCATGTAGTGCGTGTTATTTTTGTACATGAATGGAAGGGATCTACAGTTTCATGCCGAATCCGAACAGCGAATTGAAAAGCTGTTCACAGGCAATTTTTACTCTTGTAGGTTTGCCATTGCCTGCCAAGAAGTGGAGCCGTGTATAAATTTTGTTGTTGTTTTTTTTGTATTTCTAATTTATAATTTGTTTTTTATTTTGCCTGTGCAGAGATTCGAAACCCTGACACTCTGCGTAACAGTCCAACGCACTACCGCTACGCTACAGCGGCCACGATTATTAAAAAGAAGGAGAGATATAACTAAGAAACAGAAATGTGGTTCATATTCATTGCAAATTCTTAAGTATTGCCTCAGGTGGTGTGAATGCAGCGCTTAAACTTCTTAAGTTAAAATTGTGTGTGTAAAATGTACTTGAAAATACTAAAAATAGTGAAAAATACCAGAATAGATTTGAAAAAGTTCAAAATATAATACAATTCAAAATAGTTTTGAAAATACTACAAAATTTTGGTAGTACTTGTGTTTAAGCCACCCATAATGCACCTTTTCTTTCCAATTCATTTTCTCTATCCTTGTTTCTTTTCGTTCTATTTCTTTTCTTGCTATTGCTTTCTTTTAGTTATTCTCTAGAACACTTTCACACCGGTCGGTTGGGCTCTTCAATATATTTATTGTATAATTTTTCCTTCCAATAACTTGGTTACTATCGTTAAATTTAAATACAAATTTCCTTGTGTTTTAATATCCCATTAATTGACTTCTGAATTTTTGATATACTTGATATAATTGAATTACTTGAAATATGTATTTGAAATTCTTGTACACTGAAAATACTTGGAATAGTTGAATTTGAATTAAGAATTGATACTTAAGGAAACACTGCTGCTTGAGACTGTTCAGCGAAACTATTGAACTTATAAAATAAATAATTAACTTCTTACCGTCTTTCGTCTTTGCAAAATGACACTGACCAACACCACCAGCGCAGTGAAAATTGGGACAGAGCTCTCCGCACCATTTGATACCAAAAGAGGTTTCAGACAAGGTGACTCCCTATCGTGAGACTTCTTTAACCTTATGCTGGAGAAAATAATTCGAGCTGCGAACATCGACATCGACATCTCTGGCACTATCTTCTACAAGAGTGTCATGCTGCTAGCATACGCTGATGATATTGACATCATTGGCAAAAACGCTCGAGCAGTCAGTGCAGCATTCTCCAACCTGGAAAGGGAGTCTCGTCGTGTGGGTCTAGTGGTGAACGAGGACAAAACGAAATACCTTGTGTCAACAAACAAAGAGAAAGAGTCACGGCGTCTTGGACAAAATGTCACTGTTGACAACTACACTTCTGAAGTCGTCAAGGATTTCGTTTATCTAGGATCCAGCATAAACACCAACAATAATGTCAGCCTTGAGATCAAGCGGAGACTAACTCTTGCCAACAGGTGTTACTACGGGCTCAGTAGGCAATTGAGAAGTAGAGCCCTCTCTCGACCGACGAAAATAACGCTCTATAAGTCCCTCATCCTTCCCGTCCTAATGTATGGCGCAGAGACGTGGACATTGACCATCAATGATGAGAGGCTGTTGGCTGTTAGGAGCGTTCGAGAGGAAGATACTCCGTAAGATCTACGGTCCAGTATGCGTGGACGACGTGTATCGAATAAGATGGAACGATGAGCTGTATGAGCTGTACGCCGACACTGACATAGTCAAGCGTATAAAAGTCCAGCGGCTTCGCTGGCTGGGTCATGTTGAGCGAATGAAAAAAAGCGCTCCGGCTAGAAGGGTGTTTTATTCGAACCACGGTGGAGGAGCACGAAGAAGGGGACGTCCTAATCTCCGTTGGAAAGACCAGGTGTAGGGCAACCTGACTGCACTTGGCCTTATCAACTAGCGCCAGCGCGCGCATAGCAGAAGTGACTGGCGGAGCTTTGTGGAGGCGGCCAAGACCGATCATCGGTTGTAGCGCCAACTAAGTAAGTAAGTAAGTAACTTCTTAGAAAAGAGAATATCAAATGGCAAAACCGTAAGGATTGTTTTATATTTGAGGTCAGCAACATCAAATTTATTGTTATGTGAAAATTCATAGTGATCTGGCACCTTCTTCGACTATAATCCAGTTACTGCATGGGATCGAATTATGAATCACAAGAGTGCTGGTATTCTGGTTCTATATAATGAATGGTTACTTACAATTCAATTGAATTCAATATACTCAATGCACTAATAGCAAAATAATTGAATACTTGTGTATGGTATAAGATAATTGTCACATGTCTGAAACAACTACAAAAGATTTTAATAATAAAATACCTTTTGTCATCTAAGTACTACATTTGAAAAAAAAGTCTTCAGAGATTAAAATCAATATACATACTAAAAAATAATAATAATTACGACAAATACATACAATTCATAACCACAAGTATGCAATTAAATTGGAAAATGGCAAGAGAAAAGAATCCTTCAACAAATATATATGAATATTTGTCATAACTTAAACGAGATTCCTATCCATATAAAAAAAACACTCTACATATAGGAGTACATACACACATACAATAAGCAATGAAATTTCTTACTTACATACATAATAAAGAAAGAAGCAATTAAAGAATGGAAAAAGAAAATCAAAGTAGTTTATATATATATCTACATATAAGTATATAAGTATCGGCTTGAGTCTGTGTTTGTCAATACTACATAAATGTGGGGGAAAACAGTCTGGAGTTTGCGGCAGCAGCCTTCGACTTGAAGATGCAATCGAATGCTATTGAAATCTATTGAATAATGAAGTGAATATTTGAATAATATTAATATCAACGTCAACGATGAAGATGGCGCGAAATTTCAAATTGTAAATTTTCAACATATGCAAAACGTTTTCTCATTCATGCACCACCCCATGCATATTGAGCCCCTCACGCTTCCCTCTCACAACTAAAGCCATGACCCTATCTGTCTCCCACAAAAAAAACCACCTGCAGTAAAATAATGAAAGTGACATCTTTCACCACACACCACACACCGCCACACACACACACACACACACACATACTCGAATATGTCACTCAACACATTCTCAACAAAGTTGAGTAGTAATGGCAAAATGAAAATTGAAATGAATATCACAAAGGCGAAAAACATCAAATAAAAAGAGAGCGATTGGGTGAGGACGGTGGTGTCGCTGCAGAGGAATAAATGGAATTGGAATAAATGGCAACGCTTTTTAATTTCATACACGAAGAACATATCGAGTTAAATATGTATATTCGTTCGCATTAAATTGCATCCTTAGAAAATTTGCGCTTCTCACCTTTTACTATAAGTGCACATGAGCACTGTGTATGTGTGTGTTGCCACCTTTTTTCAATTCTACATTTTTTTCAATAATAATTATACACCCACATTCGCAATTGCGAAGGATATGAAATCGATTTTTATTATTTTTTTTTCCTATGAATTGTACTTTTTTCTCTACTGTGAAACTCTCTCAACTAAAATCTCTGCGATGATTTTTACGTATGTATAAGTAATTTGCATTGGCATGTTGCAGCTGATGTATGTTGTTCGTGTGAATCCTAATATTTGTTATTTTTGGTTTCTCAACGTATGGTGGTGGCAGCATCACTACTGCTGTCACTCATGCTTTTTGACGATCCTGTTGGCTGCTGATGCGCTCTGTCGATGTTGATGAACTTATGTAAGGTAAATAAACAAGATATAGAATAAATAAATTCATAAATTCAATTGCAAAGCATATGCAAATGAATTCATGAAAATTATAGAGCAACAAATTTTGTGGTTTTGATGTTAGGGGGGGAAAAAAAACTTTTTGCAGTCAGACTCATAGAGATAAAATATAATATAATACGTTTGGTATTGCGACAAGTGACTGTAAAGTGAATTGGTAGAAATTTGTAGCAAAAAAACCAATAAGTTGTAAAATAATTTGTTTTTTTCTGTTTTTGTTTTGGGTAGAGTTTTTAAATTCTAATGGAATTTGGTAGTTAGGAGCAATGTATGTAACTAGAGTGTAAACTGAAGTTAGAATTCATAAAGGCAACCAGCTGAAATCAAATTAAATCAGAATAAAATGTAAAAATTAAATAATAAAGAATATTCCATCATGACCTCGATGATGACTCTGAACATATCATATATTTATGTCTAATTTTGTTTATTGCTTTGGGGACCACATATTATCATCATGTTCTCAGAAAAATAATAATCACTTTTCGCAAGCAACTACAAATTTATCAAAAATGTTCGATGTTCAAGAGAAAGTAGGCAGGTTGGTAATATTTTTGTTGAAATAATAATAGACGATTTGGTAAAATTTGGGGTTGCCGATCGCGAATCCATGTTTCAACCGATTTTTAAACATTATATATTTATTTTGTAGAAGAATAATAGACCTTCAAATTATATATGTAAATGTGACAGAATAAAATATTGGAATTATAGGCGAAAACATGAAGCAGTCCCAAATTTTTTTTTAAAAATTTTTCAATTTAACCGCACTTTGGCGTTTCATGTTTTCAACTATAATTCCAAAATTTTTCTCGGTCATAAAAGATTTATATTTAAACGTTTATAATCCTTCTTATTTGAGAAATTTTGAAATTTTGTTTTCTTTCGTCTCCCATAGTGATGCAAATTTTTGGGGTGTTCCTTATAAATTTAGTGGCTTTTTGGAGGAACTTTAGGGGTTTAAAATTATTTAGGGGACAAAATACTGGTACTATAAATTGCCGAAAGATTAAAATTCTGGAGATATGTCGACGCCAGAAGTCAGCTGCGAACGATTATTGACGAAGCTACCCAATGAGGGCTGGCAAATAGTTTGCGATTGACAGAATCCAAATGGCATGTCTGCACCGAGGTGATGTGGACGCAGGTACGAAGAGATGAGCAAGGCGTCCAAGTAATAAAAAATACTAATGGGTAAAAATTGTTTTTAAGGGTTCTACTGCGGTGATACTCATATCTATGAAGATTACCACCTGCGAGGCTATGGAAAGAAAATAACGATCAGAAGAGAAAATATGATGTTAAAATAAGCGACTCCCTATATTTAAAATCTCCACAAATAAGCTTAGTCATCAAGGCCTTATACATTTGAACCCATGTAGAACACCTGCACGAATCTTCGAGCAGCAATTATAAAAATTCGTCAAATATACATTTATAAACCGTACCCAAAAGTAAATACTGCTTAATATTTATATACACTGGCGGTCACAATAATCGCACCACTGGCAACACTTTTTTAATATGTAAAAATTTGGGTAATTTATTTATTTTTTCTTGCTACGATACAGGGAATTTCCCGGTTTAAATTATTCTAAATATGTTGACAACAGAAATTAGTTATTCTAGTGCATTTGTTTAACGAAGAAAGGTTTTTTGTGAAATAAGTGCAGTAATGAGTGCAAAATATAAGCAGCTGACACATGTAAAAAAAGTCGCTGTACTTACATTAGTGGACCAACAACTTTTCTACCGGAAAATTTCTTCAAAATTGGGTTGCTCATAATCCACAATTGTCAGTTTTTTCAAAAAAAAAAAAAGTATATTATGGAGTCCCTGGAGAGGGAAAAGGGATCTGGTCCTATACGTACAACCAGTAACAGAATTGATAGCCTTATCAAAAATATTAGCACTAGAGATCGATTTAAAAGTGCAGTAACTATTCGGGCCGAGCTAGAAACCTATCATTGCGTAAATGTTAGTGTTGAAACTGTACGCAGGAGACTGCGAGAAGCTTGTTTATATGGAAGGCGTCCTGCAAAAAGCCATTGTTGACTGAAAAAATGAAAAAAGCGCGTCTATAAAACTATAAAAACTGGACACTGGAGCAGTGGCGAAATGTCATCTGGTCTGATGAAAACAAATTTAACCTGCTATGCGCCGATAATTTTCCGTACGTGCGCCGTTCCAGTGGTGAACGTTATAAAGAGAACTGTATAGTAAAAACAGTGAAATTTCCACAGAGCCAAATGATTTGGGGATACTTTTCCTACCACGTACGTGGTTCTTTGTACTTTTTAGAGGGAACTATGAATGCTGAAAAATATGGGCAAGTCATAAAGGAAAACTTAGTGCCAGCTCTTGAAGAGCATTTATCCTGCAGTATGAACGGAATTTTCCAGGACAATTCTGCGCCTTGCCACCGTGCAAAATCAGTAAATTTTGCATACTATCTTTTGTTTAATTCTTACAGAATGTAAAATTAAAACAGAACATTTAAATATAAAATCCCTTTTTTACAGCTTGAAAAAATATTCACGGACATCGAAAATAAATCACTTGCTAGACGAATCCTAAAAAAAAAAAATTGGTCGCCGCTGTGTAGTTTGTAGTGTGCTGGACAGCTACATAGAGTGCCAGGGTTCAAATCACGGCACAGGCAAAATCAAAAAAGTAGAGCGGCATTTATCCTGCCGCGAAACTCGCCCGATTTGAATCCGATCGAGCACTTATGGCATATTATGAAGCGCAAAGTTGCTGACCAGAAACTCGAAAATAAAAAAAAAAATATTTTTGCATTAAATAAAGTTTGGTATGAAGTTATTACCAAAGATAACCTAAAAATGTTTGGTTGATTCGATGCCGTCAAGGAGAATGGCTGCAGTACGGGCAAAGGAGGAGCAACATCCTACTGATATTTTTTTTTTGTAATTTGATGTTAGTTCTTGAAAACCACTTTAAAGACTAATAGATATTGTTTAGTTTTGAATACTTATTATAACAATAAATTAAATTTTATTAAAAATTTCGACTTTAAAATTTCTTGTATTTAAGTTTTTGCCAAAAATAGTACGTTATTGAGCTCTAGTAATATTTTTCCGTTCTTACACTTTGCATAATTTTAAAATCATAATAATATTGAAACAAAATATAAATATTCCCCAACATAAAAATCATTATTTTCGTATTTTCATGTTATTTTGAGGTGGTGCGGTTTTCGTGACCGCCAGTGTATATATTATATGCTAACAATGAAATTGCGTTCATATAATTAAAATTACGCCTCGTTTTGTTAAAGACCAGATAAGATTGGTAGTTTAGAAAACCGAACCATAATAATAAATTTAATTATACTCGTAATAGGATTTGGATTGAGAAATTCACTATGATAAAATAATACTACTGTAGGCAAAAAGTTCATAATTTCAAATTTTTTTATTCATTCTTCCAAATCTATTTCGTCCCCTTCAAAGTAATCCCCCCCGGCCCCAATACACTTGTGCCAACGTTTTTTCCAATTCTCGAAACAGTTGTTAAAGTGAATTTCCGGAATAGCCTTCAATGCGCTTAGCGATTCATGTTTAATGTCTTCAATTGACTCAAAACGGTGTCCACGAAGCGGTTTTTTGAGTTTAGAAAATAGCCAAAAGTCACACGGTGCTAAGTCAGGCGAATAGGGTGGTAGGGTGGTTGCGGAACGATATCAGTCGAATTTTTGGCAAAATGGTCTCGTAAAACCAATGCAGTGATTTTGGAACCAATCGTGCATTCACTCTTCTTAGACCCAAATGATGTTTTAAAATGGTTTTCACTGATCCTTCCGATATTCTAACGATGCCAGTAAGGTTAATCGTCGATTCTCGAGCACCAATTTCTTGTTTTATTGACGTGTTGATCATCAGTTGATGTTGATGGCCGTCCTGGACGTGGTTCGTCGTCAACGCGTTCTCGACCATCTTTGAACAATTTGTACCACTCAAAAACACTTGCTCGCGACATACAATTATCACCGAAGGCCTTTTGCAACATTCTGAACGTTTCGGCACCAGAAATTTGATTCCGCACACAAAATTTAATGGAACTTCTTTGTTGAATAATTTGTTTTCACTCATTGTGAAAATCGCCAAATGCACTTTTTGTACTTCAGAAAGACAAGCGTATACTAAACACTAATGATTATTTTGATGTGACATTTGGCACAGATGTCACCGACAGTCATACCAACCTTAAAAAAATAATACTTTGATGAATGGGTTTCCGCGCGAAATTTAAATTAAAAAGTCTTACTACTTTTTGCCCACAGTAGTACAATCGATGTAGAATTTGTAAGCTCAAAGATCCGCATACTTATATATTAAGCCTAAGGAAAAACAGGAAAGTTTCAACAGATATTTTTAAGAAATTTGTTTTTTTGTTTTACACGTCCAGTGTTCCATTTTTGCTTGTTAATAATAAATTATTATTATTATATAAAATTTTATTAAGAGCGTATGAACCAAATATTTTTAAACTCATACTTAAAAATTACTTACAAATTTGTATTTAGTATGTCTGCAATTTAGTACAGGCTTCTTCTTCTTCTTCTTCTTCTTTTAATGGCAAAACAGCCAATGAAGAGCTTAGGCCGAACTTTCTGCATCCACTTATTTGTTGTGCGTGTTATAGTTGGACATGAATGGAATTGACCTAAAGTTTTATTCCGATTCCAAACGGCAAAATGAAAAGCTTTTCTTATACAATTTTTACTCTTGTAGGTTCACCATTGGCTGCCAAGAGGTAGTGTTTTCTAATTTTTGATTTTGCCTGTACCGAGATTTGAACACCGGCCACTCTGCGTAAGTATCAGGCCAACGCACTCCCAACTTTGCCACGGAGACCACTGAAGGCATCATTCACATTCTTATACAAACTTATAAATACAAGAAGTTACTCGTACTTTAAGTATTTTGAATTTCTTAATGAGAAAATTTATATACATGAAAAACTTTCGAAATTCAAGTCGATGCACACTGAACACTGTACTTAATAGAATATTTGATTACAATACAATAACAACATGAGACACACAACAATAATAACATAACAACTACGATATTGTTAGGATAACAAAACCAATTGATGCCTATGAAGCCACATCCACTTCGGCATGGAAATCGAAGAAGAAGGAGTGGTTGTAGAAGAAAGAGGAGCAATGTAAAACGAGAATATTGCTGCAGAAATTCTATATCTCTTACACTCACCCTCACTCACACTCCATCTTTCTTTCAAACAGACTCCCTTTATTCGATGGAGTTAAGAAGGAAATGAGTAAATACTGTCTCAACTCAAATAATTGCTGTATTTAATATGAAAAGAAATATTAGTTGAACACTAGCCTTAAATTGCAGCTATAATATAAAATGTTGTTAAAGGATACCTCAGTTCAAAGTGTGGTAGACTATGGTGCATATACAAACAGAATATATATCTTAGGCAGATTAAGACACAGACGGACAAAGAGACTGGAAATTGAAGAAAATGTAGTGAAAATCAAAGAGATTCTTCAACTACTATTGCATACTTTACAGAGCACATCTGTACCTATACATGATTAGTTTCAATATATGTATGTGTTCATGTGTGTAAGCGTAAATCTGCAACTTCACAATAGCAGCAATAAAAAACAAGAACAAATAGCCGGCATAAGGAAGGATCTTTCAACATTTAATATTAACTGCTTTTAAGAATTCTTGTTGCAGTGGTTGAATGCATGCTTGCAGTTGCTGCCGCAGTAGCAGGCAACCAGACACTAGGAGTGGGTAGTAGCAATTTGTTGTTACAGGAAGTTGTTTTACACACATGTACATATAATTTACAATGAAATATAAATCGAAAAATGTTTTGTGTGTGTGTGTGTGTGTGTGTCTGGTTAAACGCCTCAATTTCCGGTTTCAGTGTTTAAGAATAAACATGCACAAAATTTCATATACTACTTGGACATAGAAACTTATGCAGTGTATGTGTGTATATGCCTGCTTAACGTATTTTTGTTGTTGTTGTTATTGCTTGAAAGCTGTTTTGGCATGAAAACATGAAAACATTTAATATTGTGGCTTTCGCGTTAAATCGGAAATAAGGTAAAAGGATTTTAGACAAACGAAAACTTGCATACCTAAACACATTTACACAAATATGAAGATATTTTATCAAATCGAATTGAACTGAAAGGAATTGAAAAATTAGCTTATAGCAATTCAAATCCATAAAAATTGGGGTTTCTAGCCCTGAGGTCGCTGTGGCATAGTTTGGTAGTGCGCTGGTCCGGGTTTCAAATCTCGGTACAGGCAAAATTAAATTTTTCTACACGGCACCACTTATTGGCAGGCAATAGCGAATTCTTTTTTGGGTATACACCAGCCAGTTGGGTGACTAAGAAAGTTCGATTTCGCCCATCTCTAACTAATGAGCGGATCTTTGGCTAAACATCTTTGGCTTAACTAACCAAATAAAATCAGGGCAAATCGCGGTAAATCATTACTTCTTTCTTCTTCTTTTAATGCGACAACAGACTATGGAGGGCCTAGGCTCAGCTTTCAACAACCACTCATGTTGTGCGTGATATACCTGAACAAAAATGAAAGGAACCTACAGTTTAATGCCGAATTCGAATGCCGAATTAAAAAGCTTTTGTTAGGGAATTTTTACTCCTGAAGATATGCTAAATCGGTACAAAGATGGGGCCCCAATACGAGGAAAAGTTCTTCTGATTCCCTGATTTTACTTACTTTTAAATAAAAATGAAACCAAAGTGAGAATATAAAACACAAATAACCACAGCTATTATTGTTAAGATAATTAATTACTTACTTTTAAATAAATTAATTAAAAATATAAAATTAATAAACATCTACTTTTATCTCTTCATTCTCTTTTAGATAATATTAAAATATAGATGAATTGATTTATAAACGATATGTTAAAATATTAAATAAAATAGTAATTATGCAGTATAGTTTTAGGCTGGAAGAAAATAATTCACATCATTCGCTTCCATTTACTTAGTACGGAGAGCTTATATGACCCCTAATCACTTGCTCCTTGCAATCAAATCTTTTTGTAATGAATTTATCATTAGGGGAACCAATTGACTGCTATCAAATGCTTGAGAAATTTTTGGCTTGCCCTCAAAAATAATAAAGAGATGTATATTTACATTCATTTTATATCCGCCCCCCCCCCCCCCCGCCCCCTCCCACACCTTTCTCGCCCCTCGATTCCTGATGCTTTTATCTTTAATTTAAATTAGTTTTTCAATTTAATAAATACTCGTACTCAAAAAATCTTTATGATAATACTAAGTAAAAGGGAACGGAAAAATAAATATTTTGGTATTATTAAATAAATACAACAACACACTTGTTGTAGCACGTACGCAGGCCAAAAACATACATATTCATCATATTCATACATATGTAAGATTGAGCTTCTCACAGCGACTACAGTCAGCACTTCATCCATGCACAAACATGAACATAGTCACATGTAAAAGAAGCACACTTCTTCTTATTTCTTCTTTTATGGCACAACAGCCCACGGAGGGCCTAGGCCGAGTCTTTCGCATCCATTCATGTGGTGTGTGCTACATTTTTTACAACAAGCGCACTAACACAGTGTAAACATACACTCACACACATCCATGTATATATACATATAAACAAAACGGAGCAATAACATTTTCCAAGACAGCGCAATGATTAAGGTAAAAGTTCCAGATGTGCCCATGTCAAATTAAAAAGGATATTTGTATAACAGTAAAAAACCCCAAAAAAAATATTAATACACAAGCTGATGAAGAAGCAGTAGAAACTGAAGAAAATACATTAGAAAAACAAAAAGAGTAGGAGCATTTAGTGTAAGTACATATACATACATATTTATTTCTTTGTATGCGATTTCCACCCTCAAATGTTTGAATTTAATTTGATTTTTATTTGCAGGATCAGAGTGCAAGATCTTGCTCCTTCTCCTTCTCCTTCTCTTCTCTTAATTCTTTTTTCTCGGAGCCTATTACCTCCACGTCTCCACTTGACACATCCTATAAGTATGCTTTATTATTTATATATTTTTAGCATACTTATGTATGAGCTTTATGTGGTGGATGAGAGTAACAACATGTCGTACTTTTATTACATAAATATGAGTAGTACAAATAAGGTATTATGTAACTTGGCAACTCAGTTGCTCCTTCTGTGTGATTGTGTTTACTTGTGAATGAAAATCTTGTGGTTTATTCATTTAAAATTGATTAAACACTCACGCATACATTCCATGTACATATGCAAGAAAATAAATAACATTTTAAAAATTTTATTTCTTTGGGTTTATAACCATTTTTAGAGATACATATTACATGTTTCTCCTCCGGTGTAGAAGCTTATTATTTTTATTCTTATGAAATAATTTTTTTTATCTTCTTTCGTTACTACGCTGTGTGCTAAATATATTTACGACATGCTTTTACTTTCATTTTCAAGTGATTTTCTTTAAAATTTTTATGAGTTTCTTGTAATAAAATGAAAATGTACATAAATACAAGTATGCATAAGAATTACAGCCTCGTTGTCCATAACTGATGTTTTGTGCTTTTCAAAACAAGTAACTACCCACACACACACACTTATTCTTATGTACCCAGCGGAAGTAGAAGCACTTTCAAACATAGGCTTGAAGTCTGGCCCTGCCACCTATCAATCTTCCTTCCATTCAACACAATGCTCTGCGTGTTGAAAGTATAAATAAAAAATTAAATAAAAAAATAAAAGATTATTTTCGGGGGAAATTAAAGATCTACATAACTTGAAAAAATTTGATGAGCCTGATGACTTGGATGAACCTGAAAAAAGATCGTTGAAAGTTACTGGAATTTTTTTCCAGTTTATTTTTCTTGCAATAATTTTGTATGACAAATGATTTGACTCTTTGCCCGCTGGGTACACACGAATCTCGTGTGATGATATGTCTGCTTCATTTGAAGTGCATTTTAAATTATTCTATCAATTATTTTTAACAGTTTATTGCTGCATACGCATAAACAATGCCGCAAACAATCGCTGTAAAATTGTAAAAGTTTTATAGCTTTCTACGTATGACGTCATTAAATGCAATATACTTACTTATTATTACCTGTACAACGTAACACGAAAAAACCATAACGTCAAGAGCTCATAAAATCACATAATTTTTAATCATACATATTTATACACACTTAATACGGTTCTGAGTATCGGCTTACCCAACAAACAAAATAACAAATCTTTGAATTACTTTGAAATTGTCTCAACAATAGCAGATCCTATTTCATTTAATTTTTACTTTATTTTTTGAACACTTGCAAAAATAAGCTCTGCAACACGCAGCTAGCCTTTTGTTGTTGATTTTATGTGTGCCCTTTTTAATTTATGCTAATCGTGCTCATATTCTAAACCCTTCATGATCTTCTCGCTTGCAGCATCTAACTTCAGTATTTCTTATTTACTTCCCTTTGATTGCTCCATAGCCTTGAGCAATGATTTTGAACTTCGTCCTAGCATAAAAGTATGAAAAATATGTATGTATGTCGAGCAGCAGCAGAAAAACAAAATACCAGAGAATTGTATGAATCGCAAATTAAATCCTTTGTCCTTTTTACCGCAAACCATCAGTTATTTCATACATACTCGTACATAGCACAAATGGCCGCTCTGTGTCATGCCTGAATTTATAACTAATCCTGCACACATGACAGCATGAAATGCGAAAAATATTACACTGAAAAATATTTTGGGCATCACTGAGGTGAAAGGAAGTCGATGGCCAAAAGTGGTAGCCGAATTATCAATGTGCCTGAAAGTATGCATGACTTTTGACAAATATATGTTTTAGGTAATTTTGAGCTATGAGCGATATAAGCACCAAACTACTTTTGACAGTTGCCGCAGAAGAGACAAAATTTTTGTTGATTCCCATATAAAATAATAAAAAAAAATTTAGCTAAAGAGTGAGATAGAGAGATTAATACTGGTTACTGACGACAGATATGCACACACGTTCACGTGACTGTTGGCAGTGTGATATCGGATCACAAGCAAGGAGTATGGTCTAATTTTATTTCTCATTCACTCACGATTGCATGATGATTGTGAAAAGTACACAAAGTGAAAGAGCAATTTCTTTAGTGTACTTGAAAAAAATATTTAAAAAAAAACACAAATATATGTTCCTTAGAATTTTTTTTTTTATTTTTTTTGCGGTTAGATACTTTCAACCAAATACACACAGCTCTGCCTTTCTTCTTCTGTCTTTCTCCTTTTGCAAATACTGTGGATTATGATAGAACGTCACATAAATATTATTTCAATTTATGTATTCGTATGAATGGTCAGTCGAATGAATATCAAAACGTACTATGCAGTAAAAATAAAAAGCGAAGAAAATAAAGTAGATATCCTCGTACTGTGCTATTTATACTCATATGCATAAAAAAGAAATCTTATGAGAAAAAAAAACAGCAGCCGCAGTTGAACATTTCGTTAAATTCGAGATATGAAAGGAAGGCTGCTGGAAAAATATCGTCTCTGTATTTAAAATTACTTCTTTTGTTCATGTAAATTGGTTTGTGTTGTAACAAAAATACATTCACATATCTGAGATATAGAATCGTCAAAGGCAAATAGGATTTCATACATAACGTTTCAGTACCTACATTAATGAAATTGTATAACATATTTATGAGATTTAAACTTTTTTGAATTTTAATATCTACGGTACTTCAATTCTGTGTGGGGTATCCACTTGACAATAGAGCTGAACTAGATAGACATACATAATATTTACGAAAATAAAGATCGAATACATAGAATTAATAAAGAATTTCTAGCATATTCTGAGGCGTTTCAGTATTTATTTATTTGTTGAATGCTAAGTACTTACCAGTATTAGCAACTTCGCACGGCAACACTATTGTATCGCCAGCAACAAATTTAAATGTTTCCGAACGTGATATGAACATGGGCTCGTGTTTACTCAATAGACTAGTGGAGGCCGAAACTGTAAGTAGAACAAAAGAAAAATTAAGTATTTAAGAAAAGTTTATACAAAACTAATATGTTAATTAAATATTGAATTCAAGATTGAAGAAATTTCTTACATAAATAATAATTTTTTTTATCAAATTTCTTCATTTATTCTCTCATATGATATGTACATGTATTAAAAGATCAAGATTATATTTTTAACAACAAATGCTATTAAATTGTATTATATTACGATTTAAAAAAAAAAAAAATTATATTTCATCAATGTTTTGTTTTTTATTTTATACGTAATTTTTTTTTAGCATTCTTGGTTTGTATGTGATTTTACTTAGTATGGGAAAAACCAAAAATATTTCCATACTTAAAATGAAATAATTTTAATTTTTGCATATGCACATAAAATTTTGAAATATTCGCTTCAAATTAAATTCAAAATGTGCAAAGCGCAAACACAAAGTATTTGCATGTATGAGAGCATGTGTGTGTGTGTGTGTGTATGTGTATGTGTTTCTGTGGATGTGTAAATATTTTATTTACAATTGAACTTATAATGAACAGAACAGTAGGTAATCAAAACTCATAACAATGCAGCAACAGATACTGGCAGAAATATTTATGAAATTCAACACACACACACACAAATACATAGATTATACATAAGTAACTATACATTCATGCTTGCACAAGTATGTATGTATGTATGTTTACGTAAAGGATTCTGGGGCATAAATATTTTAACAAAAATAGCACACAAATAAAATTTCAACTAATTCAAATTGTCAAAATAATAATAATTTAAACATTTTATTATAACCAACATATATGTATTTTGGAAGTAAACAATAACAACAACAACAACAACAACAACAACAACAACAACAACAACAACAACAACAACAACAACAATAACTGCAATAACATGATCGTCTAATTATTGCTTAACAATATTCACCACAATTATATTAATATACATGAGACGTAAAATATACATAAGTAAGGGTTTATGTTTGTGTATGTGTGTGTGTGTGTGTGTGTGTGTTTGCTTGGACCTATGTATATTTTTGTTTATTACGTAATGATACAATAAAAGGATTTGCTTATTTTCCAACAATACACTTCCAAAAGAATTACATTTATCTATTTATAAAGTTATTCTTGTTCTTCTTCTATTAAACGTGAAATTTGTGATTTACTTTACCAGTAACTTTTCTACCAAGTAGCTTAATGAGAATCTGACACGTTTCGTTTGCGTTACCAAACTCATAAATAAAGTAGTATGAATGTACGAGTATATATAAGTAGATAATAATGCTTATGTATGTGTGATAAATCAAAAGTGTACTTAATCTTAGGGTTTGTTTGCCTTACTTGCCTCCACTAATCGTATTAAAGATTTAAGGAGCACCGTATGATTAGATGCTGTATGACCGAACAAAAATTAAAAGTTTCTCAGACAATGCTAACAAATTCATCAGTTCATGTAAATTGGTTTGTGTTGTAACAAAAATACATTCACATATCTGAGATATAGAATCGTCAAAGGCAAATAGTATTTCATACATTACGTTTCAGTACCTACATTAATGAAATTGTATAACATATTTATGAGATTTAAACTTTTTTGAATTTTAATATCTATGGTACTTCAATTCTGTGTGGGGTATCCACTTGACAATAGAGCTGAACTAGATAGACATACATAATATTTACGAAAATAAAGATCGAATACATAGAATTAATAAAGAATTTCTAGCATATTCTGAGGCGTTTCAGTATTTATTTATTCCAAATAGTTTTAGCTTTGAATGGAAAAAATATTCAATGTAATCGAGACATGAGAGATTCATATTCCTATAGTTAATTTATGGTAAAGTTTACAAATTTTTACTCTGCCATTTCACACTATGTCAAAGGGATATCAACAGGTGGGGATGACAATGTGGCAACGATGGATGGGGAATAGGCATTACTAATTCCGGCTAGGCCATGAAATTGTCCCGAGAAATTCGTTTTCGACTTTTTTTCCAAGTGAATAGAAATATTGACAGCGACAACTTTGTAAGAGTGCTTGATTCGTGTAGGGAGCAAATAAAAAATTTTCTAACTTTTAATTGTAAAAAAGATGTAAAGACCACCATTTTAATGCCAGTTTTGTGTATATTTCAAAATATTACACATTGCGAATAAATTCATTTCAGCGGGCATTTTTAGTAGATTCCAGCGTATCTACAAAGACAAAAAACAGGTGATATTTTGGAGAAAAAAAATTACAAAATTTCGGTACAAACAATTGAAAGTCTTGTAATTATTGATGGGTTTATTTAAATTTTACCATAAAAGTGTTTAGAAATGTGTAAATAATACACCAGAAACTTTTTGTAGTGGTATTAAAAATGCCTACTGAGATCTCTGAGGCCTGGATCTTTTCAAATATCGATTCTCCATCTTCATCGTTGTGACAACGATGCATTGAAATTGAAATTGTCCAGTGCTGAGGCATTGGCTTAATTGTTGGGCGTATCTAATGACCATTTCTGGCCATCTCGTCTGCTCACTCCCTTGCTCCATATTACAATGCCTCGAATCCAGTATCGAGAAACAGTTTAGGGTTCACAGCTATGAGCGAAGTACAGCAATGTAATACAATCTTACACTTAAAGCATTCTGAGTTATGACGCACTTTGGATACAATAAGAAAGATTGATGGAAATAAGGACTGAGCTCTCAGACATCGCTCAAAGATTCCCAAAAACTTAAATAGAAGATGTAAAAGGTTTTTCGGAGGAAGTAGCGGTGCAGCCTGGCGCTGCCAATGAAAGACTACATGCCATCAAGTAAGAAATAAAAAACGCGAGAGCAACAGGCTGTGGAAACAATAGGATGCAAACCTTCAACAACATTATGAAGACAGTGATTGTACTGACTTTTACTTCAGACATCCAAGGGCGTAAAGTTTTGATTTGCAGTGTTCCAGAAGTGTAAGCTATTCTGTTACTCTAACATTAGTTCTGGAAGATATACTTGACTGCTTCATGCTATCTCAACCTGAGAATCTGATAAACACGTTGCGACTTCTGAAGGGAAAAATTTCAATAAAGCAAAAGTTTTATAATGCTTATATGGTCTTTCCAAAAAATTTAAGAATTCGCTTATTGAAGCTATTGCTGCTGCAGCAATATAATTCATGACTAATAACAATAACAAATAATACTAATAAATATAAGTAAATAATAATAATAATAATAAAAAATAGTAATAAACATAAATAATAATAAATATTAATCAACAATAATAAATATTTAATTTTCATGATTGACAATGATTGAACACAAAACAGTTGAATTTTATGAATTTCAACAGTTGACATCGCTGTTCCGAACTTTGTTTATATCGCCGGAATAGATGATAGCATTTCTCACGCCTTCCTGATGTACAATCGTTCTAATCAGATTTTGGCCGTCTTTCGAACTTTGAAACTAAAATTAAATAGTTTTCACATTTCATAACTTTATTATTGAAAACTTCATCTACTCATTTAAGTATGTAGGTATATCGGTGCTATTGTTTAGAAACAGCCAAACTCGGCAAAAACCTAATACGTTAGACCACTAGGTTCATGTAATTGTTTATATCGGTAAATTGGGAAACATTACAAAAGTTACGTAATTTAAAATTGGCGACAATAGCGTTTATAGTTAGTAGGATATAATAGAGAATTTGAAAATTAATATTTTTATTCCATACCAATAGTTTTGTCTATTTTTATAGAATTTAGTTACACTGTAGAATGTTCACTATCATCATAATGCATGGAAGATTCCTGATATTGGCAAATTTAAATTATTTTGATATATGCATTCCGAAAGGGGAAATGAGATCTGTCAGACATAAGCATGCAAAGAAATAACAGCTGTGCATATCAATGTGCGGAAAGACAAATGAATACAGTTAATACTGTATGTTATTTGTGGTGAAAGTAAATTACAATGGTAAGTAATACTTAATGTGGTTGCTGCTGTCTCTGCTGCTACTGCTCTAGTTGTTGTTATTCAACAGTTTCTCACACAAAGAACAGATGATACATTTGAATGCCATGCTTTCAATCCCAATGGTCATGCATTGCAATATACATACATAAATAATTTCATTTATGTAAAGTTAAAACCAAGAAACACACACTTCCACATTCCAATAGCAATGCAAGTAAGATTAAACAATTCAAGTTAAATTTCAATTTATTGCATAATGAACGAAAGTTTATCCATTGATTTAGCAGGACAATATTTGTCAACAGTTAGTATGGACATATATAGATAGTTATTTGAGTATGTTTAACAAAAACAACAGCAACAACAACAACGACAACAACAACAACAACAACAACAACAACAACAACAACAACAACAACAACAACAACAACAACAATAGCACGCAACAACAAATCAAGCAAGCAAGAATGGCAACATTTCATCCATTTTATCTTGATCAATTAACTTCGAAAATGTTGTAATGAAATTGTAATAAATTTTCCATTATGTAATCGATTTATTGGCAATATGGTAAATGTTTTTAGCTTAAAATGCATGCATGTGCTTACGAGTATGTATTAAGTATATGCGTGTAAGTGCCTGTGTGTATATGAATTTAAATTAATTTTTCGGTTTCTTATTTTCAATTTCGTTCGTTCATTTGTGTGGTTAAGATTTTCAACACTACACGCACAAAATCATGTCCTTGTTGTCTTCCAAATTAAGAGGAATTGAATTTGGCGATTAGTTGTTTAGAAATGATATGTATTGTTGTTATTGTGGATGATTTGATGAGAAAATTAATTGTTATTGAATTTGTATGTGTAAAATATAACATGCATTTAATGTTTCAGTATCGACATGAAAGGTGATGACAGGTGGCTTGATAAAATAAGCATATTGAGTATTTAACTTTTGTTAGTTGAATCATGTGGAAATTTAATTTAAGAATTGTGCGCCAAGTAAACAATAGTGAGAAGAAAAGAAACTATGATTTCAACAGCTCATACTTAGCACTTGTTGCTAAGAAAATCTATCGTATTGAACGACAGTGTTGCGTGGTCAGTGTTGCCTGTCGAGTTTACCAACACCCAGTGAAAGCACTGCTTATGAGTGGAGTGGATATTGCAGAATCGATAGGGATATTTCCATTGAGTGTTGATTGCTTTAAAAGAGTATGCTTCCGGGAGCGGTCAGATTTTGATTTTGATATTCCATTTATTAGCTCAAAACGACTAGTTTGCAAGGCAACAAAGATTGATACCGGAATGGTCTGGATGGCTGTTTCACTTGCGTTTAAAAACTTGACGCCATTACTAACAACTTTTTTTGTAGATTGTTAAATCCTTGGAAACAAATAATTCTCCTTTAATATGATATGTTTAAAATTTTGTACTTTGCAATTGTTAGCAGTCTCTATTTACGAATCTGAATTCAAAATTCAAGAACTCGAAATGGCTGATATAATATGACTACACACGAAGTATATAGTGTGGAGAAATAACAAGCTGAGCTGTGAATCTGACAAGTAAGTACCCGATCCGGAAAAACTGGGGATGAGCTTATCTTAACTTTCATATTGAGTTTTTTCTGATCCCTTCTACTCAGTAGTCGCCGTGGTAGTGTGCTGAAGTGCCCGGGGTCAAATCTCGGCACAGGCAAAAATAAAAACATTAAAAGAAGTAGGCAGTGGCAAATCTCCAGGAATTGAAATTGTCTACGAAAACCTATTCTTTTCGCCGTTCGGATTCGGCATAAAACTGTAGGTCCCTGCCTGCCATTCATGTACAAATAATACAAACAACATGAATGGATGAGAAAAGCTGGCACTGGGTCTCGATGAGCTGTTGATCCATTAAAAAACAAGCAGCTACTCTGTGAGCGGACTAAAACTGCAAATCATTAGGCATCAATATTTTCATGCCAAATGTTCTCTATGCCAATCCAAATAAGTGTGCTGAGTTATATTGGCTTTATTTCAGTATTCACTCTTCGAAAATTTCACTTATGTGAAAAGAAGAGGGCGTGATTACTGCTATGTTCAGATTTTTTCATACCAAATATCTTCCATGACATGGACATAAGTGTGTCTAGTTTTTTCTTTTTGTATATATGGTAAATGTTTCTTTACTATTGTGCTAGGCAATCAATCTTCGAAAACTTATCTTATATGAGAACAGATTGAACCGATTGTGGTCATTTAACAAATAAAACAAATAACTTTAGCCAACTTTTCCAAAATGAATACGCCATGAACTTAATCATGTATTTTTCTTGTTATAAAAGAGCAACAGGTTCCCATTTATGCAAATAGCTGTGAAACGAACAAAACTACAAACATTTTTTTTTTCCAATCATTTGTTTTTCTTTTTTGTCCTACAACGCTTATTAAGTACAAAAGTGTAGCTTTACATTTTGTTCTGCAAATAAAACTATTGCGATTGGTTTACATCTACTTAATAATTTTAAGAACAAAGTTATGTTCACAAAAGCTCGAAAGTACTAAATATGTAAATTGTAAAAATTGCCTAACAACTTCCTCGCCGATATGAAAAAATAAATAATTTAAAATAATTTTTTACAATAATTTACAACATCCTGCAATCATTCCACATAGCAAGCACTTCCTCATCGCTTCCTGCTGCAAAATAAAAATCTATTAAATTTCAATCGAAAAACAAACTTATACTTTCCAAATATTATCAGGGCCTACTCAAAAACAAAGAAATAAAATGAAAGATTCTTTCAAAATCAGAAAATAGGCAAACAAAAAAATCATTGCCATTGGAATTTGAAGTGGCAAGGAACAAAGAGATAAACAATAAACTACCAGGAGGAAGGAATGACCAAAAAAAAAAAATTGGAAAATTGTAAGGAAATGATCATTTCCCTATTTCGGTAATAGCAAACGTAATCAATTAATTTGAACGACGACATCGACGACATCAGCAACAACCGTACGACACTTTTCAATCGATTTCAATAGAGTCCATCTACACACGCAGATACCTCCACATTACATTTCTACTCTTTTCCAACATTTTCCTCATAGGTTCAACTTCATTTTGCTTCTTTATTTTCTGGTACTAACACGTTTTTCTGAATTTTCCTGCTATTGAAAGAAGCTCTCAGGCTATCAGCAAATAAATAAACAAACAAACAAAGAAGATATCGCACAGAAGAAAAAAATGAAGAAAAGGGAAAGTTAGCAATCACCCACACACTCTCACAAACACACATACACACACACTAATTCAAATATACATATATACAGTCAACAACACAAAAGGCACAATTTAATGCATTTAAGCAAATGTGTCAACAGGCCAAGTTGGTGTCCTCAGCTGTTTCAAGTTAAAGGACGACAGAGCAAAAAAAAAGGCGTCGCGCAAGCAGGAAGGAAGGCAAAACAAGGACATTTGACATTATATAGAATGAGCCTTGAAGAAGCAAAAACAAGAAAATGGAATAAGGAAAAAGAAAAGGAAAAGGAAAAGTAGCAACCAGAAATTGTGTATAAAAGTTCAAGTGTCTATGTTTGTGTGTGTGTGTAAGAATGTGTGTGTGTCTGAGTGCTTGAATTGATTCGATTTCGCTGTGGGCGCAAAAATGAAGTGTCAAATGTTGTATTTATCATCGCCAGCAGTACGCCAGCACTGATACCAGTAGCAACAACAACCATCGGCACGCAGCAGCGCAGCGGAAAAAAAAGAGGGAAAGTAAGCAGAATTAGAAGTAACCGATTTCTATCATGTTTCGGAATTGATTTTTACATTTTTAGCAACCTTTTTTTTATTTGATTTGGATGTTGTTGTGTTGTTGCTGCTACTGTTTCACTTCATTTCATTTCATTGTTGCCGCTTGCTATTTTTTCTGCTGATTTGTTTGTTGTTGTTTTTTGTTTTTTGTTTTTTGGTTTGGCACGTGGTAAATTTGTGTTGTTCTTCCTGGGATAAAAACGTCAGTACGTGCTCTTGTTGCTGTCAATTGTTAGTAATACTTCTTAATAATGAAATAATGCGAAAGTGTGGAAAGAAATGTGTTGTCGTTGTTGTGGTTGTTGTTGGTGCTTTTGCTATTTTGGTAACGTATATGAAAGCCACACAAACAAATACTTAAATATATCGCTACACATATACATACATATACAAGTATATAGTCACTACCCATATGAATGTACACTGATGGCAAATATTTTTTAAAATTGTATTTAATTTTTTACTAGTAAAGTGCAAAATTCGAATGGTTTACTTTAGTAATGCAGGTCTGAAGTAGTAGAATATAGGTAGTATATAATTTCATAACAACTAAAATTGTAAAAAAAAATCTAAATTTGAGTTTTTAATGAAGATAACAAAAGTTTTTTTTAAGCGTTTTGAAAGCTTCACACGCTTACAGAAATTATCTTCAAAATAGTAGCCAATAGTCTTTATTTATAAATCCAAACTAAATCTACAAATTTCCGAAATCGGTTCGGTGAAACATCTCCAATATCAACTTCGTTATTATTTATGTGACATAAACTAAATATTCGCAATAACCACCAGCAAAGTCGAAACAAAAATCTAGAAGGTAATCCCAAAAATAAATACACACACACACACACACGCAAAAACTTTCAGCTGAAATTTCTTTAACATTTTCCTTTTTCTGTTTTGCACTTCACTTGATAAAAATAATTATATTTACTTTTATTGGAATTACTTTATGTTCTACACACTTCCTTCCTTCTCCCTTCCATTTTCCACTTTCTCCTTCTTTATGCGTTTGGCCTATAAACTTTTGGCTCAAGAATTGTAAGTAAGGGATTTCTTAATAAAAAGATCATAGCATACATAGTATAGAGTGAGAAAGAGGCTGAGAGAGAGGGAGATAGACTAAGAGTAACAGGGAGAGAGAGAGAATAATATAAGTTTATGCTAACAAAACTTGTTAACTTTTGTATGGGGGGAAAAAAATTTAAACATTTCTTGTTGTTTCTTACACACAAAATTTATAATAATAGGGGAAATGTGCATATCTTGGTTCAACGTGTATATATATTTTTTTTTTTAATTGGCAATCAACTCGCAAGAAATAACTCTATGCATGCAAATCATTGTGTTGTGGAGGGGTTAAGGATATAAGTGGTACAAAGAAAGCTGAAATCAGTCGGAGTAAAGTATTTCTTACACCGCTCTAGGAAGCCAAGGCTGCTTCTTTCGATATTTCAAAAATGCGATTTTTCCAACCAACGCAATTTTGAATGGACCTTCCCATCATTGGGTTTTACTCTTGTTAAGCTCAACACATTTCGTGAGACCCCATTGGGAAAATAATTGGAGATGTTTATTGAGTGAGTCGTCCAAAGCATGCATGCCTCTTTATCTTAGTCTTCAAAAGAGAATAGAGTTAGGTTGTTAGGTAAAACATTTGCAGGGAGCTATTCCATTGTCTAGCAGTGTTATAGAAAAGGGAAATATGTCTGTAATGCGTTCAGCGTTAGAACATCGTACCCACGTGAATGAAAAATGATGTCATCGGCAAATGAACTTACCGAATTTGTTGTCAATGATTGATGAAGATAAGGAAATGGGTTGAGGAATAGACCGAGCCCCTATGGCACTCCTGCATTAGTGCCACGATTCTGCGAATGTGAGTAGAATAAAAATATTTTTAAATCTTTAAAGATGGGTATTTAAAACAAACACTTTGTTGAATAGTTGTCCGGCAGATGAAAAAAATTTAAATTCGGACCAAGGAAGAATATACTCCATTACAGAAACTGAAAAATTCAAAGAAGAATGATGAAGAAGCAGCACAAAGGCAGAACCAATGAAGATATGTAAGAAGCTCAAAGAATGCCTTTCAAAAACAAAATATAAAGTTTCATGTTTTTTTTTTCTTTTTGTTTTTAGAATCTCAAAAAAGTGTAAAAAGAGTTAAAAGATGATAAAAGAGATTTCTTTCATTTTATAATTTCAGTTGGTTTCATTTTAGGGAAGAAAGTCTGTCCTCCACGGCACACACCTTGAGGCAGATTATCCCAAGAGAGAGATTGCGGAGAAGCAAAAGTATTGAAAAGTAGCAGCAGCAACAAAATGGGGGCAACTTTTTAATACCTCAGCTACTTCTTTATAACTAGAACTTAAACTCGTCGAGCTTCTCCATCAATACCATTGAAATGGTTGAAGTGAGCCAGATAGAGCGGTAGAGAGTGAGAGTGAGTGTAGAAGAGAGAGAGTATGTGCGAATAAGTTTCAAGTTCGAAATTGAGGCAAATTCTATGCACATGCTACAATTGGTAAATGTTTGCTTTCCGTATCTTTGCTACTAGTTAAGTAAATAACGCTTGGATTAAAGTTCGGAAATCTAAAAGAAGAAAGACTTTTATATTTTAAAAGCAATGAGGAAAAGAAAATAGCTTAATGAAAAAAACAAAATTAATTTGCTTGTTGCTGAACATTTTCTTTCCTTTCTCTCACTTTCATGGGCTTTCTTCTCCTTTCTTACCCTCTCGCTCTTGGGGGTTTCTTAGGTTTTAGTTTTCCTCTATATTTGAAGTTTTCTGTTTTCTTACCTCATTTTAGAATTTTCCTTAGAAGTTACTTTTATCTGGCACTCTCATCTTCCTTAGTTTGTTGTGTTGAAAGCGTTCTATGAAAAGTTTTTCATTTGCAATTTACTTTCTTTTTGAAGTTTTTTTTAGCCTTTCTTCGATTCATTTTGGCAAGTGTTTTCTTTCTTTAAGGTAATTTTTTGTTGTTTGCCAAATGACGTTGACGTAATATAAGCTTAAGTACTGGCTGCAAGGTCAGATTGAAGTGTACCCTTTAAAAATATGTTTTGGGGTCGAGAAAATAACACAAATTAGAGAAAGTAAAAGAGTAAAAGTAACTTTAATTAATTCATTGAGGAGCTTTAAAATGTTTTAAAAGGGACTACAGAACTAACCAACAGAAGCAAGTAACCTTTCATTACATTATCAAGAAGAAATGATTATAAATAAGGCTTGTTTTTACGGCATGCTTTTAGGATCAGATCGAAAATAACCATCAAGGGAATATTTTCCTTTGTTTTGAATTTCTCTAGGAAAGCCAACACGGCGCAATCTAAAATTTACAAATTTTAAGTTGTGTAACTTCCAAAGCTTGCGGTTAGACATCGCCATCAATACTTACAAAAGTTTTATAATCACATAATTATTTTCAACTTTTATTTTGTTTGGAAAGATTTCAAATATTTCTACTTAAAATGCTGAAAACTTTTCACCAAAAATGTATGGCCTCAATCACATTCCGCTAGAAATGGCTAAATTATTCGAAAATTTGATTGTGCATCAAATTTAACAGGAATCCAGTTTCATCTTCTCACCATTCTACGAAACTTTCAAAGTGATACTTAGTGAGTAGATAAATGATAAAAATAAAATCAGCCATCAACGGATTACCAAAGTTAAACTAGCAGAAGAAAACAGAAAATCAAAATTGCGTTAGTTTTCTCGAAAATGACGATGAATTATTCAATCGCGCACATTGCAACACTACAAACTCGGCATGAAACCACTCAAACCAACGATACCAGTAGCCAACATTAGCGTCACCGCCACCACCAACATTGATGACATTAACTGAATTGTGCAGCATGAATGTCAATATGGCAAAAACTTTTAAATTGGCCACAAGAACAAAAGGACATGACATTGATGGTGCTAGTGTAACGGTGCAGAGAGCTCACGAGTGGCGGGGGTAAGGTACGAATGTAAAGCTTAAAGCTGCGGAGTGTAAAGGAGGCCAGTGTCAAATATAGCGCCGTCACACTTTGCATAAGAGGCCAAGTGCTGAAGTAGAGATGGTGGTGGCTACTTGCAGAAGATGTTGCCAATTTTGGTTTATTTGAATTGCTGCCTTTTTCTTTCGCTCAAGATTTTATACTTTTGCTGCTTGAAATTAAAGGCGAAAAATTGAGGTGAATGTAGAGTAAACACAAAGTTCAAAGTTCAGAACGTTGAATAACAAGTGAAAGATTTTTGACTTTTTGCTTGATTTACGTAATTTTTAGATATTTGTTTTAAGTTAGAAAGGAAGGAATTCTTTACTGTAGTTCCGGTGTAATTCAAGTTAGTAGTTATAGCATTAACTAAATTTCATTTAATGTTGAAATATGTCACTTGAAGCACTTTTAATGGGATGTTGTGAAATTGTTAAGAAATTTCTGTCAAGTAAGAGTCTATGTGGCCTAATTTGAAGTGTAGCTCTTTACGCACTCGAAATATAAAAAACCATCGTATCAACCAGGATTTCAATACTTACTTACTTACTTTTAATGGCACAACAGCCCATGGAGGGCCTAGGCCGAACTTTTCGCATCCACTCATATGGTGCGTGCTATATTTGTACATTAATGGAATTCAGGATTTCAATAAAATTCATGTAAAGAGTGATTTTTTTGCCACTTGGTCTTTGACGTTTTAATCTCTGACAGTTCACGCGTGATTCTTGACACATGTCAAAGTAGAAAATGCTCAGTTTGGTTTGCCATTTCATTTTGAATAGACTTACGCGTGAACAACGTTTGAAAATTATTGAAATTTACTATCAGAATTCGTGCTCTTGGAAAAATGTGTTTCGCCAATCTACGTTCATTTTATGGTCATCATAATCAAGGCTCATTTTTGGCTCAATGGTTATGTGAATATGCAGAATTGCCGTATTTGGAGTGAAGACCAACCAGAGGAAATTCAGCAGCTACCAGTGCATCCGGAAAAATGCACTGTTTGGTGCGATTTATGGGCAGGTGGCATCATTGGGCCGTAATTCTTCAAAGAAGATGAAGGCCGCAACGTTGCGGTTAATGGAGAAAGGTACCGATACTGTTCGATGATACCAGACTTTTTTGACTTCAATTTTTTGGACTTGGTCGACATGTGGTTCCAACAGGTCGGTGTCACATATCACACTGCACGCGAAACCATGCATCAATTGAGAGGCGAATTTGGTGCGCAGTTAATCTCACGTTTTGGTTCAGTCAATTAACCACCAAGGTCGCGTGATTTGACTCCGTTAGACTATTTTTTGTGGGGATATGTTAAGTCTCTTGCCTATGGGGAAAAGCCAAATACTATTGTTGCTTTGTAAGCCAACATTGAACGCGTGATTGCGTCATTGGTAAGATTCCGGCCGAAATGTGTGAAAAAGTGTACCAAAATTGGACCTTCAGAATTGACCACTTGAAGTGTAGCCGCGGGCAACATTTAAGTGAAATTATCTTTAAAAAGTAAATTGCAGGGATTTATTTATCGATCCAAATAAAAATTTCATTCACTTTTGTAAAATTTCTATGTTCTTTTGTGTTTTCAAAAACCAAGCAATACTTTACTTAGCAATATGAGGCGACTAAAAGTGTCGATGACTTCACGGAACGCAACTAAATTGACAAGTGTCCCAAAACTGTTGGAAAATTTGTTATTTAAATACATGTTTTCATGGAACCTCCTTGAAGCAGAAGGGTCCCATTGTAACGCAGAATCTATCTTCGTAGCTCATGATGAAGAATCCTTTATTGCGTGAAAATCACATATATAGAATGATTACTCGCGTACTCTGGCATCGATCTCTTCTGTACTCAACATTAAACGCAGAACCTAACTCAGATTCTCCTTCTGCAAAATCAACAGGAGTACGATTAATCTCAGCTAAAGTAATTCTAAATAAAACTAAAGCTATAGGGAATAAAATAACAAAAAATCATATATAAAATATATATAAAATCCCAAAATATTATATCTCCCAATTAAAAAAATAAAAAATAGTAAAATCAAAGCTAATCCAACTTCATAAGAAATTGCTAGAGCTACTGCTCGAGAATGTGTAGTCAGTCATACATATGAGCATAAGCTACGCGAAAAAAAGTCTTCGATTTGAAGCAGTTAGCTGCAGACTTCGGCAGTGTGTTGATCTCTGATTACGCGAAAAATCTGATCAAAAACATGTTTCCGAGATGCCAGCCAGTATTTATGGATTTGCATTTTATGAGAAAAAAATTTTAAATACACTGTCCAAAACATTATGCCGTATGAATTTAAAATGTTAATCTTTTTCAATTTCAATGCATGTTAAGTAATATAGTAAGTGTTGACTCAAGACAGATTAGGACAGTATAACACTAATTGTCTTGTCAATAGCCAATTTTGTGCTCTAATTCTCTTTATCTCACTGAGAAAGACTTGAGACTTAAGCCTGCCTCAGGCAGTATTGGTCAAGTAAGTAAACTCTGATTTTTCCCATACTTACAAGCATAACTAATTTTCTCTAGATTTTTAAAAATAAAGTTAAATTTCAAATTTTGATTTAAAAGCAACCCTTTTAAATTAACTTCAACTTAACTTAACTCAATAAATTTTCACATGAGGTGAAAATTTAATGCATAAGATATACGATTCAACGAAGAAGGGAAAGGGGAAGTGAAAGGGAGATTCAGTTTGCAATCATTACAAGCATAACATTTACTACTCATTCTATACAGCTCCAGCTCAGGAGGCATGTCTGTGCGCTAAACATTTATGTCGTGTGTCGGTATGTGCCTGCATAAACTTCAAGTAGCGAAATTGAATGACGTGCCACGCCGACATTCTAACAAATTAACGAATTGCTGGTGTTTTTGTTGTTGTTATTGTTGTTGTTGTTTTTGGCCGTTTCTACTCATGTGTCTCAGCTCAATAGCGAACAAACGCTCCTCTAACATGCTAGAAGAATTAGTACATAGGATTTACTTAGAAGTTTATTGCTTTAAACGTTTGTAGTTGTTGTTGTTGTCATTGTCTTTTGACGTCAAAAGCGTTCACTCATTCGTTCGTTCGCTGGTATGTTCGTTGGTTCTTCTTCTTCTTCTTCATATACATATACAGTGTCGGACAATAAATAAGAACACCTTGCACTATAAAACTTACATTGATTTTTTTTTTATCGGGTTGCTTATGGCAAACAATTTTTATAGAGAAGAAAATGGTATGGTATATACTTTATAAATTTCTAGGTGGCAACACTACATTCAAATATTTTTTGGGTATTCCAAAACAAAAAAGTTGAAGCGAAGCATTTGAAGGTGGACAATCAAAATAAGAACAGCAGACGACAAAATTTATATTTTTTAAAAAGAAAACTTAAATTTGTTTATAATTTGTACTGGTAGGCATTTAAATGGTAGCATTGAAGGTAATTCAACAAATTAAATGTAAACTATTCCGTAATGTCACAGCAAAATGGGTCGAGCAAAGCACTGCAGCAAGGAGAAGCGTGATTTGGTGAAAAAACTGCGAAATGAGGGCAAAGCATCCGCCAAATAGCTAAAACTATTAGCAGATCCTCGACTTTTGTCTACCAATCTTTATTACCTCAAAAATTTCATTGCAAGAGGGGTAGGCCCCGCAAAACTACAAGTGCAGATGACAATCGCATAAAAATTTTGGCGGCACGCGTTCCATTAAGGCAACTGCCGCAATTAGAGAGGAGACAGGGGTTCACATTTGTGCTCGATCAGTGAGGAGACGTTTGGTGGAAAAAAAAATTGTATGCGAGAATAGCACGAAAAATACGAATGTTGGCACAAAGACATCGAAAGTGTCGCATAGAATTCGTTAAAGCGCACATTGAGTGGGATGGTACAATTAATGCAAAAAAATGGCTTAACGTATTATGGACAGACGAAAGCAAGGTGAATCTTGTTGGAAGTGATGGCAAACATTGGGTTAGACGCCCGAAAAATGCAGAATTGAGCCCAAAATATACTAGGAAGACGTTTAAGCACAGACGTGGAAGCATCATGGTTGGGGATGCTTCTTTTGGTATGGTGTGGGGCACTCTGTATTGGATAAAAGAAACGATGGACAGATTTCTTTACTTAAACATCCTTCAGGAGGTGATGCTTCCTTATGTTGAATGGGAAATGCCCCTGAAATGGCAAATGCAACAGGATAACGACCCTAAGCATAGCTTATGGACAGACGAAAGCAAGGTGAATCTTGTTGGAAGTGATGGCAAACATTGGGTTAGACGCCCGAAAAATGCATTAAGGCAACTGCCGCAATTAGAGAGGAGACAGGGGTTCACATTTGTGCTCGATCAGTGAGGAGACGTTTGGTGGAAAAAAAAATTGTATGCGAGATTGGTTTTCCCATAATGGATTTCCCGTTATGAACTGGCCTTCACAATCTTCTGACCTTAATCCAATCGAGAACTTGTGGAATATTGCCAACGAGAATATTAGCAGTACTAGAGCTAAAAACAAAGACGAATTGTGGCAAAGCATTCGAAGAGCGTGGTATTCCATACCCCAGGCTACTTGCGCGTCTCTGGTGGAATCAATGCCTAGAAGGTGTAAGGCGGTTTTAATTAACAGAGGCTACTCCACAAAATATTTGCATTACTGAACAATTCGAGTCAATATTTTATAAATTGTTTTTGTTTAATTGAAGTGTTCTTATTTTTATTTGTTTTCCTTTTGAAATGTGATTTTATGTATAACTTTTAAATTTCTTTTTTTTACACTGAATTGATTGTTTTGTTTTTGTTTTAAGAAAAAATTAAACTTAAGGAATAAATGAATAAAAGTAACTTACTTTACTTTTAATGGCACAACAGCCCATGGAGGGGCTAGGCCGAGCTTTTCGCTTTTCGCATCCACTCATGTTGTGCGTGTTATATTTGTACATGAATGGAAGGGACCTAAAGTTTAATGCCGAATCCGAACGGCGAAGTCAAAAGCTTTTCATAGAAATTTTTACTCTTGTATGTTTGCCATTGCCTGCCAAGAGGTGGTGCTGTATAGAAAAGTTATTGTTTCTACTTTCTGATTTTGCCTGTGCCGAGATTTGAACCCCGGACACTCTGCGTAGCAGTCCAACGCATTACCACTACGCCACAGCGACCACATGTATTTACAGCGAATAAAAGTAAATACCTTTTAAATTTATCGATAAGCCTAGAGAAATATTTTTTTATGGTTTTTGGTTTCAGAACAAGGTGTTCTTATTTGATTGTCCGACACTGTACATACTTATACATATTTCACTTACAATCACATTGTTTTTCGCTAACTTTTAAGATTGTTTTAACGTTATTGCCACAGCCGCACGTAAACTAGCGCTGACTCAATCTATGTAACATACAACAACAGCAAAATATAAGTTGTTCTTGCCGTACCAATAAATTATGGGGATTTCACTCACTCACTCACACTCACATTTTTGGCAACTAGGTAAAAGTTTCCGCGTACATTTTTAAGTACCATTCCAGTTGCATACTTGTACTCGTATTTGTGTGCTGCCAAATTCAAAGTTGCAATTCAAGATTTCATTCTGGCAAATTTGTGGTTCATTTCGTTGCATATTTAACTTTATCTTCTGGCTCCTCATGCTACCCGTTTCAGTTTCGAGCAGTTACCTTTTACAAGTATACTCGCATAAGCGACGTGTATGTATGTATCTATGTTTGTATACACATATGTACATATATATGTACATACTATATATACTTGATTTGAGCAAATTTTTGTTCGAGAATTTTTAACTTTTCTATGTACTTTCATTTTATTTGATTGCAAATACGAGTACACCAAGGATATTTGTGCTATGCTAAAAATTCACTACCATCTAATTTAATTTTTTTTTTCTTTTGGGAGCTACTATCTTTTTACAGCTTACTTCTCTCTTTGCCTCCCATTTAATGTTATTATTTTTATGTAACGGTTGTGTTTACCTTTTTATTTATTCATTGTATTAGCGGCACACATGGGTGCGATTGTAAAAATTGGTATAAGCGATTATTTTTATTGCTACTACCGATTATGATTATTATTATTATTGATTATTATTATTGATTATTATATGGCTGAACACACTGAATGAATGCCAAAGTTCATAAAGTTACTAGTTCGTAAAGTTCTCCAATAGCGTGGAGAGGAAATTATGTGCGGAATGTGGTACATAGAAATACATATGAAGGGGTTAAGGAATAAAATATGATTTTAAAAGAGCTGGAACACCTCAACAGACATCATCTATTCAGGTACTTTATACAGCTGCATTCTTAATTCAAATAAACTAAATTACGCTTCCTCTTTAACCAGATGGTTTTCAATGCGACGGCGTCACGTTTGCCTTTTAATTCACTATTTAAATTAAAATTTGCAAATTAGCCTCAAATATTTAGCTACCAACATACGCACGCCATTTAATTACCCGACGAAAAAAGAAACAATAGAAACAGCACTAAGCAATACAAAACACAGAAACAAAAAACGAGCTCTCTTAGGAAAAGTTAATGACATCTTAATGAACATTACGGTTTGTTCGACTTCTACCCTCTCATCCGCCAGACTCATACATGCAACCAATAATATAATAAAGATGCTACCCAAAAACGACAGCAATAACAACAACAAGAAACTTCAAGTACTTAATAATCCAAATAAACTTTAACTTTGTGTGAAAGGGAACAATCTGCCGCTGCTACTCTTGTTTTTGCTTTGAACATGGCACGCATACAATCTCATAGTACGATGACAAATATATAATAATGATACAAGTTACGTATAGGCAACCATGTACCTTCATGATTAAATGATGAGAAGTGATTTTCTTGCATGGTAATAAAACACATAAGGTTACAAAAATACACACACATACAGAAAAAACACATGTGTACCCTCCAACATCAAATAACAAACGGATGTGACACCTTACGCTATTTAAAGGGAAAGGATGTGGTGTAGGTGTATGGGTTGGCGGGAGAGAACAGTAACAATGCAAATGAAATCACGTTACGGAGCTCTGCTCACGTGTCAGCAGCTGAAAATGATATATACTCGTGTGCTACAAATAAATACAACAACAATAGCGAGGATTATTTCCCAACGCCGCCACTTCAAAACCGAAATGAAACTAAAGGTAACAGAAAAAAGGCACGTAAAAAGGACACGTTACGATGAGTATGCATTAAAAATGTTCAAACACACTCACACATACGCACGAAAAGGAAGCACTCGAAGCTCGATAAAAAACGCTGGAGTTTCGACAAATCAAAAGCGAATTACAAGCCAAATAAAAAATGACATTAAAAGAACGAAAAAAAAGCGATTAAATTAAAAAAAAGCATAAGCTGCAGGGTAGCAGTAAAAGCAAAGTGGAGTACAGCACCGTTCAGCGGCATAAAAAATTTTAAAATGCGAAAACGTTTTACAAGCATTTGTCATTTGCATGCCGAGAGGGCGAGACACAAGTGCCAAAGTTGCCAACTTCTTACACATGCATACATGGAAAAACATTGCTTGCCATCACATTTTTTGTGTCACACAGAAACATACACAAGATTTACATACACACACAAGGCACACACACACACAATTGAATTACATTTGGGGATAACAACAATTGTCGAAAATCATTGACACGATAAATTCAAAAAAAAGCGCGCACGAACTCATACTCATCAATACACACACACACACACACACACACACACACACACACACACACACACACACTACCATTAACACATACACAAATGCTTGTATGTATTTCTGCTGGTTTTGTGTGAATTTTGGCATTTTGTGTTTGTGTTGTCATTTCATTGACTTTTCGACTCTTAGCAATCAGTGTATTGGAGAAAAGTGAAACAGAAACAAATTTCGCATCCAAAACCAAATAACAAAGCGTAAACATAAACGTGAAAGTTGAAAAGTTTGTGAAATTGTATGTATGTATGAATGTGTGGAATTTTTGTTGTCACCACATTGTAATACTATATATTTTTTCTATCTTACTGACGTCTATCACTGCCGCGCTATTATCACTGCTGCTGCCACCATACAATTTGCTATAACAACACCACAACTCTCCCTTAGGCATAACCATAACTACTGCAACGGCGACAAAAGTCATGCTTGAGGTATATTTAGCTATTTGAAAATATTCTGCTGCTGCAGCGATATCTCTGCTGCCACTGAGTTACTTTTGCCATGTTTTCATCGCTGCCTTCACTCTTTCGCTCCACTGTGGCAACGCTACAGTGTGTGACAAACGACACCTTCACATTTTTTACACTCAATTACATGCTGTTGCCGCTCTGCCTCTTCGACGCTTCAGAGTTAAAAATGTCACGCAACTTGGGTTTTTTTGCCTCTTTCACTCTGTTTTTTTTTATAGAGTTACGTTCTACATGGCGTAACCTTTCTATGCATGAATATGTCAACGTGCCGTCTTACTTATATATGCATGTGTGTGTGTGTGTGAGGGTCTCTATGCCTGTAATAAATACAATCGAATTCGTATTCAAAAGCCGCTTAATAACGAGCCCGCTGTTTTACTTCCCTCATACATTTTTCTGTAGGGGCATGAGTAGTGTTCCTTTTTTTTCTCTGCTTCTTTTAACTGACAGTTTTATTGTGTGTGTGTGAGTGTATGCTTTGGTTAGGTTGTATCTGTATGTACGTTTGCATTTGAATAATCGCTTTGGTGATATTATTTTTTCCTTCCTGAACACTCGCAACCCTATGGCATAATTTTTGCGGTCTAGAAGTGGTAGGAAAAGCAACTGACAATCAGTGAAATAGTGAATGTAGATTCAGAAATGATAAATCTATCAAGTTTATGTAGAAATTTAGCTGCATATAATATTTTGAGAGCTATTTAAATACGAAAACTGAGTTGATCGAAGTTATTTCTGATGCGTAGTAAATAACAAATGCAAATAAACATTTAAAATTTCTGCGGATAAAATTGAAGCAGAAAAAATTATTTGTAATCGCCTAAATGTGACATGAGTCAAAGTAAAAAATACTGAGTTTGGTTTGCCATTTCATCGTGAATAGACTTACGCCTGAACAACGTTTGCAAATTATTGAAATTTATTATCAGAATTCGTGCTCTGTGAAAAATGTGTTTCGCCAATCTACTCATTGTGACCAAAATTCGCCCAGTTTCACTTTATTGGACTTCAAACGGACACCAAATCGTATTTACAGAGTGCGTACCGAAGAGAAAATTGCTGCTGTATCCGCCAGTGTTAGAGAAGATCGCAATATGTCCATCCGCGCCGATCGCAGCAATTGCGTTTGTTATTCGACCACCTGTAATATCTTACGCAAAGATCTCGGATTAATGCCATACAAAAAATAGCTGGTGCAAGAACTGAAGCCAGGTCGAATTTTCGGTGAATGGGCCTTAGAAAAGCTGGATGAGGATCGGATTTTTATGGGAAAATTGTCTTCAGTGACGAGGCTCATTTTTGGCTCAATGAATACGTGAATAAGCAGAATTGCCGTATTTGGAGTGAAGACCAGCCAGAGGCAATTTCGAAAAATGCACTGTTTGGTGCGGTTTATTGGCAGGTGGCATCATTGGGCCGTACTTCTTCAAAGACGATGAAGGCCGCAACGTTACGGTCAATAGAGAAAGCTACCGATACCGTTCGATGATAGCAGACTTTTTTTTGCCGAAAATGCTAGAATTGCAATCGGCCGACATGTGGTTACAACAGGACGGTGCCACAAGCCACATGCCACACTGCACGCGAAACCATGCATCAATTGAGAGGCGAATTTGGTGAGCAGTTACGCTCACATTTTGGTGTAGTCAATTGGCCCCGTGTGATCGTGTGATTTGACCCCGTTAGACTATTTTTTGTGGAGCTATGTTAGGTCTCTTGTCTATAGGGATAAGCCAAACACGATTGTTGCTTTGGAAATCAACATGGAACGCGTCATTGCGTCATTGGTGAGAAATGTGTGAAAAAGTGTGCCAACATTGGGTCTTCAGAATGGACCACTTGAAGCGTAGCCGCGGGCAACATTTAAATGAAATTAGCTTTAAAAAGTAAATGACAGGAATTGATTTATCGATTTAAATAAAAATTTCATTCAATTTTGAAAAATTTCTGTATGTTTTTGAATTTCCAAAAACCAAGCTCTGAAAAAATCTCCCTTTAATACATACGTACAAATAAATTGGAGGTTGCTGGTCTAAAATATAAAATTAGATTTTATGGTAGCCCTTATGCTTTCATCGTAAATAATGCTAGCTATAACTACCAAAAATCTGATGAGATTAGCAAATGAAAGCAAAAATTCTTATTTTTAAAAGTTGATAATTGGAAAGTGATTTGTTGGAAAATGTAGTTTTAATGCTTTAACTTAAATTTTTTTTTTTATTTGGAAGGCGCGTTTAAGAAAATTTTTATAAATATTTTTTTATTTATTAAAAAATGCGGCCCATAGCCAAAAATGTTTGCAAGAGTTTGAAGTTGTGTATTCGTACCAAGAGTGATCACTTCGAAATCGACTGAATATATTTTTACACATACATTGTGTATCCCTTTTTCTTTGGTCTATTTTTCGTTTTTAATTACAACTTTACTTTTTTTTTACTTTTAATGGCACAACAGCCCATGGAGGGCCTAGGCCGAACTTTTCGCATCCACTCATATTGTGCGTGTTATATTTGTACATGAATGGAAGGGACCTACAGTTTAATGCCGAATCCGAACGGTGAAGTGAAAAGCTTTTCATAGCAATTTATACTCTTGTAGGTTTGCCATTGCCTGCCAAGAGGTGGTGCCGTGTAGAAAATTTTTTTTTTTTTCTACTTTTTATTATTTTTTATTTTGCCTGTGCCGAGATTCGAACCCCGGACACTCTGCGTAGCAGTCCGACGCATTACCACTACGCCACAGCGACCATCTACAATCTTTTTTAATTACAATCTTTTTTTTTATGTCCAAAATTGTTGCATACACTTATAAAGTGTCACCCTGTTTTTAATCTCCAAGATTTTTTAGTTTCTTCTTAGTTTATGTATGTATTAGTTACACGTACCATGATGCTATATTTTTGGTGCATGAATTTCTCGACTTTTGTTTATGGGATGAATTACTGTGTAGCACCTAGCTCCCAACACAAGGTCGCTGAACACGTTGAGTGATAGCTGTCATTCAGGTGCGGCGTGGGCTTGGCAGACAGCATGGTGAATCCGATTTTTACATCGCCCAAATACTCAGCGATCATGGGTGCGTTTTTAAAACGATTCAATCGTGAATCCGAAACATTTTGCACATGGTGCACTGATTTGCCTGTCTAAGCATGTACTTAAGTCCATATAGTTGTTATGCTTCTAACAATGGCTAGTAAAATCTAGACCCTCTTGAAAATGCGTCTTCCTTCCCCATACTATTAGAGTAAGTCTTATGTTTGAACCTGTAAATTAATTATTGATATGGCTCGTTTTTTTGTGTCTTTTTATTATCAGCGTCTCTTTTGCTCCTTTTTCTATAAACCGTAAACCTTTCCAAAATATTAAGTACTAAAATGTCAAAGTTACATATATTTACCATTATAAAGTAATTGTGCTTATTTTAAAAATTAATACAAAAGCATATCAAGAAGCAAGACAACTATGGTAAGGAAATAGTAAAAAAAAACATTTACATCTTCTTTCTTAAATAAATAAACCTGGTAGCTGCTGTCAGCCATTACCGGAGGACAGAAATAAACCAAATCAGACAAACGACCAAAAAAAAAAAAAGGGGAAAACAATAAGAAAAAGAATAGGAGAATCCTTCTGTTCTGGTTGTTATTGTTGTTTTTACTGCTGTGCACATCAAATGTCCTTTTGTATTTTCATTTAATAATACAAGCAAATACAATAATAAAGAAGTCAAGAAAAAATAATATGGCATATTTTATTAAGCACATTATTTTGGTTTGGTTCGTACACTCAATATGACCTGGACCCTGTGTGTTGCCAATTTCATTGTATCATACACACAGACATAAACACACACACATGTATATGTATATGCAAGTATTTATATACAAGTAGATGCAGATAGACAGACATATAGATATATAGATATATATATATATATAGACATATTTTGTGCACAAGGATTTGTGTGGAAAAATTTTTGTGTAGGTACAAATGACAGAGCACAATAGGAAGTAAGAACTAAAAAAAAAACAGAAACCGAAATGAAATAACAGAAGAAAAAAAATAAGGAGAAGTAGACCAAAACTCTTATCATTTTCCGCAGTCAAGATAAACAAACAAAAAGCAAAACAAAATTTGTGAAACTCATTCAAAGATGAAGGCCACAAATGAGGTTTTGACAAAAAATGTCTGAAATGACATTCAAGTTTATGACAAGCAATATGACATTAAAGACATACACACACACTCACAAACGTTAACAATGAGTGTGTCATACTTTGTGGCGAGCATACAGGCAAAGGTTAAGGAGATTAAACAAGGAAAAAGATAAACGCTGATGGAAAAAAAGCAAAGCAAATGGTAGAAAGAAATAAATATTTCATAATGAAACTTATTGTTTCGCATTACGCATAATATTTACGAGCATAAAAACGGGGAGAGAGTAAGTAGATATGGACGTAGCGGCAAAATCGGAAAGGAAGTTAAATAAAGAAAGAAATTGCTAGGGTAGTTAGGTCAAAGGAGGCGCAGTTGCTGATGAAAAGCTGAGAGAGTGAGTAACTCCGTGTGAGCTGATATACTTTTGTGGGCGTACGGTAATACATAAGAATTGGAGAGCAAACTGCACAAATGACTGGCTGGAAGAATGAATGACAGCCGAGTGATTCACAAATAATTGACTGCCAAGACAGCAGTGGGAGAATTCGTATACTCGTATACGTCATCAGTCATCGCCATCAGAGCTTAAGACAAAAATATAAACAAAGCATTTGCGTAATAATTGAAAACAATGAAAATGACAAAATGATGGCCGGCCAGTTATTTATATGAATGTTTATTAAGCATAAGGGATTTAAATTTTTGTTGCCAGTATTTCAACGAATTTTTATGGAATTTTTACGTCGGCCGTGGAAATGTAAAATTGCGCTGCTTCCACTTATTTTCTTCTTTTTTTTTCTTTCTAATTTTACAATTTAATATGTAAATTTAATTTGCACTCCCCACTGCAATTTTTATGCACATTTTATTTAATAAAAATTTTGCAACAACAACTAAAAAAAACTTAAATGGAAATGTCACACACGTTGAGCTTAAAATCCACTTTAACTTTTATTTAATTCACAAGTGAAGCCTGTGAATATTGTGTGTTGTTGTTGTTGCTAGTACTGGGCTTCATGTTGCTGACTGCTGGGTGCAACTGACACGACTCAAAGCCATAAGTTACTAACAACACTCCCACCTCCCTCCTCTCTCTCTCTCTCTCTTGCATTCTTTAGCTCTATCCCTGCCTAGGTGTCCTCTATTTTCGATTGCAGCTACGTACATAATTTTTTGGAAAACTCCTTCGGGAAGCAGAATTCATTCTGATGCATTTCTACGTATTTTTTGCAGTACATGCTTTAACGTATATTTAAAAGTTTTGAAACAGCAGCAAATAAATGCAACATTAGGAAAAGCTGCACTGGCACCAGCAATACCAACATGAACAACGGCAATGTAAAAAAAAGTTGGCTTATAAATGCCGGACGTGTTACAAAACTGCTGCAAGCTAGAACGAGCAATGTAGCATTAGCAGAAACTATAACTCTTGGAATTGCTCTGGTCGAATGTTGTTGCTGTTGTTGTTCCTGCTGCTGCGAATTGTGCTCACACGAAAATGTAAAACTTTTTGTTGCTGTTGTTTTTTTGGTAAATGCCAAAAAATAGGGTTTTCTTTTTGCTTTTGTGTTGCTGCCATTGTGTGTTGCTATTGCTGTTACTACTGCAATTCCCGTATGAGGAGCAGCAGCAAAATGAGTAATTTGCTGAAACATAAAGACTTTTGTCTCAATGTACAGCACTAGCGGCAGGGCAAATGTTGCCAAATGTACATGTATTAAAAAAAAATTTTACAAACTCTACTTTTCTGCTTCTTTTGGGGTATGCAGTGGTTGGCAAATAAGTGTAGTGGGGCCAATTTATGAAAGAAATCAGAAGAGAACGTAATTTTTATAATTCAAAGTTAAGGAAAATTAAAAGGTTTATTAAATTGGATATGAGATTATCATTATAGATTTTATATTATATGGAAAGTAAAAGTTGTAAGTGTGGATGAAATTTAGTTGAGCTTCTACAAGGTATTTTGTGTCTTAGTCTCATTAATCTGTTTTTTTTACCATCTGGAGAGTAAACGATACTAAGTTAAGACTCCACGATCAAAACAGGATCAATTGCTTACCCTATGCTGCGCATTCGGTTTGTATCAAGGCCGACTTTTCAAGGGTCTTTGGAAGATGTGTAAGTGAATGTGGCGGATTTGGTTATTTCATGGCATTGCCGGTGTTTTGTGAACTCCACGTAATTGTTTTTTGTACCTTCTACTCCTCTTGAGAGCTTAGGGCTTCTACAATTTCCACTTGACTTTATTTTATTCAGTTGTTTTAACGATATACCAACTTATGCTTTTGGCCTGATAGTTTGTGTTGAATGAAACGTTTTCACGTGTTCTTTGGTAGCAAATGATGTCTACTTCCTTATGCGCTGTCTGGTTGGATTTCTTAAGGTTTGCCTACCTCCAATTACGCCTCTTAATCTGAGTTCTCAATGTTCTTTTCGAGTTTGCCAGAAGATCCTGCATATAATACACACATATTTATATAATACTTGTGATTTCTGGATGATGTTGTGTGAAATTAACTAAGTTTCACTTCCATATGTGAGGGTTGACTTAACACATGCGTTGAATATTCGGATTTTTGTTGTTCTGGAAACTTGTGAGCTTCTCCACACAGGCTGTAATCGTTCAAATGGAACTATGGGTGCACTAAGACTGTTTTTCACGTTATTCGTGGGCATAATGCTGCTTAGGGAGCAGACAAAAGGCTGACCTTTGATTTTTAAATTCTCAGTGTTGACGATGTGCCTCTCCTTCTCAGCATACGGTTGCCATATCTTCAGTAAGTTCAGTTCGATAACAAAGAGAAGTGATGAAAGTGGGCATACTTGTTTGACTCCGGTACTGGCGTAAATTGCACGCAGATGTTGTCATTGTGGGTATAATACGGCTAGTTCAAAACTCTCATACATCGCTTTGATGCTTTAAGTGAGCTTCCGGGGAACTCGATTTCTTTGAAGAGATCTTCATATTTCTACGCACTCAATAGAACGGAAACCTTAAAGCTGCTTGTTCGCTTTGTAGGGTAGTTTCTAACTCTTGTAGTCTACATCAGACTATCAATGCTATTACATATTGTGTAAATTGTATTAAGAAGCGTTATTTCACTTCAGTTCACTTGGCCATGATGCCTTTTGTTCATGATGGAGGTTTCATTTACCTATCCTGATTTCATGTGCTTTTACAATTAAAGTATTTTGATTGAACACAACCTTCTCGTGCTGCTTGGTAGCTTTTCAATTTTTGTATTGCCTCTTTGTATTGCCTCATTACGATCTATGACGTTATGATGAAAAATACGTCTGACTCTTTCACCAAGTTTGAATGATTGATTAAGTACATAGATTCTAATTTACATAGTGTCTAATAAATGAGACGTTTGATAAGTTTTTCCAAAGTAAGAGCTATACTGATTAAGCCAAAAACTTTAAATGGGGAAACTGCTAATCATTAGATTGTGCCGTTTCAAATTTTATGAATCAGAAACTGAGGGGAAATTTCACCCTGAAGATCGCCTACACTAGTCTGTATTTTTCATTACATAATTGCCCGCCTCTGTTCCTATCGCCGTCACCTATTTATGTGTAGCAATTTCTGACCATCTCCCCAAAACTATAGCATATGCAGCGCTATGAACTTTCAAATCGGTTTTTGCTAGCTTAATTAGAAGCTCATGGGTCCTTTGTTGAGTAATTTTGAGATAGGCTTTAATTTTTTTCGGGTAGTGTGTGTAGCACACGTGATGCACGCATCATTATCATGGCTGCACCTTTTGCCCAAAAAAGAGGCATATTCGGATATTCCTCTGCAGAAGTGTGTGTGTATTTGTGAGCATGCATGAGGTAAATACAAATGCATACTTACACGGCACACTCATCTATGCACAAACAAGTACATACACATGCAAACATGGATACATGGCCAATGCTTACTCACACACATATGCTACAAATTTGTATGTAGATTTGCATGTATGTATACTCGTATATGTATACTCAAAGCAACAAATCGGATTAGTTTTGCAAAACGACACTAAAAACGAATGACAACAAACCGGAAAAGGAAATGCAGATGCCGAGCTGTGTACGTGCATGAGTATGTGAAAGTTAAGTCTGCCAGTCAGCACACATACACACTCACACGAATATTGGCGCATGTGTGTGTGTATGCAGAAAGTATCGATTACGATTTGCTATGCAAATCAAACATTAATGCGGTGTTGTCAATCAATTAGAAAGAGAAATGTGATTTATTAAAGCTAAAGTACCACAGTGAATGCCAGTGAAGAAACAAAAAAATTGAGATAGATGCAGAGGGCGCGAAGCTTAGAGAGACAATGCTGCAACAAAAGTGTAGATAAAATTAGTAGCAGTTGCAAAAAATATTTTTATCTTTTATTTTCAACACCAGAATAAAATCTAAGCACACATTCATAAAAGCACATCACAATATCACCACAATCCCTACGGATGAATGTTCACAATGAAATGCAATCCAACTTTTGCAGCGTACTTTCCTATTTCAGGCACTTTCACATTTTGGCTTAATTTTTTTCCGCCTTTATGCTACTTCCTTTTTGAGAGAAAGTTGTACATGGTCGCTGTGGCGTAGTGGTAGTGCGTTGGACTGCTACGCAGAGTGTCCGGAGTTCGAATCTCGGCATAGGCAAAATCAAAAAGTGGAAAAGATAATTTTTCTACACGGCACCACCTCTTGGCAGGCAATGGCAAACCTACAAGAGTAAAAATTGCCAATGAAAAGCTTTTCACTTCGCCATTCGGATTCAGCATTAAACTGTACGTACCTTCCATTCTTGTACAAATATAACAGGCCCAGCATGAGTGGATGCGAAAAGCTCGGCCTAGGCCCTCCATGGGCTGATGTGCCATCAAAAGTAAGTAAAGTTGTACATGAAAAACCGAAAAACTAAAAGAAGTTTTTTCTTTTTTTAATATTAAATAGCAGCAGTTCAACTTGTGTAATTGTATGTGGTTCGCTGGTGGCGGTGTTTGTTTCTATAGCTGTTGCTGAAACTAACTGTAAGTATTATTCACTTGAGTAATCGTTGTCGTGTCATGTCCTAGATAGTAGTAGTAGTTGTAGTAGTAGCAGATACTACTAACAACTACATACTATCTACTAGCACTGCTACTAATGTTTTTTGTGTGCTTTGTGTGCCCAGGAGAATGTTATTGTTAAGGTGGCACAAAAGCGCATTTAAACTCAAGTGTAGTGGTTGAGCCATCACCATGAGATAATGTTGCTGCTGATGCTGCCAGTGCGATGCATTTCTTTTTTTTTAAGCTCGAAGTTGTTGAAATTGTACATTCAAACATACAGTCAGAAGAAGAGAGAGGAGAGCAACAACTGTAATTGAAGAAACAACAGCTGCAGTTGTAGTCGTAGTCGTAGTAAAAGTTGCAACATTAAAGGTCACTTCTGATTAGCACTGAGGCACTCTCACATACATACATTGTATCGTTGTTGTTTTCTTCTATTGTAGTTGTTGCTAGCTTCTATTATTTACGTTCTATTGTGAGGTTAAATGCCAGCAAATATTTTTACATAATTTTTTTTTATTATTTTGCATACAACGAGTATAGAAAGAAATCATTACACCAGAACCAAAAACAACAAGTGCTTAGAATTTCTATGTTGATGATTATGCTGACGATTATGATAATAGTAATTTCATTTCAGCAAAGACTGTAATTTAGTAAAAATATTCTTATTTTCCCTTTTTTTTGTTAATTTTCTTATTTAACAGAATTAAAAGTAAAGAATAGGAAATATAGAAACTCTGGCTCTGTCTTGTATTTATAGTTTCTATAGAAGTCGCTTGAATAGGTCGCGGTAGCATGGTAAGTAGTGTGCTATACTGCACACGTTCGACAGTCGAAATCAAAAATAGAAAATAATCAGAAAAGGTACGAAATAATAGGTGTAAACTCAAAAATGTTTAAACTGAACCTAAAAAATTAATTGGCAATCAAAAGGCAAATTTGGAAGTTTGGTGGCACTGATTTGGATTGAAATGGGGGAATCCCCGCAACAAAAGTTCTTCTCGATAAATATTGCACCTTGTTCAACCTTTAAATTGATCTGGACAATAAAATAGGTGTGTTTTGGTAAGAATTAAATGTGAATAAATTTAAAGCGTTATTTAGTTCCAGAAGGTAAGATTTCGATGAAAGTGAACTAAATAGAGGTTTAATTACAATTTTTAATAACATTGGACGAGTCGTGGAGTTCATTGCAGTAAAGAGAAGAGAAGACTTGTTCGTCGGCTCCGAGACAAAGGAAAAACCTACAAATTCATTGCCAGATCGATGGGACGGTCTCAGAAATTCGTTACAAATGCTCTCCAGCCGGGAAAAGCTATTGAAACGCGTTGAGTAAGTACCTAAAAAAACTTCATTAGTAACCAACAATCGTATCTTTACATTAGCTAAACGTGACCCGTTCAAGTTGCCCAGAACAATTGCAAGCGAAATTGGGAATGTTGTATCATCACGAACCGTTCCAAGACAATTAGTAAGCGCAAACCTACCCGGTAGGATTGCTCGCAAAGTTCCTCTGCTTAGAACTGCAAATTTGAAGAAGGGGAACAATTTTGCATTAGTTCATAAAACGTGGTGCGGTTCTTTTACTTTTACTTTTAATGGCACAACAGCCGATGGAGGGCCAGGCCGAGCTTTTCGCATCCATTCATGTTGTGCGTCTTATATTTGTACATGAAGGGAAGGGACCTACAGTTTATAATACTGAATCCGAACGGCGAACATTAAAAGAAGAGGAAAGAATATAACCAGAGTCATATATCAAAGGGTCGCAGATCAAATATTAAAAACCTTCAAGTGATAACTCTCGATCTTTCTGGTGTTAACAGTTCTGACTGACATCCACATTAGACACCTAAAATACATATTTAGCTATGTTTAAACCACCCTAATGCACCACCATGCATGTTTAAACCACCCTAATGCAGCTTTTCTTTCCTATTCATTTTCTCTATCCTTGTTTCTTTTCGTTCTATTTCTTTTGCTATTACTTTCTTTTAGTTATTCTCTAGAACACTTTCACATCGGTCGGTTGGGCTCTTCAATATATTTATTGTATAATTTTTCCTTCCAATAAATTGGTTAATCTTGTTAAACTTAAATACAAATATCTTGTGTTTTAATATCCCATTAATTCACTTCTGGATTAAACAAACTACTTGTAAAGTAATTAATAGTTTAAGTAGAGTTTCATGGGTTTTGACCTTGCTTTTGTCTGTTACAATACCTACATACAGACGTATTTCAGTTGATGTTCTTTCGAGATCACCACAAAGAGGCTAACTCTTGCAGTATGAAACTCTTACTTTGAGTTGAAGAACAGTTTACTTACATACTTAGCTGGCGCTACAACCGATGATCGGTCTTGGCCGCCTCCACAAAGCTTCGCCAGTCACTTCTGCTATACGCGCGCTGGCGCCAGTTGATAAGGCCAAGTGCAGGCAGGTTGAAATTGCCCTGCACCTGGTCTTTCCAACGGAGATTAGGACGTCCCCTTCTGCGTGTTCCTCCACCGTGGTTCGAATAAAACACCCTTCTAGCCGGAGCGCTTTCTTCCATTCGCTCAACATGACCCAGCCAGCGAAGCCGCTGGAGTTTTATACGCTTGACTATGTCAGTGTCGGCGTACAGCTCATGCTGCTTATCGTTCTATCTTATTCGATACACGTCGTCCACGCATACTGGACCGTAGATCTTACGGAGTATTTTCCTCTCGAACGCTCCTAACAGCCAACAGCCTCTCATCATTGATGGTCAATGTCCACGTCTCTGCGCCATACATTAGGACGGGAAGGATGAGGGACTTATAGAGCGTTATTTTCGTCGGTCGAGAGAGGGCTCTACTTCTCAATTGCCTACTGAAGAACAGTTTAGCAACTCATATATTTCCAAAGGAACCTAAAGCTTAACAAAAATAGCAATTCTAGTCTGAGAAAAAATGAAGAAAGCTGAACTAAATATATTTTTTTGTATGTTGCTGCATACTATTAGGCAAATTTTGAATACTCTTATTATTTTTGATAAGTTTGGAACGTTATTGGGTATGCTATCTTCAGTATTGTACATAATTATTGCTGGGACATTAGAAGCTATTCGAATAAACTTACTAAAAAAGCCTACAAAAAAAAAAATTGCTACCTCTGAAACTATGAAATCTAAGAATAGTTATGTAATACAGTAAATGGATACAAAACTCAATTTCAAGAGGCACAAGGCGCTAAGGGGCTAGATGACGCTCTCTTTATGTACATATGGAAACTTATAAGAAATATAGAGCAGAAAAATGCATTCATTTATGAAAGCGCAATTTTTTAATTTTTAGAGAATTATGAGAAAGTTTGTATAACATTTTTTTATGTACGGCTGCCTTCACATCCCCACTTCCTTCCATCCTTATTTCAGCCTTTACATAATTTTCTCCCAACGTGAATAGTAACTATCACCCAAATCCATTTTTGTAAATTATGTCAAGAAAATACATATTTTATTGTTTTATATTGAGCACCAAACTCCACAGTTCTCTTCCCTTAACTAACTCACACACAAACCCACGAGAAATATAAATATTTGTTTTCAATAAAAGGAAACGCATAGATACTGTTTTAATAAAAAAAAATAAACATAAATTAGATTTCAGTGAATAAAGAACTCAAGAGGTCTCCCATACAATTGTTTGCATATTTAATTTAGCACAAATATTACCACATTAAACCCATGCACACATACAAATACACAGCCACTGATAAGTACGAGTATGTGTGAGAAAAGCACAAGAAGAAACACAAACACATCAATAACGGAAAAAAGGGTCAATATAACAAACAAACAATCAAAAGAACGAGCGAGCAAGCAAACAATCCTTGATATAGCGAAAATACATTCACGCATGCTCTTATACACGCTTATACACACACATACACTTATACACATTCTTGCACGAGCCGGAGCGCTCCCTGGAAGTGCGTTCGTTCATTTATTCGTTCGTTGACACTGATTTCTATTCAAATTTTTATGCATTCTCTGCTTCCACGTTTCAGCTCCTTCCTTACATTGTACGAAAATGTTGAAAAAAAACAACAACAACAATATATTGAAATTGGTTAAAGCGAAGTGTTTGTGATAAAAATGTCAACACGCAATTGATTTTAACGTTTTTGTTGTTGTCGCTGTTACTCTTGTGTTTATTTGATATTTTTAGTTCTTGTCTTTCCTGCCATAATGTGATTTTACGTAAAGGAATCACGTTTGTTGTTAAATTTTATTACTACTACAATTTTTCGTGTGAAAGGATTTTGAAAGGATTTTTATGTGTACATTTTTGTTGTTGTTGTTGCTGTTGTTGTTGTTTGTTTTTGTGAAAAATCTAGTACAATTTTAACTGTATTAAAGAAAGAAAAATGTGTGGCAACTTCATGCATTATCAAAAAGAATGAAGTTGTAGAAAAAATCGGCTAAACTAATAAAGGGGGATAAATCCTGCAAGGAAATATATCGGAAAAACTGTAAAAAACTGAAAAATTATGTAAATTAAAATTTATATTACAATACAAAAATAAATACTACGTATATTTTGTAATTAAAAATCATGCGCAAAACTATTTAAAATAAATTTTATTAAAAGATTATTTGCAATTTCATTTTCGTTTTGTTACTTTTTGTATGATTGTACATAAGCACAAGTAATTTTTGAATTTTTACTGCAGCAATTAATTTTCCTTTGGCTCCCCACTACAGCATTCCTCTAAAACAAAAAATCCAAAAAGAAGCTAAACTATTTTACGACTGCTATTTGCAACATTTATTTCTGGTTTTTTTTTTTTTTTTGTATGACTGCACTTTGACTGATACATACATACATATGTACATAAACCAACACACACATAAACACAAAGCCAAAATAACACAAACAAATGAGAATGCGACACAAAGCGGAAATGAAGTTTATATAAAAAGAAAATAAATTTTGTTTACATTTATTATTTAAAATTTTCTTGTTGTTGTTGTTGTTGTTGTAAAATAAATAAAGTTTCCTTTTTTGCTTTTAATATTTTTGTTTTATTTTTGCAATCTCCTTTTATGTGGCACATATTTCTCGATTTTGCAAAATGATTTGCATTTATAAAATAAATAATAATATTTAAATAATTGTAAATAATGTTAAAAATATGAAAACATATTACTTTAATGTACATAAAATCACATCACAGTGTCAAAGGAAACTTTAAAGTAGGGTTTTCAATAAAAAGTCTTTGGTCTATCTGAAAGAATAGTGGGCAACTCAGTATCAAAGATTTTACAGGCGGATTCAAATTAAATGGAAGTGATCCAAAAGTATTTAAAAGAAATCGTTCAGATTTCCAACCTGGATTTATAGAAATATAGCACGCGGCTGAATTAGTAATTCTTACCGCTCTCAAAAGATCTCGGTGGAACTTGCGTACAGCAGAAGAGTAGTGTAAGGAACTGGTTTTGTTATCCCTCCTAAATAAAGCACGCTTCTTTTGCATTCCTGCACATTGTGAAATTTTCAAACACGAAACGGAAGATCGATTAGCCAAAAACGGAGTAACTTTTATTTTGCCCTGTACAAAGATGCTCAGGTTAAAAACATAGTTAACTTATAGCCTAGGACTTCTCTAAAAAGACAACAATTTAGAAATGATGAAATATGGCCAGACGTATCTGGTAGTAGAATGTGTCTATACCACGCATTGATACCACCGCCATAGGAGAACGAAATTAAGTTTTTTTAAATATACATTTTTTTTATTTCTACATTAAAAATTAATTACAATGATAATTTGGAAATTTAAACTTTTTTTTCATAGAAAAACTTTTTAAAGGTTTAACCGTAAAAAAGCATGCAGTTTAAAAAAACACGAGTCGCTGCCTAATTTTAGGCTCTCATGTTTAAATGCCATTTATTTCGACCTACTAATTTTCAAATTAAGGAATTAAAATAGGAAACAATGTTATTGCCTATTTCGATGTCTTCTAAAGAGTGGTCGCTGTGGCGTAGTAGTAATGCGTTGGACTGCTACGCAGAGTGTTCGGGGTTCGAATCTCAGCACAGGCAAAATCAAAAAAAAAAGAAAAGAAAAGTAGATAAAATAATTTTTCTACACGGCACCACCTCTTGGCAGGCAATGGCAAACTTACAAGAGTAAAAATTGCTATAAAAAGCTTTTCACTTCGCCGTTCGGATTCGGCATTAAACTGTAGGTCCCTTCCATTCATGTACAAATATAACACGCACAACATGATGTGGATGTGAAAAGCGAAAAGTTTGGCCTAGGCCCTCCATCGGTTGTTGTGCCAATAAAAGTAAAGTAAGATGTCTTCTAAAATTGAACAAATATCCAGGCACATATTACCAGATTTTTTTTAAATTTTTTCTCCTAAAATTGGTCAATTTGCAAATCGTATTTTTCACATAATATTTACTTATTCAACCAACCAAACGTTGAACGTTTTCTATGGGACACATCACAAAGGAGTGTGTCGAATAAAATTGTCTGGTACAAAAACGATGAAATCTTTTGAACCAGTATACCGATTTTTTTAAACTAAAGTATTTTATTTTGCAAATTATTTTTAGATTAAAAATATATTAACAAGAAAACACAAATTATTTGTTTTTAATAAAAAGTTTTAATTTTTCAGGAACCCCTTCCATTAATGTTTTCATGGTAGTATCCGACACCCTCACAGCTGCTGCAGACCACTTTCTTTTGAAATCTTGAAGGTCTTTGGCCACTTTTTTTGTTACCTTCATCTTCCTTTTTACTAAAGCCCAGTACCTCTCAATCGGCCTTAGTTCTGGACAGTTTGGTGGATTGGCTTCTCTAGGCACGAAAATAACTTCATTCCGTTGGAACCACTGTAAGGCCGTTTTGCTTTAGTGACATGAAGCGAGTTCAGGCCAAAAAAACGTAAACACTTCATGTTGGCGTAAAAATTAAAGCAATCTCTTTTGCAAGCATTCCTTCAAATATATTACGCCGTTGATTGTACCCGATGTCACGAGTGTGCGGCTCTTTTTGCCACAACTACAAATTGCCTGCCAAACAATGAATTTCTTTGGGAATTTTGTAATTTTTTTGGCTTTGATTTTTTTAGCGACATTTTCTCGAGAATCAGCTGTATAAAATTTCTGGCCATGTAGCTGGGAAAAGTCCGCTAAAACAAAAGTTTCATCGTCCATTATCCAGCATTCAAATTTCTTTACAAAATCTCGGCTCAGCATTCTCGCTCGTTGTTTTGCAGTTTCATTCTTCACGGAATTTCTATCCTTAACTTTTTGAACTTTGTACATCCTCAGCCCAGCTTCCTTCTTAATCCTACGCACGAAAGATGCTGAGCAATCAGCCTTCCCCGCCAATTTCCTTCCCGAAATGTTTGGATCTCTCTTTAAAATGGTCACAATGTTCTTCGCCTTTTCACAGTCATGTGGCCCCTTCTTTTTACCAGAACCTTTCTTCCTATCAATACGCAGTTCTTCCTTAAAACGTTTAATAACGCGAGAAATGGTTTTAGGGTTAACCCCTTTACCTCTTTTGCAATTTGAAAAATTTGAATAATATTTTCTCGCACTTCCACTTCGTTTGTTATTTTCGCGTTAAATAAATTTTTATTGTCTTTAACTGACACATAATATTTTCAGACATTTAATTCAAAGCTACTAAGATAACAATTTTTGATTTTGAATCTTTCAATAGCAAAGTATGGGAAGAAATGTAACGGACAACTTTATTCGACGCAGTCCTTATGTTCGTAACATATATCAAAGATGCATGTGTTTATTCATATTTGTAGGTATATTAAATTGCCATTTGCTACATATATATGTTTCTACGTATTTCTAGTTTATTAGTGGGGCTCTAACTTAATTACTCATACGCTATGTTGAACATGTCTTAAGTATGTGCTGTCAGATTATATTTGAAGAAATAATTATGAATAAATGTTATGTACGTCCTTTACTTCCGTCGATATATTTTGTTTGCTATGAATAATGATAGATAAGTACCTACGCAAAAACGTTATAAAGAGAAAATTAATTAAATTTTTGTTGGGAAATTTGTAAGGTTTTATTTATAACCAACATAACCGTATGTACATGTATACTAATAAGGAAACAAATATCATGTGTGTAAATCTCCTAAGGTACGATTAACACGAGTAAATTTATTTCTGACAACTTGATAGCGTCGCTACAGCAAACAAAACAAACAAAACCATAAGCAGCAAACCTCAATTGTTATACTAAGTAAGGAAGAACTGAATTTATTGTTTTCAATATTATGATGAAAATCTAAATATTTCCTTTATTACTTCACAAAAGTAAATATAAAATCATCAGATTATCATGAGATAAACCCTTTCTTAGTGCTATTTTAATAGCTGCACGCTTTGTAATAACAAAAGGAATTCATTTATATTATCACTAGAAAACTACACAGAATCAAAAATGTTAAAAAGTTTCTAATGCCATAAAGTTTATTTTCATTGAATTTACTACGTAAGTAATTAAACTTTCTAAGAACAACAGAAAATGAGAAAATGTTTCAATAAATTACATAAAACTACAAAATTACAATATGATAATACGCCAAATTTTCAATCGTACGAAAATCAACAAAATCAATTACAAAAGTCAATAAAAAACAACCAGAGCTGAAAAAACAAAAATGTAAATATGCAGTAATAAAAAATCAGTGCAAATTAAATTATCCAGTAGCGATAATAATGAAATGAACAAATGAAATGAATGAATGAGCGAAAGAACGATTGCAAGGGCATTATCCTTGATAAAGGATGAGAGCATATCTTCATATAAGCACATAATACGCGCACACACACACACATACACCTACGTCAAATTGAAAATAACGCAGTGACAACAGTTAAAAGTTCACATACATACACAGACACACACACACACTCACACTCACACTCACACTCACACACAAACACACGCATTCATACTTCTGTTTGTGTGACAATAAGAGAAATAGTATTTTTCGAAGCAATTAAAAATCTGGCTTATATAATAAAGTAAGTAAAATTTGTAATGAAACACTGGGAGACTTACAACCATACACTCACACACAGTGTCACATCGTTCTTATCAATGTTGTAATTAAAACGCAACACTTTAATTGTAACCGCAATGCTATGCGATGCGTTGTAATGCGTTGTGATGTGATAATGAAATTTGGTGAGTGTGTGTTTGTGTGTGTGGAGCAGTAGAGCAGAGGAACTGAAACTGAAGGGTTGAAAGCAAACGAAAATAACATTTCCTTGGCATAAATGTATTTGCAAAGTGCAAAAAAAAAAAAATAAAGTGTTTGCGGCAAAATGACAGAAAATGATGGCAAAACTTAAATGAGATTTTTCGTAAGAGTGTATAAATTTACATACACAAATACTTACTCGAGTAAGAAGCAACAACTATTTGTGCCAACAACAGCAACCATGCACTCATCATCCATTGTCAATGATATGTGTGAGTGCGAGTGTGTGTGTGTGTGTGTGTGTGTGTGTGTGTGTGTGTGTGTACATATGTTCGTATATAAAGTGGAAACTGCTCACAGTATTTAAATATGTAAGTATAATGAAGGCAAGAAAGAAAAATATTACAGACAAACACTTATGTACTTAATTCATTTGCACATATGCATTTAAAGTGCGACACAAGAAGAGAGTGAAACAGCGATTGTAAAGGCGAAGCAGCTTAAGCAGATTAAACCAGAAAAAATTCTTTCTTGTTGTTGGTTGCGAAAATTGTCTTTGGAAAAGTTCTTCACTACTTAATACATATGATTTTTCTTCATCTTTATCACTAACGTCATTGTCATCATCATCAGCACTATGTGCCATACATACATATGTTGGTGGTTTCTACTTTCGTCCTTGTAACACTTAAAATTAACAGTAAAGCTTTTTCAACCTACATACTACACACATACATATGTAAATACATATTTACACACAAATGCATATGCACATAAATGCATACATTTGTATGTATGATACGATAGTGAAAATTCTTCCCGGTGGAAGTTGCAGAAGGCATACTGAGTCAAAGAAAGCAACTGGTGTTTTAGGCACAAATATGTGATTTATCAAAATCTTTGTTTTCCGGGACTATACTGATTGAGTGTGGTCGCTGTGGCGTAGTGTCCGGGGTTCAAATCTCGGCACAGGCAAAATCAAAAAGGAGGCGCATACAAATTAAACCGTGACTCAACTAACGAAAATTCTCAACAAAAATAATGGAAGTTTGGATTTTAAGACAACTTTGCAGCAGACATCAAAGTCATAGGACATCAAATTAATAAATATTATCAATAATAAAGGACTTGAATTGCAATGGTAGTATGTGTGTATGAAAAATTTGTCAAATTACTGTTGGCACTCTTCCAAAAAGTTAACAATCATTGTTGATTTTTAAGTCAATATTCTAAAAGAGGTTTTTGTTGGTAATGCGAGACATTTGGCGTCCCGCAGCATATGTTGTCTCCGGGACTTGAAAAAATTAGCCGAATTCCGTGACATTCCGCATAATACGGTACAGTTTTGTACTCTAGATACATCCGGAAAATAAATTTTACTCAAGAAAAGACCACCTCTGCCTAAGTATGAGTCGCTTCATTCACGAATACCCACTGAATTTCCCACTGGCTTTCATTAAACTTTCTCATACGCACTCGTACTTCGACCATGGCATAATTAATTTCAAGGATCTAGTTTTTATTTGAGTGGATGCTGTGAATCTTCTTCTTCTGCATATTACTTATGCTACTACCGCATACTACTTAATCCTCATCTTTACCTTGCTGCTCTTGATTTTCCTGCAGCCGCTTTAGTTGTAGTTGTGCATAGTTCTAATTGTAGAATCGTTTTCTTGATGCTTTAATGCTTTACGTTTGCGGTTAAATAAAATGCTAATTTTACTTTTAGCAACAAGGCTAACAATTTCGACAATGATTATTGTTTAAGCTTGCTCATCAATTTTGAGTTTTAATTGGCGCATAGTAAATCGTAAAAGAAAATTGCGTTTGATTTTAAGTGTGAAAAAGATAAAGCGAGAGAAAGTTTCGTATAAATAATTTTGTTATAGGGTGACACTTAATAAGTGTTTACAACTTTCTTCGCGCTATAGAAAAGTATTGTAAATTTTTCTACAATTTTTTTCATTCTTGTATTATTCTAACGGGTGATTTTTATAAGAGTTTAGTTTTTGAAAATGACAGAAATTTTAAAAAAGTGAATAAAATTTTTATTTGAATCGATAAATCAATTTCTGCCATTTGCATTTTAAAGATAATTTCACTTAAATGTTACCCGCGGCTACGCTTCAAGTGGCCCATTCTGAAGGTCCAATTTTGGCACATTTTTCACACATTTCGGCCGGAATCTCACAAATAACTAGTTCAATGTTGGCTTTCATAGAAGTAATCGTGTTTGGCTAGTCCCTATAGACAAGAGACTTAACATAGCTCCACAAAAAATAGTCTAACGGGTTCAAATCACACGATCTTGGAAGCCAATTGACTACACCAAAACGTGAGATTAACTGCGCACCAAATGCGCCTCTCAATCGATGTATGGTTTCGCGTGCAGTGTGGCATGTGGCACCGTCCTGTTGTAACCACATATCGGCCGAGTACAATTCTTGCATTTTCGGCAAAAAAAAAAGTCTGTTTTCATCGAACTGTACCTTTCTCCATTGACCGTAACGTTACGGCCTTCATCGTCTTTGAAGAAATACGGCCCAATGATGCCGCCTTCTCATAAACCGTACCAAACAGTGCATTTTTCGGGATGCATTGATAGCTGCTGAATTGCCTCTGGCTGGTCTTCACTCCAAATATGGCAATTCCGCTTATTCACGACTCCATTGAGCAAAAAATGAACATCGTCGCTGAAGATAATTTTGCGATAACACACATTTTTCACAGAGTACGAATTTTGATATTAAATTTCAATAATTTGCACACATTGTTCAAGCGTAAGTCTATTCATTATGAAATGGCAAACCAAACTGAGCATAAATCAAGTGACAGCTGTCAAAAAGACCAACTCTGAAAAAAGTATTGCCAGATTGAAAACCACACTTTTAGAAAAAACACCCTTTATGTAATCGAGAGTACATCTGATTTAATTTTTGTGTGATATGGATTTCATTTAGTTAATTTTTTTACGATGTAAAGTAATCAGTGCGCTGTGATTGCATTCCTTTTCTCATTCTTCTTCCTTCCTTCTTCCTCCCACCTATCAATCTTCCTTCCAGTCAACACAATACTCTGCATTAATAGAAAAATAAAAAAGGAATTCTAACATTACAGCCAGCTTTTAATTGTGAGATTAGGCGGCAGCTTCGCATTGCTCGTTCGTTCGTTTCTCGTGCCGTTAAACGATTTAAGCAGCTGGGTCATGAAGTTGATCGCCCAGGAAGAGGAAGAAACCATACCGTTAGTACGCCAGGAATAGAGTATGTGATGGGACCGTCATGGTATGGGATGGGATTTGCGCAAATGGCAAGAACCCCTTCATTTTTGTGGAACAAGAAGTTAAAATCAACCAAGATGTGTAGTGCCGTAAAATGTTAGTGGCTGTGGTACTCCTCTGGGCCCGACAGCACTTTGGCGCTAATGATTGGACGGTCCAGTAAGACTCTGCTCAGCTCACAGAGCTAAAACTACACAAGAACGGTGCAGGGCTCATTTTCCTGATTTTATCACATCTCAAGAATGGCCACCGTATTTGCAACAGTTGTTGCGTCGTGAATGCGACCAAGTAATATTGAAAGAGCTGCGGCATTATGTTGTCTTTTTATTTACAATAATTTTTTTTTTGTCCAAAACTGTTGAATACACTTATTAATTGTCACCCTGTATTGGCTTTTTGGGATCCAGGGATATTAGTTTTAGAGCGTTTAGGGCGTTTAGAGTTATACTCTGGCCATTTCTGCTTGATATATTATATTTGCACGTGAGTTCAGTCATACATCTCACCTTTGCTTGGCTTACTATCACTGTTTAAAATTTTTGCATGTAGATTACCAGCGGTGTGGTATATTGTAACAGCGGCATTGTTGACATTTTGTAGCTGTAAAGAATTTCGCATTTAAGTTGTAACACATTCTTAACGCTGCTGCGTTATTTTAACAACTTATACGTCAACAACATGCATCCAAAGAGAGAAAATCATACGATCATATTTGTAAGATATTTCTATTTTCTAGCTATCTCTTCCAGTGTTTCATTGGAGGAAAATAGTAGTAGATACTAGAAGCGGAAACGGAAACGGAAGCGCTGGTAGTAATTACATAGTAATACATACATAGCTGTAGTAACATTAAAACTTTTTGCATAATTCTCATAAGAAGAACATACTTTGAAATCAGGGTTACCAACTGGTGAGTTTTCACCAGAAGTTTTCGGAATTTTTACATTTTCTTTTTCGGCTTCGGGTTATGTCGATTTCATTCATGGAAATCGGTTAGCAAAAATTTAATTTTAGAAATTCTTGAAGCTCATTTCAACTTATCTGTTTATTACAGAAGCTTAGAAAACAATATTTTTCTAAACATTCCTAAGCTAAAGTTATGCTTTGGTGGTCGCTGTGGTGTTGTGGTAGTGCATTAGACTGCTACGCAGTGTCCGGGGTTCGAATCTCGGCACAGGCAAAATCGAAAAGTAGAAAAGATAATTTTTCTACACGGCACCACCTCTTGGCAGGCAATGGCAAACTTACAAGAGTAAAAATTGCCTATGAAAAGCTTTTCACTTCGCCGTTCGGATTCGGCATTCAACTGTAGGTCCCTTCCATTCATGTACAAATATAACACGCACAACATGAGTGGATGCGAAAAGCTCGGCCTAGGCCCTCCATGGGCTGTTGTGCCATTAAAAGTAAGTAAGTAAAGTTATGATTTCGCAGAGTTGGTAACACTATTTAAAACACTACGAGGAACACTACTAGCGCATCAGTGACGAAAACAACAACAATAACTAGTAAAATCATTTGAAAAAAAACAAAAAGAAGTAGAAAAATAAAAACCAATAGCAAAATATTTTGAAGCTACGCGCGGGCTTTAATAGCGAATACGCGCTGATAAACTTAATTGATGAAAAATGTTCCGTGCGAATATTTGATGCACGTTTAAAATTATAAACATTAGCGTTGAGTACAAGAAGATAAGATGATGCGCCATTGGCTCTTATTCTTTCAATCTCTCTCTCTCCACCTCTCTCTCTCTCACTCTCTCTTTCGTTACCAAGCAAACGTTACATTTAAAGTTTGGCAGGATATTTGAAACAAAGCGCATTACTCTCCACAGGAAACAATGGCGCGAACAATTCGGAACGTCGATTTCTTTTCATATCTTCACAAGGTTAAATTTTTATATATGAATATTAAGTGTTTATTATAACTTGAATGAAATGGAACTCATGCTTCTTTTAAAGGTTTTGATTTCATGGAAATAAAGAATATATAGGCAGCTATGCAATCATAAGTAACAAGCTGCATCTTGATTGTTGCCATATTTTGCGATTAATTTTTTGGATTTTTGTTAAACAATTTTAAAAATACAAGTACTTATAATTAAGCTCTTATAAATACTACAAACATAAATTTTTGTGTAAATTTCACAAGTTGTTTTCTTGCAAAATTTAATTAAAATCAAATGCCGCCACCCGACAACATGGAAAGATTGCAATTTCCAAAACGAGAATAGCAGAGTCGAAAATTTTTGGAGATATTGAGGAGATAAAGAGAGGCTGGGTGCAGTGCAGCGTGTTGTTAACTACTATAATGACATTATTCTATTTCGCATAATAAACTTTACTCAGAAGTATAATTACAGGCAACAACGAAAAAGGAAGAAAAACTTCACGTACACAAGCAGCAATTCAGGCTGACAACGAGCAGCAGCTGCAGCTGCAAGAAACAACGAAACACGAATGACGATAACAAGCAAAAGAAAGAGTAAGCAAGAAATAGATACTGGCATACTAGGCACTTTCTGGCACTGCATGGAAGTAGCAAGAAATTTGTTCGTGTATTAAGAAAAATATTTGGGAAATAGTTATTTAAGTTTTGTATACAATCTAAATAAAGGAAAAAAAAATTGAAATTAGAACACTGGAACACGAAGCGCATGAAATATAAAGAGCACAGTTATTCTAAATATTTTAAATACTTACTTAGTTTTGAGCGCTCGGATTAACTACTTTCGAAGGATTTTGCACAATTACGAATGCATAAATTAAAATAAGCAGCAAAGAAGTTTTGCCCGTAATCATATTCCTACAGACAAAAGCTACATAATTTAAATCAGTGAGCAATCAGTGTTTGTTCACTTTACGATGCCTGCTTACATTTTGTGATATCTTTAATTTCTTGACTGGGTTTCGACAAGTCAAAGTATTAAACTGTGCTTGGCAGTTCTGCTGCTCCTGTTCCTGTTGCTGTTGCTGTTGCTGTTGCCACCTGCACTAAGAAATGATAATCACCAGCTTGAAGCAAATACGAAATACTTTCCTGAGTACCTACCGAGTACTTAAAATAAATGCAGGAAATGTTTTTACACTAAACATACGTACGTACTCTTTAGCCGTAGATTGTACCTCTCCAGTTTAAAAACCTGAAATAGGTCAAGTTATCTTGTTGCGAACACATACAATACGAGTGAGTGTAAGCGTATAGATATTTGACTGGTTTTGACTGCTGCTGGAAAACTTGTTTAAGATGAGAATTGAAAAGCTCATCACTGGTAGCTTTGCATTAGCTTGGGCTTGGGATGGTTATGGAAAGACTTTTCGCCTTTTTCTATAAAATTGCATTTCTATTTTACTTGTTGTTGCTGCTGTCGTTTCATTACAAAAGGATTTCGTAAGGGCAATTAAAGCTGCTGCTAAAGACAAAAGTTACCTTAATTGTTGTTACTTCGTTTTAATTTTCAGAGAAGGAAATTCAATTCTGTAATTCCAGAAAATGAGCTGAAAAATGTTTTTAATTTAAAACAAGCAAATGAGTTAAATTTCACTAAGGAAAATAAGGTTTTTTATGTAATGGAAAATAAAATCTATTGTGAAATTAATTTTAAATCCCAATTAAGATTCAGTGAATATCTTCTTATGTAAGCATGTAAAATAGTAATAACGCATGAACTTCATCCCAACGGGAAAGGTAGTGCTCCAGAAACTTTAACTGGACTGAAGCGCTCTTCTGTCTTTACATTTATAATACAACTCATATACTTTTGACATACATTATATGACATTGGACGGGAACGCTAGAAGACCGCCCATAAAAATCACAAGAAGAGCATGGCTGTTAAGAGCACAGAAAGAAACTCATACACTTATATGTTATTAAAAACCGATTAACATTTGTTGTCTGAGTAATATTTAGAAACAAATGTTTCACAATCTTTAAAAAGTATTAAGTACTTCTTATAATTATCCTTCTTCTTCTTCTTTTAATGGTACAACCGGCCATGAAGGGCCTAGCCGAGCTTTCACATCCACTCATGTTGTGCGTGTTATATTTGTAAATGAATCCAAAAAGCTTCTGATTACCAATTCTAACTCTTGTGGGGTTGCCATTGCCTGCCAATAGGTGGTGTCAGGTAAAAAATTTTTTTTTTTACTTTTTGATTTTGCTTGGGCCAGGATTTGAAAGCAAAAAGTCAGCGCTCCTAAAGAACATCTTTGGGAAGCAGTCAAAAGTTTTAACGTTGGGTTGGTACTAAGTGTGTGTGTGAGTATGAGTGCGAGTGTGTTAGTATGTGTGTGTGTGTGTGAGTAAGTGTGTGTCTCTGCTTATGCATTGTCTGTTAGCTCATTGTTGTCTCTATCTTCATGAAAGTGTCTCTACCTTCAACGAAGTGTAAATGAGACTAATAAGAAATTTTAACCTGAGGTTAAGCGCATTAGCGACACTGAGCTAACGTTAATGCTGTCGCTTACACTGTCTTCTTCTTAATTAAAACTTAGATGTGTGCACTTATGTGTAATGACTCAGCTCAGAACATTTGATACAATACTGAATTCAAACCATACATGGAGCCTAGCCTAAGCTATAGAATTCGCATTTTTAAAAGAGTAAAACAATTACGACTCAAACATTTATGTTCTCGACGAAAAATTAAAAAAGGAACTGACATATAAATATCCAATTCATAAGTCCCAGAATATTTTTTCCTATCCCCATATCACACTCTTTTTTATATTTTTTTATTTTAACATTCCACACACAGAGTAGGGTGTATCCTTATGAATGCAGAGCATTGTGTTGAATAGAAGGTTGATTGATAGGTGGTAGGAAGAAGGAGGGAGAATGAAGGAGGGAGAATGAATGAGGGAGAATGAATGAGGGATTGCAATCACACAGGACACCGATAAAGAGCCAGACAGCCCTTGTGACAAGTGTTATGCCTTTACCACAATGAACTTTAGTTTATCAGTGTCGAATATGACCGCATGTAGAGCCAAAGACTGAGCTTTTCGCATCAACTCATGTTGTGCGTGTTATGTTTGTACATGAATGGAAGGGTTCTACAGTTTTATGCCGAATCCGAACGGCAAAGTTAAAGGGCTTTTCATTGGATGTACGCAGCAATAGTTCGTCCAAAACTAACATACGGTGCAAAAGTTTGGTGGTCGAGTTCAGAGAACACCGTGTGTAAGAATTACAGGAGCTAAGTATAAATAGTTGTCCTATGGAGCTTTTGAACGTAATGGTAAATCTCCTTCCTAATAAACTACATATCGCCTTCACTAGTGATGTCATATGTTTTTAAGCTGAAGGTCTGACGATTAGGGAGGCTTTCCGACTAACAGAGAGACATATCACACATAGGTACAAGGTCGCTTTTTACCGACGGTCAGGCAACAATAAAAGCTCTTCTAACCACCATCATAAAGTCAAAGCCAGTCAAGGAATGCAGATAAGTACTGAGCGAGCGGGAATGGAAAAACTGCTGAGCACGCTCAGGGGCTTTTATTGACGAATTCGAAGAGGTCCTCCTGGTTGTCAAAAGAAGCATGTATCTGCAATGTCTTCAACTAACTAATCGGAAGTGCAAGTCAGTTATCACCCTCATGTCTCGCGAGTTCATAAACATGGATCATACCGATACTGCTAGTCTAACGGCATCATAAACCGATCACTGATGTATAGGTGATTGTAAAAACTGCATATTTCTTTATATCTAGGAAAAAACAAAGCTTTCTCACATCTTTTGTGAACGCCTCGCCTTGGCAAGGACATTCACAAATTCTTTGGAGGGTATTTCCCCGATAACTTATCCGATTGTTTGGCGATTAATCAAAAAAATATGATAGCATACTTATACTCCACCATCCACCAACCCATATCGGTTTAGTAGTTACCATCTATTTAATGTTCGGTGAGGCTGTGATCTTCAAACACGCTACAACCTTATTTCTGACCCAGATTGTTTGTTGTAGGTCAACTTTCATGCACAAATATAACACGCACAACATGAGTGTGCGTAGTCGATACTGATAAACTGAAGTTCATTGTGGTAAAGGCATAACACTTGCCACAATAGCTGCCTCTTTCTCTATCGGTGTCCTGTGTGATCACGTTCACTCTCTCACCTATCAATCTTCCTTCCATTCAACACAATGCTCTGCATTCATCGGGGTACACCCTGTGTGATGATGTAACAATAACAAATAAAAAAAAAAATAAAAATAAAAAATTCTGTTCTGAAGATTACCAATATCTCAAATTCTTATCGATAGAGTTTGAATTCACGAGACTTTAATCCAGAACTGAAGTTCTGATCCAGTGAGATTTGATAAGAAAAGTCCCACTAAGTTTCATACCTATTTAGTAAATTTCGATCTATATAATCCAAATTATTTAAGAAATTTATGTATAATTAATTACTATAAATTTTGGTAATGAGCTATGGAAATCCATAAGGCGTTCTGAAAAATGAGTCAAATATGGAAACATAATCAGCGAAGGTCACATATAGTATACATATTAATAAAAGTCTCAAAAAGTTTGTTCCAAAGATCAGATCTATGAAGTTCAAATTTAATAAACTCTGTTCTGCCAACTCTCGACTTTCTATATTATGGAGTAAAAATCTGTTAATGTCCCGTTTCGATGCAATCCTCCAATCATTGCATTTGTGATCTAAGTATAAGGTAACTGGGTATTTTATATCTATGTAATTCCTTTTCCATATTAAATCAAAAAGATCTGAAGTAGAGATGATCTGCTATTTGCATATGACTGAATGTAATATTTTTAGCTTCACTTTATACGTTTTTGCGCACCTTTTTTTCGCACAAACTTTTCACGTTATAAAATTTTTACATTTCATTTAACATTATCGTGCTTGTGACGAGTAGACTTTCTCGACTTCATTTTCCTATTCTTAGCTATTCTATTCTCGCCAGAAAGTTTAAGCCGGTTGCCACTTTTCGCTTGTTGGTTTTTTACGTGTTTTTTCTACAAAAACTCAAAGTTTTTTTTGTAGTTTTTTTGCAATAATTTTGCAACTCATTTGTTGCAATTTTTGTATATATGAAAAAAATACATGATCCGAGTAAAGTCGCATGTAAGAGTATCATGCACTGTGACACAAACATACTCCAACACACACACACTCCCTTGCACAAACACTAGCGTACTGTGAGTTAATGTGAGGCTTGAAAAAATCGCTGGAATTGTGTTTTTACATACTTAGTGTTGCGGATTTAACTTTTGATACCCAACAACTTAACTCATTGTCGTTGTGCCGTTTTTTGTTGTAGTTGCTGCTACTGCTGCTGTCTCTTGTTGTTGCTGATATCAGTTGCAGGCACACTTTGCTTTTAAAATGCGAACAAGAAGAAGGTGACGAAGAACAGGCAACAGAAGGGTGGTGTCGTGTGTTAAAAGGTTTTCTTCCATTTTTTGTTTTTTGTTCTTACATACTTTTTTTTTCTCATCATCTTGTTTCAAATGCTTCCACACACTTTGTTGTGACTTTGTTTTTCATCTTTTTCCTCTTGCATATTTTTAGACTTTGTACTATGGCACGGACAGACAGAGGCAGAAACAACTAACAGCCAAACAGATAGACAGACAGAGAGAAAACATGGTGACTTGTCATTGTCGTCGTCATCAACGTGCGCGGCATGTGTTTACATTCTTTTAAACTTGATGATGACTTGATGATGGTGTGAGAGAGTGACATGTTCTTGTTGCGCAAAAAGACACGAAGTCACGTGTTAATGTGTTGCTTCTTCTTCTTCTTCTTCTTCTTGTTTTCTGATTTGGGTGTAACTTTCAGTCCTACGGCACAAAGAGTGGGAGAGAGGAAGAAGGGTGGGAAAAAACGAGCGAGTGTTTCTAATGACTTAATGTGAGAATGTTGCAAGAATATTCCACGAAAAACATGCATACAAGTAAAAATTAAATAATGTAATAATAATAAGAAGAAAACGAGATTTTAAGTTTGGTTAAGAATTTAACACACACACACACACAAACACACACGTGGAAAAAAGGAATGCTTAAATTTTTTAATAAAAATTCCAAGTATACAATTACTGGTTGGAATTGCAACACTTGGCTCTATTCAATAGAAGCTCACACACACCTACAACGAAGCATTCAGTAAAAAAGCATGAACGCCTCAAATCGCTGCAGGGTATGCTTTCATGTATTTGTATATATGTGTGTATACTGTGTATGTGAGATACCAAAGCATTTGTACTTTTATAATCGTATATTCTACACATAGTAGTAAGTGGAGAGTGTTGCATGCTACTTTTATTAAAGCACATTGCAGCAAAACCTTTTAAAATGCTCTAATTGTAGACATATGCACATAAATACAAATACAGCTTTATTATGTCTGTATGTATAGTACACAGGAGGTAAGTGTGCACAAACACACACATTCAGAGGAAAAAAGCACGTGTCCTTGCATTCTGAGTTTCGAAAAAGAAAGCAAAAAACGAAGAATTGTAGCAAAAGTAATTAATGAAATTACCACATTACATTTACAAACAGGACCAACACACACACTCACACAACAAAAATAAAATAAGATTTTCTCATTTAGTTGTAATAGTGTGGCGCAGCAGCAGCTCGAACAACTGAAGCAGTAGATGAAGACGCCTGCAGCAGTCAGCGCCAAAGTTGAACGACGAAACACAACGAAGCTGCATTCTCTTACTCTCGCACTCTTCTCTCTCTTTCACTCTTTCACTCTTTTTATGTTTATGTGCAATTTTAATATTCTGTTTGTGTGTGTATGTGAGTGAGACGGCTTGTCTTCGCATGTGTATGTGGCTCTTGTTAAATTGCAAAATTATTACTTATGTCTCAATTACTGCACATCCTTGCTATTCATTAGAGATATCCTTCTCGGTATTATGCTCTATGTGGATGTGTGTGCGATACCTTAGCATTTACTTTTCTTTTGATGTTCCGATTCAATTGTGTTCAAGAAAAATTTTCTCGCACATTAAAAAAAACAAATGCGATTTGTTGAGCATAAAGCAGAAATTAATTAATTAAAATGTAAACGTTTTTAATATTAATGAAGATATGAATACTGATTCTGATAAGATCTTCTACATTTTACGAACACCTGAATAATAAAAAAGTATTAAAAATGTCTTAATCTCTTCTAGCTTTTACCGAATTTATTTATTTATTAGGTATTTATTTAATTTTATTATTTGGTAGTGTGGAAAACATAACAGCAATTACTGAAGCTCAGTGATGGCGATATAATTCTTAGGGGCTGGGGCAAGGTAGGCTGCATACCCCTATGGAGCAAACAAACAAAAAAATAATATAGATTGAAAGGCCTTTTTGCACAAAATATGTTGTGGCTTCCTAATATTACCTACAACATCCTTCATAGAATAGAGATCGGCAATCTATTCAGTTTGCGTAGGAACAGAAACTGACCAAACTGTGAACGCAGAATGCTTCGCGAACAACTCACGTACCCGATTAACATTTCCCATTTGATACATCGGATACTCTTTACCTGCGATTTCGTAGTGTCCTGGTGCCGAATAAACTTGGAGGAAAAGTGGACGACGAAAATATCTCCCAGGTAGGTAGGAAGGTAGGTAGCGGTCAAATCAAAAAAGCTGTCAGAGAATATATTAGCTGCGTTTTATTCGCCACTCGCTTCTAAGGAGTGTCTTAACACACGTTTTACCTAATACATTTTTTTTTTGGGTTTAAAATTTAAAAATTTCTTTGATTTAGTTATCTTTGAAAAATATGTCAGTTATTATTTGTAATGACAAACATGTTGATTTATTATGAGTCTGATCAAAATGAGTGAAGCAAAAGAAGTACGTCTTAAAATTATTAAAAATTTTCAAAAAAGTCCAAATTGGTCCTGCAAAAAAAAAGGCTAAAGAGTTGAAGGTCTGCCGTCAAACAGTTAAAGTTATAAAAAAGTTATAAAAGTTATATTTTTCTGTAATTTGTAAAATATTATCAATTAAATAAAAAAAAATCAAAACTCTAAGATCAACCGTTTAAAAATTATTGAGTTTTATATACTTATGTTAAGGTTTTTTCGATCTCACTCCTTAGTTATGTACATAAAACTAGCAGCGATAATGGTATGGGAAACAACAACAAAACTAACTTTATTTTTGAGATCAGCAATTTCCAGTTTACTTCTAAAATGAAAAATTTCATAAAGATCTGTGAATTTTCTTCGGCCATTATCAAAGCTTTATATGGCAAATGATAACCTCAAAGAATAAAAAATTGCCTAAGAAAAGTTTTTCACTTCGTTGTTCAGAATCGTAATTTGACTGTTGTTCTTTCACAGTTCCACAAAATTAATGTATGCGAATGGACTTCTGCGCTTTTATAATTCAGCTTGAGAAAATGCTATCTCACCCAACTTTTCGCTGAAGTCCAATCCAGTTCTAATTGGGCAATCCTCAAATTGTATTGTCGTTTCTGTTCTCTGTACTTGATACGGCCAAAAGGTTTTGCGAGTTCAAAATCTGGCAAAGCTGATCTTACCTAATTTGGGCCGAATCAATTTAATGGTGCTAGCCGTTTTGTCAGATTGCCTCGAGTTTTTAAGATAACGATGTCGAGAAATGATTAAAGTAAGATCAGATCAAAAAAAAGTAAAATCAGATCAAAAACTTTGCCCTTTGCATTTACAAATTCCATGCACAGTGAAATCGAGCTCTGTATCACAGAAACATTTTTCTAATTTAAGCGTACTAAACTGACTTTATATCACTTCAAACGAGGTAAATTCCTTGGGAAACAGATTTTACTTTCAGCCTAACTGGTTTGAGAAGAAGGGGATTCAAGAGAGCCTTCGGAGACTTTTCTCTAGAAAGTCAACTTGTCTAGGAAGTGGTACATTTAACCAATTTTGATTCACCATCATGAGTCCAGATTTCACCAACCACGCAAATAAATGACATAAAAAAGATCAGAGAAATTCTTTTTTTTTTTGTTTTTCACTCAATAAACATAATGCTCGTGTTAACAACAATCTTAAGCTTTTTATCAGCCATTCTTAAGCTTTCTTGAAGTTATTTATGATTGTTAAATAAATCACTTGGTTACAAATTGAGTGTTTATTTTTCTACGAATTGTGCTAAATCATAAATAAAATAATATAACAACTATCAATGAAATCTTTCAATTATGTGAGATTCAAATAGGATCCTATTATTTATTCGCACATTAATCATCATTTTAAAGAGACTTTTTGCAACATTTCGATTATCTAAAAGTAGTACACTTAAAGTTCATTGCCTTAAACTATGAATATAAGTTTGTGCCTCCCATTTTTACCCCTCCTCTTTTAGACACCATCACACTATTAGTTTTATGTACATATATTCAACATATTACATACTTATATATAAAAGGAAAAAGAGAAAAGAGTAGAAAAGAAAAGAAAAAATACTTACTATAAAATAAACTTGGTATCAAATCAACGATAAAACCGAAAATCCCTCAAAAAATATTTCTCGCGTAAACGTCGCACATCGCACATCACCAGCAGCATCAACATCAATGTCACCCCTCAATATTCCTCAAACTCCTCTCCGAATTTACCGTAATTCTATCGTTCTATTTAGGGAATGTCATTCAAGTAGTCAAGTCTTAGTAAGACTGTAAGTGACTTGGCTGAAATCCTTAAGTGGCTTAAGTACATACAAAATACAGCAGAGCAAGAACAACAACAGCAGCAAAATAAAAAAAAGAAACGCAGCCAACTTTAGCATGTCACTGTGTGGAGTTTATTCGCCGTCGTTGTTCGCAGTACGCCGATGTGTGCGACAAGTGACACAATTTCGACGATGTGGCGGCTCTGCCAGAAGAGAAAGCAAACAAAAAGGAAAGTTGAAGTGGTAAAGCATATTGAGGGAATGAAATCAAATCACACAATTCAATCTTTTTCGAAATTGTGTATGCATTTTTATACTTTTATCGTATCGAATTTTATATTTTGAATAGGCATTTGGCACGCAATATGCTAATGAGGCACTTAACGGGATACTACAACTAACGCCGAGCGTAGAGTAGTTGAGTAGCACAGTAATAGGAGATGAACAAAACAGAAAAATAGCAAAGAGCTACTAAAAGAAATAACCTGCTTGCGAGTGTTCGCCGCAATGTGCAGTGAATAGGCAAAGGCAAAGTATACAAAATTTGACTTTTTTTTGTTAGCATTACAACTGGAAAGATTCATTCAAAATTTACTACTGCATTGTTGTAGTGGCAGTAGAATTATGTAGTATGTAGTTATTTCTACTTCCTCTTCTCTGCTTTTTTGGTAAAATTTATGCGCGCTGCATGAAATATGATTGCACGTTAGTATAATTTTTTTTTTTTTTTTTGGTTTTTTTTGTGTAATACCATGCAAATTTGTTTTACAAAAAACCGCAATCAAAATCTGTGTAGCGCAAAAAACTCGTTGAAAATCCAAACAAAAAATAAAAGAAAGTAATAAAAATCGCGCCACACTAAAAACTGATCACCATGCTCACAAAAAATGCAACCATGCGGTACGTAGGTAGGTATTGCACGTACTCGTAGTCGTAATTGTGAAGTGATAATTTATGATTGCGATACTGTTGCATATGCATGCGATAGAATCAAAAAAAAAAAATTTAAATAAAATATTTTATTAAATTCTCCTATATTTTTGTTTTTTGCTATCGCTCTTTGAATAAAAATATTGAATTAAGAGGAAACATTTTTAGTGATAAATTTTGAGGAAAAATGTTTCGGATACATAAGATAAAAATTAAATTAATACGAAAAGGCTATAAATAATCAAAGGAGGCACTAAAGTTTTTCAATATATATTTTTACTTTTAGCAGTGAAGCTCACCAGTGCTTTTGTGTGGGTTTGTTGGACCTTCTAAATACCGTTAGCTGGAGTAGGAGAGCTAGCTGAATTCGATTAATTAGAAGTGACAAAAGAAGAAATAGAGGGAAGGAAGGGAAGGGATATATGCATCTATGTATTTGCCACATATTTCAGTCTGGCTGCAGTTGCACGTTCGAAAAGAAAAAAAGAAAAAGCGTGTGGAAATTAAAAGGAAGGTATGGGTAAGTTAATACCAAATCTGTAGGTAAAGTACAGGGAGGATTTAGAGAAGGCATAGAGCAGGCACAGGAAAGATGTTAAATGTGTAGTGCAGGTTTAGAGAAACTGAAGGGTATGGAAATTGATAGTATGGTGAAGATCTACGGAAAGTAAAAGGGGCTTGGTTATTATAGAAAAAATTCTATGGAAATCGCTGATGTATAAGAAAGTAAGACCTAAAGCTATCCATACACTATCAAGGTTCTTAAAATTGCAGCTACTCACTTCCGATGAAAGCTGAAAAGAAGGGAGAAGGGGGTAAACGCGTTTCTCCACGGTCTGGGCTTTAGACCCATCAAAAGAAAACTAGGTAAACTTTTAGAACAAATCTTCTGTTTTAATGTTTTTAAAAGAGTTTGATCAGCTGAAATCAGTTAGTTTCTGAAAAATATATAAGGACTTATAAGGTGTCAATTTGAACGTAAATTTTTCTTGATTTCAAATGAAAAGCTATCAAATTTACTATTTTTGGTTGATGTTCGAAAATAAATATGGGTTCTGTAAGTTAAATATCCTCTTTTGCTCCCCGAGGCACGTAAGTATTTTCTCTCCGTGGCTCTGCTCCCGTTGCTCTGCGATGTGAGTATCAATATGAACATAATATTTAACATGAGAATGATTTTGTGGTTAGCTTTAATATACCGAATGCAATGTGCGGGTGTTTACAAGAATACATTCAAAGTAGTAAAAATTTTTATTTATGTAAAAAATAATAGAATTTTAAGCATGTGAACGTGCCTGACCTCATTTTTTATGTATAAATCGATGCATATGTATGTATGGAAAGTATATGTACATAAGTTATATACTAAACATAATTTTTGTTTAAATTTTCGTACATATACAGGGTGCCCCGCCTTTTATGCCAGTATGTGAATATTGAATAACTTGAAAACAAACCCGATTTCCATATATGAGGTATTTTTATTTAATTTGGTCCTTTACAATTTATTTGGACTAGATTTTGAATACAACATCAATCATGTGGCCACCGTTACTGACCAAGCAAAATGTTACCTTTTTGATGCATTTTCCATCACTTTTTCGAGCATCTCAGGCGGTATAGCGATGATTTCAGCACAAATGTTTGCCTTGAGCTCGTCAATGGTCGGAGGCTTGCTAGCGTACACTTTGTCTTACACATAACCCCACAAAAATAAGTCCAGAGCGGTCATATCTGGAGATCTGGATGGGCAGTCAATGCCGACATTTTTTGACACCACACGTCCAAGGAATTTTTCTTGCAGAATCTGCATTGTTTGCACAGTCTTGTTGAAACCAGTAACCGTCCACACCATTTTCCCACATTTGTGGTAAGACAAAATGAGCCAACATCCACCGGTATCGATTCGCATCGACTGTTTCGCCTTCTCTAAAGAAAAATGGCGCAATAATTGGCTCAATCGACGACCCAAACAGTTACTTCTTGGTCATGCAATGGTGATTCATGGATCTCGTGTAGATTTTCCGTTTCCCAAATGCGGCAAGTTTGCTTGTTAACGTCACAGGAGGGTGTGAAATGGGTCCCGCCGGCCATTATCAGTTGATAAATGTGCAAATTATAAAAGTTTTACATACCGACATAAAAGATGTGATCGCTGTGGCGTAGTGGTAGTGCATTGGACTGCTACGCAGAGTGTCCGGAGTTCAAATCTCGGCACAGGCAAAATAAAAAAAATTTTAAGTAGAAAAAAATAATTTTTCTACACGGCACCACCTCTTGGCAAGCAATGGCTAACCTACAAGAGTAAAAATTGCCTATGAAAAGTTCACTTCGCCGTTCGGATTCGGCATCAAACTGTAGGTCCCTTCCATTCATGCACAAATATAACACGCACAACATGAGTGGATGCGAAAAGCTCGGCCTAAACCCTCCATGGGCTGTTATGTCATTATAAGTAAAGTAAAGTAAGACATAAAAGATGGCACACCCTGTATTTATGTATAAAAGATATATACACTTATGGGTATTTATAAATACTTTTACGATCTCCTACATTCTTTTTTATTATTTTATATTGGCCCTTCGCTTTTACTGCTTTTCATTTTTAGCGCCAATATAATTTGTTTATATTTTTTATTTGTTGATGAATTGCAAGCTACATCAAAAGTCAATAGCGTTCAGTTTAATGAAACTATATTCCAATGCCAATCAAAAGCGAAACGCGTAAAAATCAATAAATGTCTGAAGCACGCCTAAAAGTAGGCAAACATTTTTGTAAGTATATGTCTGCAAATCAGCAACAACAAAAATGCTGAGTTGTTCCATATGTATCTCTGTGTGTGTGTGTGTGTGTGTGTGTGAGTGTATAAAAATTCATATAACCTTTTCATGTTCATTAAACTGTTTAGCTCTCACTTTCATATCTTAGCAGCACACAAAATTTTCATTGTACTGCGCCTAAGCGCGTGTGGATGTGTACGTGTGCGTTTCTCTCTGCCTCTTTTTTGAGCGCTGGATTCATGAAATGAAGCATAACGAATCACAGGTCACAGAAAATTTTGGCAGGAAGTCAATATTCTACATACATATAGGTATAAAGGTGTGAGTGTGTGTGCGCCGGAAGCAAAATTGACCTTTTATGAACGCCATCAAACTGCCACCTTTTTAGTGTTGTTGCTGACGGTAGTGTCGCAGGCATCCTCTATCATTTATCACCAATAGCTCTCAGTTGGAAGGAGAAGTCAAGAGAAAGGATAAAAGGAGCAATAACAACAAAAGCATAATAAAAATTTTTATTGTGAAATGCATAAAAAACAATTTAATTTATTGGTATTTGGTATGGTTGAAAAGGAAATAATCGAAGAAATAAATTTTTGTGTTGGGCGAAGAGTGTAAAACGTAATGAATTGGAAGTTGTAGCGACCAACGAGCAGCAACAGCGAAATAACGAAACAACAAATGTGAAAATGCGAAACTGGAAATGAGAATCGAGAAATGTTAAAGCGGAAAGCAGGAAAAAGGAAATTGAGATGAAAATAATGGTATTTCTTTGAGTAAGTATGTGAATGTGAGAGTTAAGCATTTAGTTGCGCATTATAAAGTGGAAAGGAAGTGTGCAAATAATGTGAAGAAACAGGGTGACGGGGGCTTGGGGTATGAGCGTCATAGTTTTCGCGAAGAAGGGAGCATGTTGAGAGCTTAAGGATATTGAAAAGAATTCGTGCGGCTTACTTTCTTCAATTTTGGTTGCTGGCTGTTTTTGCTTTTGGGTAAAATGTGTTCCATTTCCATTTCCAAGTGTGTTAGTGTGTGTGCGTGTGTTTGTGTGTTTGTATGTATTTCACTTCGTTACATTCTCGCATTCGTACTTTACTGTTTTACTGTACTGTGTTGTACTAGCTTTGTTCCGCTTGTTTTTGCTTATTTAATTTATTGTTTTTTCTCTATGTTAAATGTTGCTCGAGGGTATAATTAGAGGAACGTTAATGTGCGAACAAATTGTGCACAAAGTGTTGAGCGTTTAAACCTTTTTGGGAAAACAACAGAACAAAACAGCAACAACAACAATAAGATGAGCTCAGCATGATTTTTTAGCAATACAATTTATGATTATAGCCCGAATACATACTTCGAGAGAAAAAAGTAAGTTTGAAAAGTAACAACAAAAGGACAAACAAAATGGAATACGAATTCGAATTAAAAACGCAAAGCAACACTTTTTTCAACCAAACTGTACATATTTTAAAAACAAAAACCAATAAAAATCTGCAAAAGTATGATGTACGTCGTTCTGTGTGCCCATGTCTGCCTGAGTCTCCTTCTTTCCAAACAATATTCTGAAAAAGTATCGCAAATATTTTGACTTGAATCACACTTCGGAGCATTTGCTCTCTTTATGCTTTTGTACTTGACAGTCTTTAGTGTTCGAGGAAAGAAGCTTTGAAGCACTTCTCCATCGTTGATATGATCGATCGATTCAATTGTGTTTTCAAGTGTATTGCTATTTCTTTGTTTGTATGTTTGCGTGTCGGAGTGTATACGTTTGAGTGTGCGTTTATATGGAAATCACATAGTCGTACAATATATTATATACCACATGAGTGCTCGCATACAATGCAAACACATACAAATACAATTTATGCGCATTATTTGCTATATCACTTGCAGCACACTATCTTCACTTCCGGTTGCAACGGAAATGGCAATACCCACTCTAATCCCTGTCTGTATTCGATTGCATACCACCAACAGCCAGTAACATTGCCTGTGCAGGAAATGATTGTTGCGAAAATTTACTTATAACGTGGAAAGTTACTGCTCAAAAACTTCTCTCTTGAACACAAGAAAATAGCGTGAATTTTTGCTAAAAGCGAAAAATACGAAAATTGAATGCATTTTGCATTGCAAGTGAAAGCTGCAGGTGCGCATGTATTAGAGCATATCTACCTGTATGTTGGTATGAGTAACTGTGTGTGAAAATTTAATGAAAATCATGCAAACATTTTTCTACGCGCTTAATTTGTTACTGTTTCTTGGTAAATAATTTGAAAATAAAAGCAAAATTACCTTAATTATTTAGAAAGAATAAAACTCGAGTTATGAATTATACTAAGTGAGAAAAAGAAAAGTATTCTACTTATTATTAATTAAACTATCATTCTTATTCCGGCATCTGAGCGGTGTGGTATGACTAATGTGAAACTGCGTTACTGCTTTCCACTTTGTATGAAAGCAAATTTGCCCTTCTCAGTCAAGACAGGTAGATTTCTTGAACACCCCAAAAATCATTATAAGTATAAAACTACTAGCATGGTAAATATGAAATAATAATTTGAAAAAGTCGATTAAAACTATCATCAACATGGACGAAGAAAGCAACAGTGAAGTTGATCTGTGCAATATTCAATTGCCTTAACTCTTTTTTACTTTTAATGGCACAGCAGCCCATGGAGGGCCTAGGCCTATTACAAACCTAGCCGGAGTCAATATAAGTAGCAAAGTGAATCAAATATAATGTTTGGAAGGATGGGAAGAAGCCCGAGAACCTGACCTACGAGTGCAAAACAGTTCCTCAAGCACTCAGGCTATGTAGCACATTGTACTTAAGGTGATAGCAAGTAAGGGGTTAGAAAAAAAGAGTGAAAAAGTCGAAAAAGGGGTTATAGGGGGACTACGTTCTCTTCCGCAAATTTTCCGGATTCTCTCAAAAATCTCAGAAGATCGCAGAAGGGGAAGGAGTGAACTTTGTCCATTCCTGTGACATCGAAACCCAAAATGCGCCATCTCGTTCTGGCAAAGGCGGGACATGTGCAGAGAAAATGCTCTGTGCTGTACACCTCTTCCAGACAAGATGTGCAGGTCGGCTTCTCGGTGATGCCGATTGTGGTCATATGATGGCCCCATGGATAATGTGCTGTGATGAGTCCCACCATTCGGCGAAGGTCCTTCCTTCCTACTTTAAGAAGGAATTCTGCTGCCTTCCTGTTTGGACAAATCAGAAAACACTTAGCCGCTTTACAGATGTCCAGCGTCTCTTATGTAAATCATTAGCATAAGATTTTATTCAATGCATGGCACCTGCCAAACTGGTCCCAACTATTGGCTCTGGTCCCAAAGGCATGTTCTTTGATCCACAGTTGGCCAAATCGTCGGCTTTCAAATTCCCAGGAACCCAGATAAGATGGAGCTGATTCAGTCTTGCGACGGATCCAAGTTTACTCTTACACTTTGGACAATCTTTGAAGTAATTCTCGCGTTCTCCAGAGCCTTAAGTGTAGCCTGACTGTCACTACAGACACCTTTACGTTTCCCGCGCCATTTTCATTCAATTATCTATTCCGCTACTTTAAAGATGTCGAAAACTTCTGTCTGGAATACAGTTGCCAACCCACTCAAGGAAAAGTAGCAATGGACACCTTCGTTTAAGTGCCATCCAGCTCCAGTACCTTGATCGGTCTTGGATCCGTCAGTGAAGAAGATATCCGTCAGATTCTCCAGCACGACTTCTGGATTGCTCCATTGTTCACGCTTCGGGAAGCTAACTTCATATTTTCTTCCGAAAGTAACCACGGGTATGAGGCAATCTTTCGGGGAAAGTAGCAATGGATATTGCTCTGATAACAAAATGAAGATTTCTCCATGACCCGAAGTTCTGTTATCGAACCAATACCCATAAGAGTATAGCCGACATGTCGCCTTCATCGCTTCTTGTTGGATTTGTATGCCCTGTGGGAGCAAGTCAAGCATGGCGTTAAGGGCGTCTCCACAGGTGGTAGTCATGGCGCCCGTTAAGCTAATGCATACGCTTCCTTGTAGCCTGTTCAGCGCCAAGACTGAGGATTTAACCATAGTTCGGCGCCGTTAAACCACCGCAGCATATATGATTATCGGTCTGATATAATGTTTACTCATCAAAATATCTAAAACATCTAAATTTATCTAAAAATTGATTCTTGTTTGTATTTGCAAGGTAAATCTTACTCATCAAAAAGTAAGTATTATTCGTCATAAAAGTTCTTATAACTTTTTTGGAACCTGTCAAAATAACTCTTCTTAAATGTTGATATTATTTCATACGAAGTTAAGATTACCTTCCTAAACTTCAAAATTACTTTTCCAAAACGCAGATTGGACCACTTAAAGTTACTCTTACTCTTTGGGGCATTTTAAGGAGCAACGTAAAATGGGTGATTAGCTTTTGTAAAAGCTTTTTGCTCTTAACTTTGATTCGTTTTCAATAATACTGTGATGATATTTCTAGAACAACGGCATTCGCATGCATGCATGTATGTATTTAGAACGACTAGTGTACATTTTTATGTACATATATGTGTAGTGATTTGCAGTGGTATAAACACATATATATGTAGTTTTTACACATCTGCGCCATCCAAAGACTTCGGAATATATTAGAATAAACACCCCGAAAAAGCTTCGCGGTTCGTGGCTATGTTAAGAAATGACGTAAAACATAGCATCGTCTCAGCGACAACATCTACATAACATAACCTTTTCCACCGTACCAAAGCCGGGTTAAAATTTGACATATACCACATTGTAAACTCTGAATATATATGCAGATATGTATGTTCTGTGCAACATGTTAAAACCCAATGGAATAATTCGTTAAAATGTCTTATTTCGCTGATGCTGGGATTAAAGATAGCTAGTGATGGGCTTACACCCGAGAAATTACCAATTTTTCTACAATTTTATTCTTTCGCACAACGATAATGGTACGCAAAAAGAGTATTTCCAGTGCTCGCTTAAAGGAAGGCAAACAGATGTAACGCGGTGAAGCTGATTTCACAAATATTATTTCTATTTTTTGGCCCTAAATTATGAAAATTATGTAAAATAATATTTTAAATCACTTTGTAATATTGATTGATTCTTTTATGAGAAATCACAACCTTTCAGAAAGAGTAATTTGTACGGAGAGTGTAAATATAGGCTGGGCTGCAGATCTAAAAAAGTTCAGACAGTGCCATCTCGGAATGTTGAAAAGAATTGTGAAGCAAAAATATGCGCTCTAAAACTGAGTAAATATGGAACTTTATGTAATTTTCGAATTTTCTCAACTTTCTGGCCAACAATTTTAATATTCGTAATTGTGCAAAAACTTATTTTTACTTACTTACTTACTTACTTAGCTGGTACTACAACCGATGATCGGTCTTGGCCGCCTCTAGAAAGCTTCGCCAGTCACCTCTGCTATGCGCGCACTGGCGCCAGTTGATAAGGCCAAGTGCAGTCAGGTTGCCCTGCACCTGGTCTTTCCAACGGAGATTAGGACGTCCCCTTCTGCGTGTTCCTCCACCGTGGTTCGAATAAAACACCCTTCTAGCCGGTGCGCTTTCTTCCATTCGCTCAACATGACCCAGCCAACGAAGCCGCTGGACGTCTATACGCATGACAATGTCAGTGTCAGCTCTCCGTTCCATGTTATTCGATACAAGTCGTCCACGCATATTGAACCGTAGATCTTACGGAGTATCTTCCTCTCGAACGCTCCTAACAGCCCCTCATCAGTGATGGTCAATGATGATGGTCAAACTTATTTTTACAAACTACAATTCTTACTAGTGTTTTAGTTACAACGTTCTGCATTTCTAGGGTAAGTTGGTGTTTCCTGCCAAAAATTTTTATAAAAGGAGACCTTGGACATGTACCTTTTCTAAGCCAAAATAAATGTTGATCAATGACCCTTCACCCTTCCATGGTTTGTATTGATCTAAAGACATCCCAATCCCAGACTTTACTTCAACTTCAAACATTCTCTCCAGACGATCATATTTCATTAAATCTATTTAAAAATTTATTGTCTATTTTAATTTATGCCAAGTTTTTGTGTTTATGGAAAATATGCCCACATAACATTTGAACTAAATGAAATGAATACAATATGCCAGCATCTACATACTATTTTCACGCTCCTATATACCTACACATACACACTGCATGTTTAAGTATGTAAGCGTATTGCTATTAATGGAAACTTAGGTCAACTGATTAATTACATATCAAAATAGTTCAATGAAAACTTTTGTTTCTTTATGTTTTTTGTTTTGTGCTGCTACAATTAAACTATAGAGCAGCAGGAGCAGCACAAAATTCTGTTGTAGTAAAGTCAACATGTGGTGACCTAATAAGCACCACCACCTGAAAAAAATCGCTTTTAGCAAAATTTAACTTTTCGCAACAACAAAACAACAATGGAAACAGCAGCAGCAACTCTGAGTACCTCTACATAGCAGCAAATCAGCAGCAATAAAAACAACTAGCAGCAGCACCAGCTACAACTAGGAGAAGTACGGACTAGTTATGGCGCAATATTTTTCACATGCTCACGTTAGAGTTTGGCGTCATACAAAAAAGAAAAATGAAAAAAAGCAAAATAATAATAAAAAACCAGCAACCTCTTTTGGCAATTATGTGAAAGTAAAACTTTTTGTGTATGTGTATGCGATCGTGTTCTATATGCACATAGAGGTGTGCAACGTATGCGAGTAAATATATGCATAGTTACATCATATGTATACAACATATTGATTGCAACCAAACTGCATACATAGTTACATACACATGAACCCGAAAACTTAAAATGGGTTAACAAACTAGCAAGTTGAAACATTTAAAAGCAATCAAAGTAGGTTAAAGGGTGTCAATGTAGTTCATACATATGTATGAGTATGTGTTTGTATGTTTGATTGTATGTGTTTGCTGCAGTATATTTAGGAAAGTCTGCACCAGCTTTTACACACGAAATAAGCTATTATGCTATTAAGTTTCCTTTTTCTGAGTGTCGTACTTTTAAAATGTTGGCATTTATGTGATATATAAAAAAGTGCACTGAAATTTCATCCAAGTGAATGTGAGAGTGAGTGTGATACTTAAATTGATGGGGTTCCTAGGCTCAACTTTATGAGACGTTAGCAAGTGAAAGCAGAGTGTTTGGAAATACATATGTAGATAGTGAGAGCACATGAAGTAAGCACATGAAGTATGCAGCAGATATGAATCAATTCAAGTGAATAGATTTTTCCATCATCCTTGGAAAAGGGTACAATTAAAAAGTTTTCCTTCTTGACAATAAATTATGCCGTTTTTTTTCTTGCTTGTCTTTCTTCAAAATTTTTTTTATAAAGAAAATTTCAATATTACTTTTTCTCTTTTCATTGTTGTCTGAATTTTGAAGCATACTTTGCGGCTCACTTTTTTGTCTTCAAACAGTGGTTATCTCTATGTTTCAGATTTATTCGCTTGTATTATTAACAACAACAAAAATTAGTTAAGCAGATACTTACAAAAAGTCAAGCCTACAACGACCAGCCAGTGCATTAAAAGAATTGCTATTATCATAGAAAAGTATATTTTTTCTTGATGTACCAAAAGTGGAACTTCTGTACTTTCCACTTTTTAACTATCCGAATTCGTTTACTGTAAAACTTTGAAAACATATAATCAATTTTTGGCATCAGTAGTATAGACTAGTTAGCCTGACAAGAAAAATTAAAAGTAAAACAGTAAGTACCAGTAACAGAAATCTATGTACTTTCTTTTATGTATGTAGTAACTGTCGTCTGAAGTCGATTGACGGGTAGTCGAAAAGTTAGAAAGATCTTTCTGAATTCTAATACGACAATTCAGTAATTTTGTGCTAAGCCTAGTACTAATTTTCCTTTATAGATTTTGGCCAGCTGAACTCGAAAATTGAATTTTAAAAATAATGATTTTTAAGGTAGTTTAACAATTGTTAATGGTTCTATCTCGAGTTCGAAGCGACCAATCTGATCGTAAAAGGCAATTTACTGTTTACAAGGGTAGATCAATAAGTACCTGTGAGTGAAGACAGGTGGCGTTGCTGAGGAAAGTTGGCATTACCGTCGTGTACTGCCATCTGTCACAAGACACCACACTACATTTCAAACTGATTCATAGGTTAGTTTTTATTTGGCAACCATTAGTATCACACGTGTTTGGTGTTATGCGATAAAATGGAAAAAGAACAATTGTTTAGTGTTTCGCGATAAAATGGGAAAATTACAATATCGATCCGAAATTCGCTTTTTATTTTTGGATGGAAAAACATGCGTAGATATAAAAGCGAAGTTGGATGTTGTCTATGGGGACCCTATGAGGTCCAACGAATTTAAATGTGGTCGTACATCTGTTTTTGATGAGGAGCGCCCAGGCCGCCCGGCAGACGTGGTTACCGAGAAAGATTCCATCCATTTGAGAATACATGAATAAAATTGGATTAATTCAAGTTTCCTGATTCAGATTTTGTGGTCCATCAAATGCTTTGAAACGTAAGTGTACATTAGGTCGTACTGCCGCGTTTTAAAATGTGTTCATTTGTGTAAAATGTGTAAATCTCGTTGAATTAATAACATCTTGAAAATGTCTCTTACTTACTTCCTTAGCTGGCACTACAACTGATGATCGTTCTTGGCCGCCTCTATAAAGCTTCGCTAGTCACCTCTGCTATGCGCGCGCTGGCGCCAGTGAATAAGGCCAATTTCAGGAAGGTCACCCCGCACCTGGAGTTTCCAACGAAGATTAAGACGTCCTCTTCTGCGTGTTCCTCCACCGTGGCTCGAATAAAACACACTTCTAGCCGGAGCACTTTCTTTCATTCGCTCAATATGACCCAGCCAACGAAGCTGCTGGATGTGTATACGCATGACTATGTCAGTGTCAGTCAGTATCTTATTCGATACATGTCGTCCACGCATATTGAACCGTAGATATTACGGAATATCTTCCTATTGAACGCTCCTAACAGCCTCTCATCATTGATGGTCAATGCCTCGTGGCGTGGTCGAGAGAGGGCTCTGTTTCTCAATTACCTACTGAGTCCGTAGTAACACCTGTTTGCAAGGCTGAGATTGATATCAAGGCTGAGAATATTTTTGGTATTAATGCTGGATCCTAGGTAACCGAAATCCTTGACGACTTAAAAATTGTCAACAGCAACATTTTGTCCAAGACGCCGTGACTCTTTGTTTGTTGACACAAGGTATTTCGTTTTGTCCTCGTTCATTACTAGACCCACTCGGGGAGACTCTCTTTCCAGGTTGGGGAACTGCGCGAGCATGTCAATATCATCAGCGAAAGCTGGCAGCATGACACTCTTGTAGCAAATAGTGCCAGTTCACAGCTCGAATTATTTTCTCCAGCATAACGTTAAAGAAGTCGCACGATAGGGAGTCTGAAAACTCTTTTGGTATCAAATGGCGCGGAGAGGTCTGTCCCACTTTTCACTGCGTTGGTGGTGTCGGTCAGTGTAATTTTGCAAAGATGAATAAGCTTTGCAGGGATACCAAAATCAGACATTGCGGAGTACAAGTGATCTCTAATCGTGCTGTCGAAGGCGGCTTTATACTCGACGATTAAATGGTGGGTATCGATCTGTTTTTCTCGGGTTTGGGTTTCGGGTTTCCAGGATTTGGCGTAGTCGATGGTGGATTTCCCAGGCTGAAGCCACACTGATAAGGTTCAATCAGTTTGTTGACGATGGGCTTCAGTCTTTCGCACAGTACGCTCGATAGAACCTTATATGCCATAAGCCATCTAGGCCGTATAGGCTTATCCGTCAATAGTTGGCGAAGATCGTGGAACCAACTTTCATATGGATTAGGCAGAGTACTCGGAGCTTCGAATCACTTGCCATGCTTTCATCCGACCATATTCTGCAGAGAAACTCATGCATGCGTTTTGTGAGCTCTTGAACGACTCATCAGGCAGGCCATCTGCACCTGCAGCCTTATTGTTTTTCAGCCGAGCGATGGCTGTTAAGACCTCCTCATAGTCAGGCGGCGGTACTTCAACGCCGTCAGTGATTGGGGTTTCCGGAGTCGATTCCGCAGTGGCGGGATTATTGCCGTCATGGCCACTAAGCAGCTGCGAAAAGTGCTCTCTCCATAATCTCATTATGCCCTGGACATCTGTCACCAGATTTCTGTCTTCATATTTGCAGGAAGGGGCCCCGGTCTTCAAACCATCAGTCAGGCATCTTATTCTTTCAAACGCCACCAGGCCCACCTGAAAATGTCTCAAGGTACCTATATAAGTATCAGCTATCACTAATATCAGCTTGACTGTTTGTGAGGGTAGTAACTATTTCTCTAGCGTGAATTAGTATTTCGGCCTGAAATATACAAGCCATGTTAGGTAGACTTAGAGTTCTAGAAAGTTAGGAAGCTTCATAAATTAAAATCATCACTCTACTCTGTTCTACCAGCAAATCTGTGAGTTAAATATTGAGTTCAGTAATTAAAATCTACCATTGCCTAAAGATTTCTATGTAAATGCAGACAAGTCTATTTAAACATGAGGAAAAATCAAGAACAGACATGATTGGAAAAATGTTTTAAAAATTCAAATCAAAAATTAATTTCCACAATATGCGAGTACATTTAATCTCTCAATACTTACAGTTTCAACTGATACCCCACTTCCAAAGTAACCACATTTTTCAAATAAAACTTACCTGAAATGGAAAAGGGAAAATGCACAATTTTATAAATCTTATAAGACCAACTTCTAATCATAATAATATAAATATCAAACTAAGTAATGCTGTGCAGAAAAAGTCTCTCAGGCGCTAAATCAAATGCAATTTGCATAGCAAAAGTGTAAAATAAAAGGAGCGAAGTAAAATAGGCATGCACCTTTAACAGCCATGAAAAGCAGGCGGCACATTAGACTTTCCGCATGGTTCACAACAAGGGCGGATTCCTATGTGTCAGCCTGCATGCCAGGCAGAAAGCACCTACATACATACATATATACACTCTATGCGTTTGTGGGTATGCGTGCTTGCTGCTTACTGCACACAGAAGTAGAAGCAACGTGGCGCTGCAACTGACTTATGCAGACACAGCCAGTATATCTTGTATTGGAAACTACGCGAAGATACTGCCATTTATGAAATTTTTCCTATTTTTTTTTGTATGCAATTTTTTCTATACAACCTACTTACATTTTTAAAGGAAATGCTGTAATTTTGTATGAATGTAGTAGTAGTAAAAAATAAACGCGAAATATAATTTTTACAGCAGTTTGGCATTTTCATTTACCTTTCTTCTCTTCACCTCAAAATTTTTATTTTATTTTACCACTTATGTAAGTAAGTATGTTATCACTGACAGTGTAGAAGTAGTTGTTGCTGCTGATGCTGTTGTCGGGCCCAACGTTGTCACACATACACACGCACACACACACACACACCCATACTAACACCACAGGAAAAAAGTTAGTAGGTAGTTTCGTTTGTAGATTTTACCCAGAGAAAACGTTTATTAACTACTTCTCTCAGGAACAATTCCAAAGTTCATGAAGTACTAATAAGAAAATGCATCAGGAAGCTGATTAGTTGAAATACTTATATTAAAACCAATGGAGTTTAGGGCTAAATTTATGGTTTAACCTTGGCCCATTGATAGATTAACAATGGGTTTATTTACGGCCTATTGATAGATTAACAATGGGTTTATGTACTGCGACCAATTGGTCTATTCTCAGACAGACCGATCGCACTGAAGAAATTCTTTAAGGATTTCGGTGCTATATGTCGTTATGTTACAAATATCTGGCCAATAGTGCCAAGATATGTGTTTCCCTCCTGCGATTCAGTGTCTCGCAGTTCAGAGGGAAGTGCTCTCTCATCACGTTTTCATCATCACAAAAGCTACAGGCACTGTTCTTCTCTATGCCTAGTTAACAATATTCTGAAAGGAAACTCGTAATGATTCTGTTTTGAGTTAATATACCCAATTAATATCTTTGACCGTCCGAGCTTATTGATTTTAATCCAGTAGTTTGTCCTAGTGATCTCTTCGTCTCTATTAGTTTTAGTTCTTACACCTGCAGAGGGTGCGAGTGCAATGTAATTCTTGGCTGCTGACTGTTGGGCTCCACATATTCTTGTATGTCCAGGATATGGTTATTTTGATAGTTTCACCATGGAATTGCCAGACTAGTTTTGAAGACATATGAAAAGAATTTAGTGCACTGAATGCAGCATGACTGTCTGAGAAATTTGCCCTATTTTAATTTCTACACCTTCGATCGAGGTTGACTCATGCACACAACCTGATTGCACGAATCTTCCCCTTAGGCTCAGAGTGTTTCGATCAAGCTTCATTCACTCCCGCATCTGTTCCTTCTTTTGTTCTCGAGCAGTCTGTAAACCACTTTAATGAATGTGCTTTGAAATAGTTTTCGAACATATATCCCTTATTTCTACGTCTGCTTATTGCTGCTTATAACTTTGAAGTACTTCTCAAAGCCTGGTTAGGAGTTACATGGTTATGGATATTACTGCACAGATGGCTTCCAGCTCTCTATGGCTAATTATTTGCGACCAGGCAACTGCACCGTAGATGAAAAAAGGCTTCACCGTCATGCTGTTTATCCACTTCAGGATATACGAAGTAAATCCCCAGATTTCCCCGTTAATGTGAGATTTGGTGACTTTACTAACTGTGTTGTCTGAATCTTTTCAAATCTTCAAGTGCAGAAGTTACCTCTCCTTAGTGAAAGGTACTAGGGTTATGCCAATGGGTAAAATCTAATACTATTTCTTATGCTGGGTTCTCGTTGCAATGACAGCCAGAGTTCTCGCGGTAGTAAGGTTGTGTTGGTTGTGCGAATAGAGCGCCTGGTTTGGAAATTATAATTTAATGTGTTAAGGGTATTTGGCGATGTGTTTAGTAGCTTGAGAGCAGCAGCACCAGTACCAGCAACGAAGAAGTTATGAAAAGCTGTTGCCGTTTTTACTATATGGGTTTTATTGTATGTGTCCTTTGCTATGAAAAATGTCATTTGCACTCGAGTAGATTTTTATGCGGTTGTGTATGGTACGTGGTTGTAATTTTTTTTAAATTTTTTTCTCCAAGTGCATAAGTAGAAAGTCCATGGAACAAAAAGAAACACAAAAAGACAACGGATATGTTACTGAGAATTGTGTGTAAATTTTATGATTTATGATTATAAAGTAAATTCAAAAGTACATTTGGGCTTGATAGTTCTAAATGCATAGTATTTTTTTTGAAACAGAAGAATTTAAAATTTTTATTCTAGGATGTTTGTCAAATTGTTTGGAAAATATGTTTCAGTATGAAAGTAAACTTTTCATTATTTTTTGGCATGCTATAAGTTTTGAATTCTTTTTACAAAGGAACTCAACTTGGTCAATAGATAAAATAAATTTGGTATAAGCATCCTTTCATCTTTCTTCTTTCTTTTAATGGCACAACAGCCCATGGAGGTCCTAAGCCGAACTTTTCGCATACATCCATGTTGTGTGTATTATATTTTGGCACATGAATGGAAGTGACCTACAGTTTAATGCCTTATCCGAAAAGAGAAGTGAAAAGCTTTTCATATGCAATATTTGGATTTGTAGGTTTGCCATTGCCTTGTTTCAGATTTTACCTGTGTCGAGATTTGAAACACGGACAGTCTACTACCACTACGCCACAGAGACCACATATTTATACTAAACATCATTGACTTGAACTTGACTTTGACTAGGACAGAAAACATCTCGTACCAAGTTCTAATCCAGTTCCCATCCTCCTCTATGTAATCTCAAATTTAAGGTTTTCTCATGGCTTATTTACTGTCTACCTGACATCGGTAACTTAAGCGCTTAAAGCTACAAGCTACAAAAAGGGAAGATAAACGGCAAACAAAATAAAACGCTTAACGCAAATACATAATTTCAATGTAATTAGCTGATGTTAGCGGCTTGCTGCTTACTACTACTCACTCGCTGCTGTTGCTTGCCGTTATGGTCTTTCTGTGTTTAGCTTCATTTATGTGTATTCCAGTGCCCTTAGTATTTTTTGTGTTGTTATCTGTATTCGTATGTGTGGTTGTGTGTGTGTGTGTGCGCTAAATGAAATTCATTAAAATAAGCTTAAAAACGGAAGAAGGTATTAAATTTGATTAAGTATGAAAATCCTTTGCCGGTGCTGCTGTTTTCTTTGTCTTTTTTTTCTTTCTTTTGAATTCACCGTCGTCGACTTAAATGCCAAAACCACAGCAAAACGCAGCACCAGCAGCTGTCAAGCCACAGTGACATACAATAAAATAACCGAAGGTAACCAGCTGGGAAAGGAAATGAACCTGAAGGAATTTATAAAGGAGAAGCATATTTGGGTTAATCAATTGCTTTGGGTAATCTATAAAGTAAATTGCCAAGGAACTTGAAAAGTGGAAAGATACTTAAAGAAAAAATTTCTCGAAAGTGAATACCACCTTGGCGTGGTCGCTGTGGCGTAGTGGTAGTGCGTTGGACTGCTACGCAGAGTGTCCGGGGTTCGAATCTCGGCACAGGCAAAATCAAAAAAAAAAAAAAAGTAGAAAAAATAATTTTCCTACACGGCACCACCTCTTGGCAGGCAATGGCAAACCTACAAGAGTAAAAATTGCCTATGAAAAGCTTTTCACTTCGCCATTCGGATTCGGCATTAAACTGTAGGTCCCTTCCATTCATGTACAAATATAACACGCGCAACATGAGTGGATGCGAAAAGCTCGGCCTAGGCCCTCCATGGGCTGTTGTGCCATTAAAAGTAAAGTAAAGTAAAGTAAGAATACCTTGGCAGAAACAAGCTACCCTTGAAAGGTTCATAATCTGGCGAAGTATGAAAATCAAAGATCATCTTTTACGCCATTACTGCTACGAATCTTTTTTTTTAGCCTTCCTTAAAAGCGCTCTATCAGTATTACATGGAAACCTCGTGGAATTAACGGTTATGAATGGTGAGCAACTCGAGATTAAAATACATAATATGATATCCGATAGCCCTGTCTCGACCGATGAAAATAACGCTCTATAAGTCACTCATTCCTCCCGTCTTATTATATGCCGCTGAGACCTTAACTATGACTATTGGGAGCTTTATAGAGAAAGATACTTCGCAAGGCGAGAGGTTCAATAGGCGTGGATGACGTGTACCGAAGAAGATAGAAACATGAGCTGTACACTAGCATAGTCAAGTGCATAAAAATGCAGCGGTTTCGCTAGGAAGATGTTCTACGCGAGATGGTGGAACGCGTTGAAGAAGACAACCTAGCCTCCATCAGGCAGAGGGCGAAATCACTGCACCAACTAGCAGAGTAAGTAGCCACAGCTTTGTAGAAGCGGCAGAACCCGATCATCGGTTATAGAGCCATCAAAAGTAAGTAAATAATATCCTTCGAAGCGACTAATGATGGGAGCTCTTAACCGCTGACCGTTCTTTTACCACTTACTTACTTACTTACCTGGCGTTCTTTTACCACTGGAAGCACTAAAACATATGTACATAAGGGGTGAACCAGAAAAATTTTTGAATTTTTACGCGTCCATTATACGCTATTGTTAAGAGTTAGGACCCCGTTATCTTCAAGTGAAATTATCTATAAATAACACTATTTCTATTAGTATACTCTACTAACTTTTCTTCTACTAATTTCTACTACTTTACTATTACTAGTGCTACTATAATTTTCTGATGCTTTTCTACAACTATTGTTACCATTATTTTATATAACTTTTTCTACAGCTATTTTCGGATACTTTTTTACTTCTATTATTATTCCTACTACTATTTTTACTACCTTTCTACTACTAGTTGAAACAAGTTTCCTGTAACTTATTTTTTCTACTACTTTTCTAGTACGTACTTCTTCTACTTACTATCCACTACAAGTTCTACTTGAATTTTTACTTTTAAGCCATTATTTCTAATACTAGTTCCTTGTACGAAATACACGGAACCGAATCAATAAATTGATGACAAAATATAATAAAGTATTAGAGAGATTAGATTCCTACAATAAACCCATATTTTTATTATATTAAATTATTATATTAAGGAAATTTGTGTTATGTTCAATAGGAAAAGGTAAAAGTTATTGAAGTGAAACATCTGCGTTCAAAACTCGTAATTAAAGAAGTATAGAAATTTTGGCCATACCCCTCAGTGTATGTAAAAAAATGCTCAAAGTGCAGCTCAATTAATTAGCCCTGAACACTATTAGCATGCCGAAAATGCTTTACTTCTACTGCACCATCATTTTAACGCTTAGGTCCTGAACTCTCCGGTCTTTAATATTTATGAGTAATCTTGAAATAAGTTCATATAGATTTCGATGATCCCTGGGAACTGATATCTCATAGTTAGTTAAAACCCTTATATTTGACGCCTAGGCTCACTATTAGCTGTTTCTTCATTAAAGAAGACGACGAGTCACTGTGGACCTCGCCTTAAATATGTTTTATTCTTTACAATAAACACTAACAAACAAAGGATATCTTTAAAAATGCTATTAACAAATATTTCCTCTCTCAACCATTTGCACACACACACACATATATATTATTTTCATAAACCAACACGTATTAAGTAGATAGGAATGTAGGTGTTTTAAGTGTGAAATTATCTAACAAATTTATTACATACTTTTTCCTTTTCTTATTTGTATAATGCGAAAATTTACGTTAATTTATGACTATTAAATAGCAGCAACAGCAACAACACCATTAATAGACAAGCAGCAACTCAAACAATGGCAATGCATAGAGCAAACAACAATAGTAGCAACAACAACAACAAGAACAACAACAGGAGCTTTGTGACTTTATTATACTATAAACACACACATAGGTACATAATCGTACATACTATACACACACTCATACATGCACATAAATATTTCCTCATATTTTTCATTCGTTCATTTCCTTCTTTTGCTTTCATGATATAGATGAAACTACCTTGTCAGAAAATGGTATAAAAGCCATTAATTATTTTTCGCTAAAACATACCGGCACATTATAAACACAATTACACACACATAAACAATACACACATACACACGCACACAAAAAGAGCCACATAAATATGCAAAAACTCATAAAGCAAGAAAGACAAGGAGGAAAAATCAAACAGTCTATGGAAGAGGAATAGGAACAGCAGCAACTTGTTACATTTTTACACATGCTAAGGAAGGGAAGCTTGCAACGTCTAGGAAGCATCAAGGCGTGTATAGTGTGTAACACATTTTTTTGGTTTTACAATGGTTTCTATTTTTTTCAAAACTGGCATTTGGATGTTGAGTTCATTTTTTCTCCTTATCTTTTTGTCTTTTTCTTTTACTTTACATTCTACACCAAATATAATATATTTGCTTGGGTTTTTCTACACTTTTTTGACTAATTAGCTATGACAGTTTGTATATTTATATTATATGAATGTGTGTGTATGTGTGTGGTCGCTGTGGCGTAGTGGTAGTGCGTTGGACTGCTACGCAGAGTGTCCGGGGTTTGCCACAGGCGAAATCAAAAAGTAAGAAAAATTATTTTCTACACGGCACCACCTCTTGGCAGGCAATGGCAAACCTACAAGAGTAAAAATTGCTATAAAAAGCTTTTCACTTAGCATTTCGGATTCGGCATTAAACTGTAGGGACCTACATTCCATTCATATACAAATATAACACGCACAACATGAGTGGATGCGAAAAGCTCGGCCTAGGACCTCCATGGGCTGTTGTGCCATTTAAAGTAAAGTAAGTAAAAAGTGTGAATGTATGCTCTTTGCAACAGGCAGAGAGTACCGGCAACAGGCTTATTTTTCTTGTTATAAAGGGTGTTTTTTCTAGAAGTGTGGTTTTCAATCTGGCAGTACTTCTTTTTGGAGTTGGTCTTTTTGACAGCTCTCACTTGATTTATGCTCAGTTTGGTTTGCCATTTCATAATGAATAGACTTACGCCCGAATAACGTTTGCAAATTATTGAAATTTTTTATCAAAATTCATGCGCTATGAAAAAAGTGTTCCGCAAGCTACGTCTATTTAGCGACGAGGCTTATTTTTGGCTTAATGGATACGTGAATAAACAGAATTGCCGTATTTGGAGTGAAGACCAGCCAGAGGCATACCGAAAAATGCACTGTTTGGTGGTGCGGTTTAAGACCAGGCGGCATCATTGGGCCGTACTTCTTCAAAGACGATGAACGCCACAACGTTGCGCTAAAGGGAGAAAGGTACCGATACCGTTCGATGATAACAGACTTTTTTTTTGCCGAAAATGCAAGAATTGGACTCAGCCGACATGTGGTTCCAATAGGACGGTGTCACGTGCTACATGCCACACTGCACGCGAAACCATGCAGCAATTGAGAGGCGAATTTGGCTAGCAGTAAATCTCACGTTTTGGTGTAGTCAATTGGCCACCAAGATCGTGTGATTTGACCACATTAGACAATTTTTTTGTGGAACTATGTTAAGTCTCTTGTCTATAGAGACCAGCTAAACACGATTTCTGCTTTGGATGATAACATTGAATGCGTCATTGGTGAGATTCCGGCCGAAATGTGTGAAAAATGTGCCAAAATTGGACCTTCAGAATGGACCACTTGAAGCGTAGCCGCGGGCAACATTTAAGTGAAATTATCTTTAAAAAGTAAATGGCAGGAATTGATTTACCGATCCAAATAAAAATTTCATTCACTTTTGTAAAATTTCTGTTTTTTTTTTCATTTTCAAAAACTAAACTCTTATAAAAATCACCCTTTACTTGTCAGTTTGCGTGATACCAACCACCAGAACGAAACAAAAAACGAATTAAAAGAAAATATCCGAAAAAATAAAATAAACCAAAACAAAACAAAAAGGAAAATATTCCTCATAGTCATGGTGAAAAATTGCAATTTAATTGAAAGAAACAGCTTGAAATATTTTTATGGTTTTTCGCAGCCACTTAAATTGCTATTGTAGTACAAGGGTTGTTGTGTATGCGTGTAAGTATATGTATGTGTGTGTGTATGATTGTTTTTAAGAAGAAGAAAAATGAGTTTTATTTATTCTTCATGTGAATTTTATTAAAAATAATATAAATTTGAACATTTTAGAGGGAAATCTAAATAAACATTATTAAAATATGCCCGAAAGTATGCAATACTATATGCTTAAACTTTTTTTGTTACTGTGTTATGCATTACATTATTCCGATTGTTATTATATTCCCTTTCTCCTTCTACTTCCTCTTTTCTCTAACTTCATGAATGAAAAAAAAAAGTAATTTATGAGTAGTTCCCACGCGTAGTAGAAGTGATAGTTTTCGGCATGAAAATAGTATCCAGGGCTTATTTATTGAGCTGCACTGTAATAACTTTCTATATCTACTGAGAGCAATCACTACCAACATTTCTAGACTTCTTGGTAACTTTGAGGATTTTTATGAAACAGCTGGGTTTATGAGGTTCCTTTTTTAATAAAAACGTGTAGAATTATTTTACTATTCTAATTTTGTTTCTTCAGGTTCTACAGTGACGCGGATGGCTTCAGGTAATTAAAACACAAAGCGATTATTTTGAATTCGATGCGATTTATACATCCATGAAATACAGCATCCATTGTTGTTCCTGACCGCGATGTTGATTCGGCACGACTGCTGCTCATTTTCAAATAGAGTTTTTAGTTCAGAAACTCACACAATCAATAAAAGCGATTCATTATTTGAAAAATTAACAATGAAATCATCGCTAAAGTCATCTGAATTTGGTGATAATCTTTTCAAACACCGTGATACTTCTGGCGCATATTTAATCAAATTCTCATGAATATACTCAATAATCTGTTTTACTGATTGGGTTTGGAGAAATGTAAATTACACACAGAAATTTCACTTACGTAACCTCAATTAAACATAATATTTATTAAAGCATCCTAAAAGTATGCCCAGCTCTTTCATTACATAAAGAATTTTTTTAAATACCTTTCTGTGTAATTTGGCTTTTGATGAAAAATTATTACTGTCATTTTTTAGTTTCACAAGTTTTCTATTCGTAACCTAAATTTTTTTTTATATTTTCATTAGCAAAACTCAATAATCTTTTATGTCTTAATACAATATTTCATATTGGCATAGCAGAAAAAAAACTGAAAAAACGACAACTGACTGACTGACACATTATACAATCCAACTCAATCTAATTGAATCCAATCATGTAAGAAACATTTTAATTTAATAAATTCCAAATGAAGTGAGTCGAATGAATGAATTAAGGCAGTATCCAAACAAAACAGGGAAACTGATAGATAATGAAATGCCAACTCACACACACGCATATAGCCAAAAAGAAAAAATTTAATTTTAATATCTAGCAATTAAATTGAGTACCACATTTAGACAGAAAGGGAAGAAGACATTACAAAGCAACGAGTGAACAAGTGAGTAAAATTGAATAACTGCTGCAAAAATATTATACCAACCAGAAATACTAACGGAGAGAAACTAGAACAATGCGACTGTAGTTGGGGAAACAAAAAGACCAAACTAACTTTTGAACTTTCGTGCAAAACGAGAAGAGATGGAAGACCGTAGAGAGAGTATAAAATAATTTAATAAAATAATGAGCTCAAACGAACTGTGAATCAGTGCGCGAGAGGAGAGGAGCGTGTGTGGCTGAGAGCAAAAAACTAACCGTGAAAAAGCCAATGCTCGAAAACTTTTCAGCTAAAAATTTTATCTAATTAAAATTTTATGCTAAAACCGACACTTGATTGATTCGGTTACAAAACAGAAAAACCTTCGAGGAAGCACTTATACCGAGCAGGAAACGAAGAAGCACTTACCGTAAGCGCGGAAGCGCGGAAGTTGCAACGACTACAAGAGCGTGAAAGGATAAAAGAGCCACGAGCTTGCTGCTGTAGCAAGAAAGAAAGTAAATACTTTACAAAACTATTTCTTCCACTTGAATTAAATCGTTTCTTGTTGCCTACTAACTTGCACTCAAAATGTATTTCATTTATATGGTATGTACATGGAAGGAGGAATTGGGGGGCATACTTGGGCAGCCGCGCCGTAATTCTAATGTAAAGCTGTAGCAAATGTTTTAGCAACTTTCTTTTTTTTTGTTGTTATTGTATATTGTATTGTGTTGTATTTTGTACATAGTAAACGTTATGCAAATATTTTTGATCTTGAAACCTAATAAAAGAAACCCACATCCTCCGCCCGCCACGCCCCTTACAAAGTCAAGAGAGAGCAGAAATGAATTCAATATCACCTCTCCCCGTTATTTCGTTTTTGACCGTCTTATTTTCTGGCCAAACCAATGAGCTGCTCTTTTTACCCTCCTGTTCTTCATTCCGGTTCCGTATACCCTTGGGGCACATTTAGCGTATTGTTACACAGTTTTGTTGAAATTTATTTACAATGTTTTAGGAAGAAAACAAGAGACTAGAAAGGAAAATATAAAAAAAATATTCAAAAATATGTAAAAGTTTAGAAGAAAAATCGTTCGGTGCGGTGTGTACTTTTGTGTACTTTTTTATTTATATATAGATTTTTTTTTTTTTTGCTTTAATAATATCATGTTCTGAATTGCTAAGAAGGAATTAAAAGGAAAACAAAAGCAACTGCACATCTGTTGCTACAACCATATCAGCAGCAACATTACACAGCAGCAGAAGTAGCTGCAAACATTATTGGTCGTTGAGGGAATGAACAATGAAAAGTGCTTGAATATGAAATCACTTCGTGTCACAACTCATGGCTTGTTCTATCCCAAAATTCATTCATATTTGAAGTGTTGTTTTTTTAAGTACATACATAACTGTTGCTAAGGTTCCTGGCAGCCATTACCGAGGCTTTACCTACTCTTGAAATTATTCAAGGACTCTGTTGTACGGCTCTGTTTAAAATTTGAGATCTAAAGGTATTACCGAGACGTTCCCACGGACCCCAAATTGATGAATATTTTTCTAAAATAATAGTCACCTCAGAATCAAATGCCCACCGATTGAAACTTCATTCTAAAGGCATTATCGACCCCTTACCAGCCTCTGAAATGAAGAAAAATCACAAAATTGTAAGAATGTTTCAGGGCTGATGTGATGTCTTTCAGGGCCGAGGCCGCACCGATTCACGAATATTCTGTAAACTCGGAACACTTAATTTTTAAGCTACTAATGGCACCTGAGATCAAAATTGATTTTCATAAGAAGTTCTTAAAAATTTAACTGATAATTCAAGCCTGAGAAACCACAAACTTGTAAGAATGTTTCAGGGCTGATGTGAATGCCGAGGCCGCACCGATTTGCGAATATTCTGTAAACTCGGAACGCTTCATTTTTAAGCTACTACTGACACCTGAGATCAAATATGAATTTTCATAAGAAGTTCTTAAAAATTTAACTGATAATTCAAGCCTCCAAGCCTGAGAAATCACAAAATTGTAAGAATGTTTCAGGGCTAATGTGAATGCGAAGGCCACACCGATTCGCGAAAATTCTGTAAACTCGGAACACTTAATTTTTAATGTACTACTGGGACCTGAGACCAAAATTGAATTTTCATAAGAATTTCTTACAAATTTAACTGATAACTTGCAAGTGGCCTCTTTCAAAACTAAACCAGAGACTTCATTCTCACTCCAAGTGCATGCCATCTTAAAGGCTTAGACCCCCGAAAATATACTCTTCAGCACTGATTTATATGGTATAATAACCTCTTTGTGGTATCACAGCATATATGTTTTTTAGACAGCTCAACCCTCCTGAAAGGTCAGATTATTATTGTACCTGTGGAAACAGGTGGTTCTCCCCCACCTCCTGAAACGCTTAAAATCAAGTCATTTATAGTTTAGTAGGTATAAAATATATTTTGCTTCTTTTTTTGTGTTTTTTTATACAATGGTTTTCAAATTACACCTGTATTTAAAGAAATATTAGGCCGTTGCAGATGTCATATGTCAGCGGAAATAGACTACGAATAATTGCCGGCTACAGTTGTAATATAATGCGATGCTGACAACACGCTTGACATATTTCTCTTATCCTTTAAAGTTTCCACGTCGTGCTCGCAGGTATCTCGAAAATCTTGCGTAACAAAATTATTCGAAAAACTCGACACGCTCACAGAGGTTGGTGTTAACGGGATATTTGAATATTTATCTGAATTCGAAATCGAACGCGGCGACGGTACACAAAAGTCCAAGGGCACACTATGCTCTCTTTCCGCACTACATGTACAATTTCCCTTCTGTATTTGCAGCAGATTTGTAGTAATTATACGCTTGCCTACATCTCGATCAGGCTCCTTCGGATGCATCACGCCATGACGGCAGTTTTTCTTTATCCACTCGTACTCTTCCTCACAATCTATAAACCGATATTTATAAAACGGCGGTGGTATATTGAAAGTAAAACGATTGTCCTCCTTGAAAATTCCCTCTTCGGTGTCGTAGTAAGTGGGCGGCAGTACACGTGGAGAACGACTTTTTGTAAGTAAACTCTCTGGTCCCACTGCATTTATGCCGACGACAATTTCTATTCTATATCGTCTGTCGCTTTCAGTGCAATAAGACCACTCGTCCGTTTTCAGACGCTTCTCAATCGGGTCAAATGTACCATGTAATCGCAGTCCGTCGCTATAGATCATTTCAAAGACTTCAGTTATTTTGCCATTAGTGAAATGACAATAGAATATTAAATCGTAGGGTTTCGCCAACTTTATACGACCATAGCCATGAAAGGCACCATGTTGAAAGTAGCCACGATATTCACTGGCATCTGGAAACGTATAGGTGCCATAGCCATCCATGCAATGCAATGTATTATTGTAAGCTCCTTCGTAGGAACTTCCGGTTAGGAAATTATGTGTTGATATCATAATTGTAATAATTTGAGGAGCTTTCTTAACGATATCGGCAGTAATAAATAATAAACTATAATAATTGAGTTTCAGTTTGTCAGAGAATTTATTTTCTACAATTGACTCTAAGGTTAGAGAGTTTTTTTTTTGCTTGCTATCACAAAAAAAAAATTTTACATTACTTTACTTTACTTTTAATGGCACAACAGCCCATGGAGGGCCTAGGCTGAGCTTTTCGCTTTTCGCATCCACTCATGTTGAGCGTGTTATGCTTGTTCATGAATGGAAGGGACCTACAGTTTAATACTGAATCCGAACGGCGAAGTGAAAAGCTTTTCATAGCAATTTTTACTCTTGTTGGTTTGCCATTGCCTGCCAAGAGGTGGTGCCGTGTAGAAAAATTATTTTTTCTAATTTTTGATTTAGCCTGTGCCAAGATTTGAACCCCGGAAACTCTGCGCAGCAGTCCAACGCATTACCACTACGCCACAGCGACCACGCAAGAAACTACAGTTTTACTTAGTGTTTATGTGCAATTGATAACTGAAATTTAGCTTTTTCACTACAGAACAATCCAATAACCACTTCTAGCTCTGTCCAAAGGACGACTGGTTACAAGCCCAAGGAAATGCCTAAAGGTATGCAATATTTATTTAATACAACACTGTGTTGCGTTGGAGACTTGAACATATTTGGTACAAATTTAAAATCTACAATAACTTCTAGAAAATATAAGCATTAAATGCTTAAAAATTTGGTCCCATAAAAATTAAATAAATAAATTATTTAATTTTTAAGCTTTTTTCAGACAGATTTTCTTCATCTCTTTTTTCTTTTTGTTTTTGCACAAGTGAAATTTATTGAAGTATATTTTTAAAAGAAACATAAGAAAATATTTTAAATTGCATACCCAAAAAAAAATAAAGAAAAATTATTTCAAAAACTTTTCTTCATATTGCCAATTATACACACTCATACAAATGTCGGTACGTATGTACGCGTATGTATGTAAGTTTGTATGAATTTATGAGCACACATACGCATACTCATTCATGAAAAATAATACCCTGTTCATAATTTTGGAAATAATGAACATAATTTTAATATTCGTATTACAAAAATTAAGAAAGAAGAAAAACACAAGAAGAAGAAGAAGATGATGATGAATCTCGAAACGAAGACGATGTTGGAGCAGAAGACGGAGAAGCAATGATTATGATGACGATGTGCTTTTGTCTAGACGTTAAGAAGTGAAAAACGAAAGACGTGCAAAAAATATTGAAATTAAGAAATTGTAAACCTCTGCAAAATAAAAATAAAGCAATGTAAATTACACGCGTACAAACACTATGTGTGAGGGCTCGAACATAGACGCACATGCAAACACATGTGAATGCAAATATTTAAATAAAATTTGATTTTTGTTTGCTTTCATATAATATTATGAAATTATCAAAAATTAATACTCAAAAACAAAAGAAGCATTTTAATTTTAAACCGAAATAAGCAGAAGCTCTGTATGTTCATATTGTTTTAAATTTTTGACTATATATACATACATGAATTTATAGATATCTGCTTTATTTTCCAATAGATACAAAAGAAAGTAAATATTTGAAAAGTAACTAATTTGATTACCTTTTAAAGATATTACTCTAACTAAGGAAATCTAGAAAATATGTACATATGTATGTGAAAATATGTTCCTGGATTTTTATAAAATGTTAGAAAATGTTTGCATATTACTTTATTAGAATTTAAAAGTAGGTTTGAATACGGTTTTTTCAACAAAGTTTGAAATAAAATAAGGCCATTATGAAATTATACTAGTTCACCAAACTGTGTTATTTTGAAATTACCAATCATTTTGTCGTTAATCCTTTTGAATCATCTCCTAAGATGACACCGGCGAAGCAACAGATAGCTCGAAATTATTCTACTTACTTACTTATCTGGCACTACAACCGATGATCGGTCTTGGCCGCCTCCACAAAGCTTCGCCAGTCACTTCTGCTATGTGCGCGCTGGCGCCAGTTGATAAGGCCAAGTGCAGTCAGGTTGAAATTGCCCTGCACCTGGTCTTTCCAACGGAGATTAGGACGTCCCCTTCTGCGTGTTCCTCCACCGTGATTCGAATAAAACACCTTTCTAGCCGGAGCGCATTCTTCCATTCGCTCAACATGACCCAGCCAGCGAAGCCGCTGGAGTTTTATACGCTTGACTATGTCAGTGTCGGCGTACAGCTCATACAGCTCATCGTTCCATCTTATTCGATACACGTCATCCACGCATACTGGACCGTAGATCTTACGGAGTATCTTCCTCTCGAACGCTCCTAACAGCCTCTCATCGTTGATGGTCAATGTCCACGTCTCTGCGCCATACATTAGGACGGGAAGGATGAGGGACTTATAGAGCGTTATTTTCGTCGGTCGAGAGAGGGCTCTACTTCTCAATTGCCTACTGAGCCCGTAGTAACACCGGTTGGCAAGAGTTAGTCTCCGCTTGATCTCAAGGCTGACATTATTGTTGGTGTTTATGCTGGATCCTAGATATACGAATTCCTTGACGACTTCAAAAGTGTAGTTGTCAACAGTGACATTTTGTCCAAGACGCCGTGACTCTTTCTCTTTGTTTGTTGACACAAGGTATTTCGTTTTGTCCTCGTTCACCACTAGACCCACACGACGAGACTCCCTTTCCAGGTTGGAGAATGCTGCACTGACTGCTCGAGCGTTTTTGCCAATGATGTCAATATCATCAGCGTATGCTAGCAGCATGACACTCTTGTAGAAGATAGTGCCAGAGATGTCGATGTTCGCAGCTCGAATTATTTTCTCCAGCATAAGGTTAAAGAAGTCGCACGATAGGGAGTCACCTTGTCTGAAACCTCTTTTGGTATCGAATAGTGCGAAGAGGTCTGTCTCAATTTTCACTGCGCTGGTGGTGTTGGTCAGTGTCATTTTGCAAAGACGAATGAGCTTTGCAGGGATACCAAAATCAGACATTGCGGCGTACAAGTGATCCTTAATCGTGCTGTCGAAGGCGGCTTTATAATCGACAAATAGATGATGGGTGACGATCTGGTTTTCTCGGGTCTTTTCAAGGATTTGGCGTAGTGTGAATATCTGGTCGATGGTGGATTTACCAGGCCTGAAGCCACACTGATAAGGTCCAATCAGTTTGTTGACGATGGGCTTCAGTCTTTCGCACAGTACGCTCGATAGAACCTTATATGCAACATTAAGAAGGCTTATCCCACGGTAGTTGGCGCAGATCGTGGAATCACCTTTCTTATGGATTGGGCAGAGTACGCTCAGATTTCAATCACTTGGCATGCTTTCATCTGACCATATTCTGCATAGAAGCTCATGCATGCGTTTTTTGAGCTCTTCGCCTCCGGTCTTAAACAACTCAGCAGGCAGGCCATCTGCATCTGCAGCCTTATTGTTTTTCAGCCGAGCAATGGCTGTTAAGACCTCCTCATAGTCAGGCGGCGGTACTTCAACGCCGTCAGTGATTGGGGTTTCCGGAGTGGGTTCCGCAGTGGCGGGATTATTGCCGTCTTCGCCATTAAGCAGCTGCGAAAAGTGCTCCCTCCATAATCTCATTATGCCCTGGACATCTGTAACCAGATTTCCGTCTTCATCCTTGCAGGAAGAGGCCCCGGTCTTCAAACCAAGAGTCAGGCGTCTTGTTCTTTCAAAGATTTTTCGGACCTCGTTCCTGTCACGCAACATTTCGATATCATTGAACTCGCGTCGTTCTTCTTCAAATAGTAATACTCGGAAAATAATTTTCAATTTTTTTTTTATTTTATTTATCCTAAAAGTATGCAATCGTGTTAAAAATTATTTAATATCACTTTTGTTCCAAAACTAGAGGATTTCGATTCAAATTGTTAAACTGTTTGTAATTGGCCAATATGAAATGATTGCACAACGTGAAAATCAAACCTCCCATTCTGCTAAACCAAATAGTTTAGTTAAAATTGACTTCAGATTTGAGCTTCACGATCCATAGCACAAGCACACAAAATTTGATTTAATTCTAATCGATCTTTCCAATTGTTTCAATTCGTTGTGTGGGACACAACTTTTAAGCAGAATTTTACTTGAAAATAATCACCGATCAAACATAGATGAAACGCTGCAACGCCATTGAGCATACCACTACATATGAATGAAGAGTAAAAGTTTTACCCTCGTATTGTCTTAGTATTTGGATATACATATAAAAGTATTTTATTATATCTACGGTCAATAAAATAATGCAATCTGTTCCTATGATTAATAAAGAATGATTGAATTACATAAATTCCCCCCACCCAAGAAAACTTCACAAATTCTTGATACCTAAATATTTACCATGTGTAGCTATTCAAAAAGTTTAAAGTACCCAATTCATTACGACTACACGGCAACAACAATCGTTCTACTAAAGAATGCAAAAATGCACCTTGACATGCAGCTGTTGAAAATACGCTCAATGCACAACAAAGAAAAACTTTCCAGCAAAAATTTTTGAAATGAAGACGAGTAATTTTACGTTTTTGTGCATTTACTAGAGAGCGTCAGAACGAGAAGGGCAGAGCGGGAAGTGACCGTGCAAGAGGAAATGAGAGCATTATGAAAACAATTTTTGTTTTGTATCAAAAATTTTCAGCTTATTTAGCCACATTTAAAACAATTCTCAAATAAAACAAAAAAGAAGAAAACTTTTTAAGCTATTTTATTTATTTATAAGTTAGGCGCTAGTTTTTGTAAACAACAAGAACACAACACAGCTGCATACAATCGAAAGCAAAGCAAAACAGCAACAATTACAACAAGAATATACCTAAAAGCTAAGTACTTCTATGAAAAATGGAAAAAAGTCCAAACAAGAGCAACAAAAACAACGACAACTTGTGGCCAAACTGTTAAGGTGCTTCATTAAAGTGAAAATATGAGTTGTTGTTGATACACACGCAAACACATATCTACAAATTGTTGCACATTTGTGCCCCCCGAAAATCTGGAAATGTAAAGTTTGTAATGAAAATGAAAATTTTTGTTGCGGCATCCCTCAACTTGATTTAACACTTTCATATAATGAAAACCTTTTTTCGGTTGCTGCTTTGCTGTAGCTGAAAGTTTCTATTTCTCGTTGTTGTTGTTTTTTGCGCATACACTTAATAAACTTCAAGCAGGAAATTGAGGTAAGACAAAGAAGCATCAGAAAAGTAGAAAAGTTTTTTGTACGAAAGTTAAATGGACAAATTTTTGAGCCTACACTTCCTACATTTACCATACTTCGTTGCGTTAAAGTTTAAGATTTTAATTTATATTTATGCAAATGAAAACCGAAGATGAGAAGTTTTTGCTGTCACGCCGAATTTGCTTCAAGCACGCTAGAATAATAAATAATATACGAGTACATATAAAAGTGATTTTAATTACTTAAATTGAAATGAGTAAGAGGAGATGTTGAGATACTAAGTGCAACGGAGAACGCTGTACCAGTTGTTCTATGTGCTTTCAATTCGACTTCCGTTCTTCCGTTCTTAATCTGATGTATTTAGTACATATGGTTTGAATATTTAGTGGTCGCTGTGGCGTAGTAGTAGTGCGTTAGACTGCTGCGCAAAGTGTCCGGGGTTCGAATCTCGGCACAGGCAAAATCAAAAAAAAAATAATTTTTCTACACAGCACCATCTTTTGGGCAGGCAATGGCAAACCTACAAGAGTAAAAATTGCTATGAAAAACTTTTCACTTCGCCGTTCGGATTCGGCATTAAACTGTAGGTCCCTTCCATTCATGTACATATATAACACGCACAACATGACTGGATGCGAAAAGCTCGGCCTAGGCCCTCCATGGGCTGTTGTGTCATTAAAAGTAAGTAAAGTAAGGTTTGAATATTGGACGGAACTACCTGCTATATACCGCATTTCAGCTGCTTCCCAAACCAAGTACACAAGGCCCATTGTATGACGTAACCTCATTTAATTATTGATTATGCACAAATATAACTCACAGAAACAGCCGCAATGCAGAAATAACTAAATGCACGTATATAATTAAACAGCGGAGATTAAACTAAGTAAAATAACTACACAAATAAAAAGGAAAAAATATTTCATAAAACTGATTTACGCAAAATATCATTTGAATGAAGAGTAAAAAGAAAAATTATGCATTTAAACGGTTACACACATACCAATATACAAACCAATAACGCCCAGTGGTCTTATACACTACATGCTGAGCTCAGAAGAGGCATTGAATGATGGGGATGCCATCTTGACGAAAATGATGCAACAACTACGACGCGATGAGGAAGTTGGAAGAGCCACAGCGGCCTCAACAATGGATAATAAGTAGTTAAAAAACTTATTCCTGCCTTGCGAAGGAATGCCTCAATTGGCGGTGCCGCGAGGGTCAATCAGGACAGAGTGGCTCAGGAGGTGGTCTTAGTACGTAGGTACACTGGAGTGTGAATCGTGTATGCTGAACAGCACGGGGCTGCCAGTATCTGTGAAGATTTCCCCTACCTTGTCAAACACAAAAAAAAAAAAAAAAATAAAAATAAAAACACATACCTACACACAGGCTGCTGCGAGAGGGGAAATGGGGGTTATTCTCCTGGGTTGTTAGTTTTCAACGTTACCATTCCAACAAGTACATATGTCTATATACTTGGCTTTTTAATAACGTGAAACCTAAATGGTTAAATGCCATTTGAAAGTGAAAAAAAGTAGATATATTAAACTGTGTTTAGTTTTGGGAAAAGTTCGTAAATATATTTGTGACGAATTTTATAAATTTCCATTCATTAAAACATGTCCGAAATTAAGTAGTTAAAACCCTTAAGCCTGAAGACTAACATTTGTATGCATATTTAAAAGTACAAGGCAGTAATTTTGATCATCCTTTTTCACCCAGCAGCGTAGGTTCTCTCCACGACATTGCATGCGCACAGCCATAAACACAAATATACACAATTGAAAAACAGAGCGACCCACACATCGGAACAAATTAACTAAATAAATTTGATGACGAATGTGCAGCGTAGCTCAATTTAAAGCTAAAACTTATGAATCATACTGGGCATTTTGATATGTACATTAAGGCGCCTCACGAAAAAAAGTGGAAACACCGACTTTTTATCACTTGGTAGTTTCGTCATTGCCACCCAAATGGTGCACTTGTTCACTTTCTTATAATTCTCATCCACTTCATATCGGTAGACTTATGGTATAAGAAGGTTATATCGTAAATGAAAATCAACAACCAGACCTAGGCGAAAATCTAATTTCGCTACCTCCTTGGTGAAAGCCTAATGTATCAAGGTCGTCCAAACTAATCCAGATCATCAGTTTTTCTTTTCTTAAACGTCAATCCTTAAGTTGGCAGTTGAGTTTCCATTAAGAGATAAAGCTTAAAGTGATGCCTTAAAAATGCAAGGTGACGCAAAAGTAATCATCCGATCTCATGAAGCTTAACTTTTTTTGTATATAAAAAATCGGTTCTGTTTGTGTATATTTTTTATTCAGAATAATAATAAACATAATTCACAAATAGAGCCGATTTTTTTTCAAAATTTGTTCGCTTACAATAATAATAAATATTATTCACAAAGGATGATTACATTTGCGCGATATATGTACATAAAGATATAGAGATAAGAGAATCGACATAGAGAGTAATAACTTGCATTCAAGGAACTATGTCTGTACATATGTATGTACGTATCACTCACTTCGGGCCTGCCGTACCCAAGTAACAGCAATTCTGTGCATTGAAACTTGTTTTGGTCAGTGATGCAAACCGGTTTTAAGCCGAACCGTCCATATTTGGAGTTACTTGAACCGAAACAAAACCAAACCAATATTTCCATTATGATACTTTGCAGCACTAATTTTGCTTTCATCGCTATTAAATTTTGCAACCCCGAATACACCACTTCATTGCGTGAATCTATAAACAGCAATAATGGTAGTGAGGATGAAAATGAAACACTGTTGAAACAAATTGAGGGAAATGGATCAGTTCCAAAAAAAGTGATGGGTTTTTACTAACAAGTTCCATCGAATGCGATTGTATCCCAATAAAAAATTACATAAAAAGTATACATTACATAAATGCACACTTACACACTTATTAATTTAAATGAGTTTTGGGTTACCAATAACTGTTACTTAGAACTCCATTGGATTTAGGTCAGAACACTTCAACCCATGCATAAGAAACATCACTGAAATGGTAACACTAATCTCAATATATCAAGTCAGATCTTCGAAATATATTGATGCAAAATGTGATTATTTTTAAACTGTTAATTGTGAGCTTTATTTTATACCAAAAGCAGCTTGATTGAAAGGAACTGTACCACACAATAAATTTTAGATATTTTTCAAACCGATCTCTAACTCACGAACGGCTCTGGTTTGAGCCAAAATACTCATAAAATAAACCGAAGTTCAGTTTAAGAAGTATGTGGAATGTGAGGCGCTTTAATGTACCCACTTATGGGCTTGTTGTTGCATTGTTTGTTTACCTTAATCCGCGAAAAATATACACAAGCGCACACATACATAAACACGCACGCGTGCAAATTGTAATGAATCAACATTAATGTAGCAGCTTCGGCTTTGCGTTTCGTTGTATTTGTGTGCACGATTGACACTCTCGCACACTAGAAGAGCAATAATAGAAGTGACAATGCTAAATGTCAACACAATAAATGCATACACACACATGTATAGTACACGGTGCGCACATGTTACCACTTATACATACACATACTTACATTCAAACGCAGTTGCGTCGAGTGGCTAAAGTGTTATTGTTGTTGTTGATCAATTGACAAACGAATTTGACAGAATTATAGAAACTTGTTTTCTATATTTATTTATTTATGCTGTATAGTTCCTCAAAATATTTGTGCACTCTACACTCCAGTTGTTGCGCTTAGGGGTACTGTGGTCTTATGATTTGAACTCTTAATCCAGCAAAGCAAGCCTTTGGAAGTAAAAGTTTAACTCTCCCAGGGATTTTGTCCTCAAATTCGCCAAAAATCAGCGAAAGGATTGAGGCAGTTCTCTGGTGCTGCGCAGTAGTGTTCAAACCAATACAACTATATAGAAATGTGGTTTCCTGGATATCCTTCGAGATGTATATCTACAACGTGGAGGCTAACGAATTCCAGCTAGCTCAAAAGTGGATGGAGGTACGGCCTTACCCAAACTTTTAAAGGAGCTGAGTTTACTTTAGAGAAAATTTTTTTTTCCTGTGTGACCAGTAGGTAGGTTTACGAGTATGTAAATACATATAAGTATGTATGTATACCAGAAAAAATTTTTCAAATGTTAATTTAAATTTTTGAGGAAGCCTAAGCTCCCCCAAGCATTGACCTGGCTACGATTGTGGATGGAACACTGGATCCCGCTGAGTATTTTAAAATTGTTTAGTCTTTCGAGAAGTGAGAAAAGTGTAAGTCAAGTGTTATAATATGCCGCAACACCCCCACTGTGTTGAGTCTCTATTTTCTGTATCTCAGTGTCTGAGATATCTGTACTATTTTGAATAGAACTAACTGGCAATGATTTCTGGAAGAGCTGCATCTAAATCTATGACCTCGATAGTCTCCAGAGTGGATAAGGATTATCAAAAGTACACTGCTAGATAGGTAATGGCAAAACTATAAAGTGATAACAAACTGCCACCCCGCCATGCGGCACTGTCTTTTAGGTCTAACCAGTGTATATGACCTCGTTAACCTACGCTTATCCCCATTTATCTACAGGCATACCTAAATCCAGAGGAGGGTAACAGATATTGCTTACGATTCAATGGAATTATTCAGCTAAAGAAAACTGATGTCTAAGTCTCCTTTAGCAGTGTGGCCGGACTTAAATCTGCTGTCTTTAGAAACTTAGACAAGTTTACTAAAATTATTAAACGGAATATTTTGAGCGGGCCATTTTAAAGATTTAGAGATTAGACTACCATACTCAGAATGCCATGCTTTGTATTCGAGGATTAGACAGATGGTCAGATGGTCAATGAACTGAAGATTTATACACTTGCCTTTGAATCTTTTCCATCTCCGTTTTTTTTATAATCCGTTCCACAGGCAGATGTTTTACAATAAATCTCACTAACAGCTGAGTCATGGATACCGCTTATAGTATGTATTTGAATGCCTGGGGCTTTTTGTGAAAGGTGTGGCACAACGTAAGTGTTGTGCGCTACAGACCGAATTTAACATATTTCACCCCCGTCCCACTATTCACTCTATTAATGCATTAACAACGTCGAAACATTTGTGACACGTAATTTATTTGACAGATATACATTGCAGTTTTTTCTATTTGCTTTTATTGTTGTTGTTGTTGCGGTACAAATGGTTACAATGGTTACAATGGTGACAATTATTCCTTTTGTTATTGCTATTACAAAAATATTATACCTTAGTCGTAGTTGTTTGTGTATGTATTTGTGTGTGTAGAGTGTGCAGTTGCCGTGCCATGTAAGCGACTACGTAAGGGTTGCAAAAATTTTAAATGAATTGCATACATATGTTACATAGGTACTATAAACGCTTAGTTGTTGTTGCTGTTGCTATAGCTGTTGCTGCTAGTTATTATTGCTGTGAGTTGATGATATTGACATAAAGTGCCTGGCTGCATTATTATTTGCAATATTTGATTGTACATATTGTATACATTTGTGTGTGTTTGTCATACGCTTAATGTCGCATTTATTGAGTGACTGAGTGAGTGGCTGACTGAGTGAGTGAGTGAGTGTGCAATTACAATAACTACAATAACTGCAGCCAACAGCTAGAAATTAAATACGGGCAACCCTAGAAAAACACACTATATACTAGTACATAGATTTTCCACATATTGCTAACTTTTCTCTCCTGTTCCTATAGCGCCTTCACCCTTGTGCCATTCATCAATCTCTTACAAGTAGTGCTGCATTTTGTGCATTTTGTATATGTGTGTGTGTTTCTGTGTGAAAGTGATAAAGTGCTAAACTCGATGAAATTGTGATATTGTGATATTGTGAAAATTGTGTATGTTATAAGCGCGCCACTCGCTCACTCGCTCACTTTCTCGCTTTTCGCTTTTCATCGCCTAATGAAGCGTGCTCGTTTATTTTGTCATGTCGTTTGTCTACGTTGCTTCTCCTTTACTTTCTTGTCGTCGTTCCTCTGCACACGCCGCCGTTCATGATATCAAGTGTGCAATTGGGATTTAATTTGATAGGATTCCGGGGAAATGGGCTTATAAATACATATGCAGAAGGCAAGGCAAGACAAAGCAGCCAGGCAGCTAGAGTGAGTGCATACGTATGAATGAAAGTGGAATTACGCATTGATTTACTGCTTTGTTCAGAGTTTTACTTTGTTGTATACTTTTTGTCGCTTTTTCATTTTCATTTCCTTATTTTGTTATTACTTTCTGCGTTTTTCTGTTGTTGTTATAATATTTTGCTTCTTTTTTTTTTATTTGCAATAAATCCTTTCTGCATTGATTGATAAAGTACCTTATGGCGCATTAGTGCGACATTGATATAGTGTATTTGTGTGCCACTCATACATTCACACGTTAACAGTGAATGCTGAACGCATTCACACTCTCATTCATTCAGATTTGATAATGAGGCTTAAAGCTTAGAGTGGAGTGTCATTTTTTGTATGTTTGTGCTAGCGAAGCCAATGGATTATTTCCGCTTAAAATATAATTGTGAAAATATTTTTTTATTTTTCTGTACCTTTTGTTAATCTATGTAGGCGTATGTATGCGTGTGTGTGCGTGTGTGTATCTGTGATTGAAATTTCAAATTAAATTGATTGATGCTTTTTAATGTGAGTAAGCAAACAGTGAATGAAATTAAAGTGACAGCAAAAATTTCGACAATCTGTGAAAATTTAAGTTCTTTTAAACTTTAATACAATTTTATAGATTCTTAATCATTGAATCGATTTGAAAATCTTTTGAGAATTGCTCAAGGGAGTTCTAAAAGTAAAGTCAAACGAATTGAACTCCTCATAATTGAAACCAGTGAACATTTCTTTTGTCATCAAGCTCAACTACATTATTTAATAGTTTAGTCTATTGTTTTGAATCTGTTTGACTTAATTTTATTGGAAACTATGACGGAGACTACATACAGACTCGTACATACTATGACAGATTTCTCTTTCTTAGGGTCTATTATTAAACTGAAAATTGTCTTCATGCGAAACTTGATTGATTTCTTCTGAGATTGAGCTTTAAGCTTAATTTCCCTGAAAACGTGAATTCAATTGAGATTTATCTACATTCGAGGTTTGATTTTATTCAAGGTTTGACCTCAACTCAGTTGAGCTTTGATTTCTTTTGACGTTTGTCTTCAACTCAACTGAGGCTTGATTTCTTCTGAGGCTTGACTTTATTTTTATAATTTGGTTTCCTCTGAAGCTTGAATTCCGCTGAGGCTCGATTACATCCGTAAATTTATTTCATCCAAGGCTTGAATCATCTCAGCTCAGCCATAATTTCTTTAGAGGCTTGACTTCAACTCAACTGAAGCTTGATTTCTTCTGGCACTTGATCTTATTTAGGACTTGGTTTCCTTAACTATAATCAACTGAGATTTGATTGCCACTGAAGCTTGATTTTACTTCAGACTTGGATTTATGCGAACCTTGAATTTAATCGAAATTTGACTACATCCGAGATTTGATTTCATTCAAGGCTTGACTACTTTTAACTCGACTGAGGTTTGATTTCTTCTGATTCTTTGATTTTATAATGGGTTCCTCTGAAGCTTAAAGTTAAACGAAGTTTTCTTTGATTTTATAATGGGTTCCTCTGAAGCTTAAAGTTAAAAGAAGTTTAGCTTAATTCAAGGTTATCCAAGGCTTGACTTTAACTCAATTGATGTTGGATTTCTTCTGATTCTTTGACTTTATAATGGGTCCCTCTGAAGCTTAAAGTTAAAAGAAGTTCAACTTCATTCAAGGGTATCCAAGGCTTGACTTTAACTCAAGTGAGGTTGGATTTCTTCTGATTCTTTGACATTATAATGGGTCCCTCTGAAGCTTTAAGTTAAAAGAAGTTCAACTTCATTCAAGGTTATTCAAAGCTTGACTTTAAGTAAAGTGAGGTTCGATTACTTCTGGAACTTGAGTTTTTTCCAAAAATTTGTATCACTAAAACTTGAATTCCAATGAGGTCTGATTACAACTTAGGTTTGATTTCATATAAGATTTGACTTCAATTCAACTGAGGTTTGCATTTCTGAGAGTTGACTTTATGCCAATTGGAGTTTAGCCTGGAACTTTAAATCAACACATTTCGTGGACCGATTTTATTCAAGGCTTAACTTCAACTCAGCTGAGGCATGATTTATTTTGAAGCTCGATTCTAACACAATTTAGGCTTAACTTCTTCGGAAACTTGACTTTATTTTATTTCAAATTCACTTAGTTTCCTCTGAAGCTTACATTCAACGGAGGTTTGACTATATTCGAGGTTTGATTTACTCCAAGGCTTTACTTCAACTCAACTGAATCTCGATGTACTTACTTACTTTTAGATTCCACCATTTTTCAAACTTTTATCTTTGAATTCAATTCAGGTTTGACCATATCCGTGGATTTAAATCATATAAAGCCAGTTCCAAAAACAAAGTCAATATTTAAATTAAATTTTCATGAAGAACCTTTCCCAAAAATAAATAGTAGAATGTGATAAGCCAACACTCGAGCTGAGTTAATATACCCGATAAAATAAAAATGGGCGTTCGGCTTCTACGCAAATATAATAGCAAAAAATTTCACTGCAGGCGAAAACAATAACCTAAGAAAGAAGGAGAATTTAAAACCTTAACTGTGTTGTAATATAAGATTTTTTTAGTTTACATAAAGCCGTATAAAACTTTTTTATGAAATTCTATAAAAACGGAAAACTCACACGCAAAAACATTTTGGCTTCCAAAAGGCAAAACTTAATGAAAATTGATGCTTGGCAAAGAAGCGAGGAACGAAAATTGCGCTAATTTGAAGTAAAGACAAAAAAAAATGAAAGAAGACAATAACGTGTAAAGTATGCAATATGACGACGAAGAGTTGGCTGTAGGTTGTTGGTTGGTGGGTAGTTGATATGGACAATGGACACATAACATCTGAATTTGAGGAGGAGGAGGAGCACACAAATTATATTGAATAAAAAAAATACATAAATTGGAATGGAAAACTTTTTAAAAAGACGCACATAAAAATTACGGGTTTCCAATGCAAATATAGAAACCTCACATACAATGATGTCACGCAACTTAATAAGCCAACAACGAGCGCCAGCTCGCGAATCCCCTTATAATTTTTAGCGCACGCACATGCAAACACTAACGTGTACCAGGAGTGTAGGGAAGAATTTCTCAATTTTTCCGGAAATAATGTGAAAAGTGTGTAATGTGAAAGCACATTTTTTTTTTGTCCTTTCGTTGATTTTTCTCTCCACATTTCTTGCTCATTGTGACAACATATTTTAAAGCTGTCTTCATTTATGCAAAAGCGCAAGCAATGATTTCCCCCACAACAAAAACAACAATAGCAACTTTTGCTGCCAATTTACTTAAAATGATAAGCTGCTGATATCAGCAGCTGAAGGTAGCAGAAGCCAGAGAGAGCAGCAGTGGAGTAGCAAGCGAAGAAGCAGCTGCAGCAAGGAAAATTCAGGCAGAAAAACCATCAATACCTAACTATGCAATGGACAAAAGAACATTTTTTTTCCTCTTCTTCTTCTATTTTTTCACTTCACTTCACTTGTTGTTGAAGTTTTACATTTTGCTTGCTCTTTACATACACTACTGGACTTTGTCACTGAATATTATGATATTACTTATATTAAAAAATACTTGTTGAAAACGGAACAAACAAACAAGGAAACAAACAGAGTGTTGATCATGGAAAGGGAGGAGAATAGAGGGGGAGGTAAGAGTAACAGCAGCAGCCAGCAGAAGCACTTATATGACTTCCTTTTGTTTAGATAAGTGGCCTCCACTGGCCGCAGAAGCATTAATAATAATGGCAAAAGCAAAATAGAGGAAGAAATAAACAAAAAACAAAAAAAATTGTATCTCTTTGAATATGAAATGAAGCAGCTGGACAAATGTTGCCTCGGTATAATAGCAATCGCACAATGTAGGATATGCTTCACTAATACATTTACGTATATGAATACTGTAGCTTCTTACCTACAGTACTGACTCGATTGCAATGGCATCATAGACAAGTCTCCTTTTTATACAGCCAACCATCAGTGAATTTGATTTCATGTAAACGACTGTCCCTTAACTGAAAGACGAATTCGTTTGGGATATGTAATTCATCTGAATTAAGCTCTTATCAGGTTTCAAACCAGTAGTACGATTTCAGCTTAAGCTTTTTTCTTTGAAATGGCACTTCAATTGAAGCTTGACTGAATATATGAACTCATCTTAAACTTGTGATCGTTGGAGACTTATCTTGATTAAGCTCTATCAGATTTGAATTTATCTAAAATTACTTCAGCTTAAGCTTTTTCTACTTTAAAACAACATTTCATTTGAGATTTGAATGCTGAATCTTAAGTCCATCATCTGAAGCTTAAGTCCACCCGAGACCTGATTTCCTCTGAATGAAATTCAGCTAAGACTTGGCAATCACTTTATGGGAACATTACTGATACCTCCTTTTCCAATTCATATCTACAGCTCTATCAGATTTTAAATATACTACTTTTAAACATTGCTTCTTTTGAAGCTTGATTGCATAAATAAATTAATTTTTAAACTTGAGCTCATGGGAGATTTGCTTTTTTTTTAAAGTGATTGATGTGTGGACTTCTCTTTTGCTGAGGCTTGACTTCAAGCGAGTATCACTGACTCCTCTCACCCTCCCCCCCCCCCCCCCCCTCCCTTTTCTATTCAGTTCCTATTTCATCTCCTCACCAATTCTTCTTCTTTGACTTTAGTAGTTTTAAACTTGGTTCCACTGTCATTGAACACATGTAAAAGTTAACAGTGGCTACTACTTATTTCTACTGCCACTGTTCTTTGTTCTTAACTCAAATTAACTTTGTGTGTGTGTGCGCTTCGAAAAAGTTTTCCCCCCCGTATTTATGTTTTTCATAACTTTCACGGAAGTCTATGGAAGTGGTAGCATTGTTAGCTACTTTTGTTTCCACTCAACTATTGCCGATGAAGTTTGTAAATTATATTGTGCATTTAAAATTTATTGCGTGTCTTAATTCTCTTACCATGTCTTTTATCTGTGCCCTCCGCTCTTCTCCCCTCCCCACACCAAGTGTTTAAGTGTTTGATATTGTCAACACAATATAACAAAATAAACAGTTTTATCATAAAGAGATTAGTTGAGAAAATATTTATTATTTCACCCCATGCCCTACCACTGCCCTAGTTCCTACTTAAAATTTCTCAGCTTCAATCCCATTTTAAATTTAGTCATTTTTTTACGCATTTTATTAATAAATCAGCAAAGTTATTACTATTTAAGGATTTTTTTTTTTTTTTTTGAATATTAGAAATCTATTGTAAGTTTAAGCCTAATGCTTGCTGAGTTATGAATAGAAACTGCATAAGTGTAAATTTTATTTATCTCCCAGCGATAAAAGGTTGTACAAAGATAAATGGTGCCAGGCCGGACGAGAAGCGAGGGTGGAACTTTAGGATTCCCCCTGGGTCTGGATTCTTTGAGAATACCGACTTCTGGGCTCCCCAGAACTTCGACTTTCAGAGTAAACTTAGGAATATTTGATGACGACCAAAAAAAGAATCGTCTACATATTCAAAATGAATTAAATTGCAAATAGCTTATTGACTACGGTTTATGATTCATAAATTTCAATTTCCAATTTTAATTCGTATTAATAGAATTCACAATTTTAGAAAATGTTCAATTCTTTTCAAAAAGAATTGGAAAAAAACAATTACTTATTATAAGTAATTCCTTGGTATTGGAATGGAGATAGAACTTCCATTCCCAATGGAATCATTACTACCAGACTCGAATTTTTTCTCCTGAATGGGCCTATTCCGAGAAAATCATAGCAGCCTTAAGAATAAAAAAAAAATTGAAGTGACATCGGCTTAAGAAACTCTATTGTCTTTGAAAAGAAAAAAAAATTATTTTTTCTGAGTTTTTCTTGCAGATGAGACTTATTTTCATCTTTGGCACAGCGGCGGCTTAACTTTATCTTTATGCCCTAACTTCATGTCTCTTTGCCCACTTTTTCTTAGATCTTTTAATTATAAATTAAATTTATTTTAAATGTGCAGTGTGACGTATACAAATACAAGAGTAACTATGCTATAGAAAGTGATGTTATAGCAGGAATGAAAGTGGTTTCGTTGTGCTACCTGGAACCGACCCGCATTTTATTTTAATTAAAAATATTTAACCGCTTTAATTTATGTAATTTAAACCACAAAACTTTTGCATAATTCATATAAATTTTCTGTGTTTGCGTTCACTTTTGCCATGCAGGTCAAAAATTAAATGAGAAATTTTATTTCAAGGAAGCACTGCTGCGGCCAGTCAAACAAACATAAACGACATTTGCATACACATACATACACACACTCACACACACACACACACACACACACACACACACACACACACACACACACACATGCATTTGCTTACACACGCATACATTTGTAATAGAAGCAGTAGTTAAAACCGCAATAGCCGCAACCGCAGAACTATGCGAAACTTTATTTTCAAATAAAATGACCAAAAAAAAAAAAACAACAACTTCATTGAACAATGAGCTCGAGCTTGAACAGTAGTGGCAACTACTAGGTGCTAACTACTACCTCTACTGCATACCTAGCACTTACTTCTAGTTATGTACACGGAGTTCCCTGCGCTTGGTCTTCATTTAATCTTATTTCATTTTTGTGGGGGGTTTTTAGTTTTGTTTCCTCTTTATTTTTGTTTGTTGGCATATGAATATAATTTTAGTTTTCGTCACATTGGCAACTGTGTTAGTTACTGTTGCTGGCGTTATGTACGAATTAACCGCCAACTGTGTGTACGCCTGCTTAGATTTCCATGTGCAGACCTAACGAGAGAGACGGGCGCTAATGGGAGGGTTCCCTCCAGGCACAGATTTTTTTCAGGGCTTAAGAAAAATAATTTCTGCGCATTTTTTCACATGTTTTGTTTTTACAAAAGTTAGGTCAGATGTTGTTTCTGTGAAATATATGTAGATCGATGAGGTTATAATTACTATATCAAGTTTGATATTTTATCTAAAAGAATTTTCTACTTCAAATGCAAAATACATAATTAAATTTACATACATATTAGACATATTAAATTTTTTGTTAACCTTCAAAACTACATATTTACTTATATACTTTACAAAGAAACATGTTCGTTTATCTGGTCCTTTAACAAAGTGAAATGTAATAATTTTAAATCCTTTAAATACAATTTGAAAGTCAGAATAAATAGAAATAAACTATTAAACAGCTTTTGATTGTGAAATTGCAGAGTGGTCGCCGTGGCGTTGTTGGTAAAGCGTTAGCCTGCTACAAAGTCAAAAAATCGACAAAACAACTTTCCTACCCGGAACCACCTCTTGGCAGGCAATGGAAATTTTACCTAAGAGAGTAAAAACTGCATAAGAAAAGCTTTCCACTTCGCCGTTCGGATTCGGCATAAAACTGTAGGTCCCTTTCATTCATGTACAAATATAACATGCACAACATATGAGTGGATGCAAAAAGCTCGGCCTAGGCCATCCATGGGCTGTTGTGCCATTAAAAGGAAGAAGAACAAGAAGAATAGTTTTGACAAAGGGTTTTTTTTAACTATTTTCAAAAACTGTGGGAAAACTCGTTCCGATGACCAAAATGAGTTAAAATTTATAAAACATAATGTTTCTCACTTTCTTAAAAATTAAGGGTTGTACGTTGAACATCCTCTCCGCCCTCCGGCCCAGTTTTCTCATTCAACAGTTTCGCACATACACATACCTATATCCCTCTCTCTCTCTTTCTCTTAAACAACCTACTAAGCTGCAATAACTTTTTTTAAGTTCGTTCATCGTGTAAGTCCTTTTTTGGCGGATGTTTTTATTTAATTTTGTGATGAAATTTACACGCGCTTAGTTGCACACTTAATCTTGTTTATACCCGTTTTTGCATTTGTTGTTGTTGTTTCAATTATTACTTTTTGAACTTAAAAGGGCGTGCTGCCCGCATACAAGACAATGCATACATACTACTGTGGGCAAAAGTTAGTAACACTTTTTAATTTAAATTTCGCGCGGAAACCCATTCATCAAAATATTATTTTTTTAAGGTTGGTATGACTGTCGGTGACATCTGTGCCAAATGTCACATCAAAATAATCATTAGTGTTTAGTATACGCTTGTCTTTCTGAAGTTTCTGCACAAAAAGTGCATTCGGCGATTTTCACAATGAGTGAAATTATTCAACAAAGAAGTTCCATTAAATTTTGTGTGCGGAATCAAATTTCTGGTGCTGAAACGTTCAGAATGTTACAAAAGGCCTTCGGTGATAATTGTATGTCGCGAGCAAGTGTTTTTGATTGGTACAAATTGTTCAAAGATGGTCGAGAACGCGTTGACGACGAACCACGTCCAGGACGGCCGTCAACATCAACTGATGATCAACACGTCAATAAAATCAAGGAATTGGTGCTCGAGAATCAACGATTAACAGTCAGATGCCAGAGACCTTACTGGCATCGTTGGAATATCGGAAGGATCAGTGAAAACCATTTTAAAACATCATTTGGGCCTAAGAAGAGTGAATGCACGATTGGTTCCAAAATCACTGCATTGGTTTTACGAGACCATTTTGCCAAAAATTCGACTGATATCGTTCCGCAACCACCCTACCACCCTATTCGCCTGACTTAGCACCGTGTGACTTTTGGCTATTTTCTAAACTCAAAAAACCGCTTCGTGGACACCGTTACAGTTTTGAGTCAATTGAAGACATTAAACATGAATCGCTAAGAGCATTGAAGGCTATTCCGGAAATTGACTTTAACAACTGTTTCGAGAATTGGAAAAAACGTTGGCACAAGTGTATTGGGGCCGGGGGGGGGGGGGGATTACTTTGAAGGGGACGAAATAGATTTGGAAGAATGAATAAAAAAATTTGAAATTATGAACAAAGTCTTACTACTTTTTGCCCACAGTAGTACACATAAAAAATTATAAAAATTGTAAAGTCTATGTAAAACCCACAGGATACAACCAGGAAAGCAGTTGCTCTGCATCCATATACTATTCATATTTCGTTTTGTCATCTGTAGTTGTAGTTGTACCTATCTAACTACAATATAATAACATATTTTATCTTTTTTTAAAGAAGTTTTCTTTGCCAGTGCAACTATGCATAGAATATTTCTATTTTGTCTCTTAGTCAGTCTCTCTGTCTGTCTTCAACATTCTGTGTCATTCAGTCTATCCGTTAGTCTGTTTCCAAGTCCCTCTCTAAGTCCGTCTGAGTATGCACCATCTCCTCTGAATCTCTACTATCTATATATGTAAGTCTATCTTTGCTGTTACATACTATACATACACATATATTTTTCAATTTCTCTTTTTCATTCATTCACGTGACAGTAAGTTCCAGACAAAAAGCGAAAGGATGCGAAAAGAAACTAAAATATTTCGCAGCTTATCTTTCGACAGCATGTAGGTAGTAAAACAGATGAGCGGGTAACAGAAAAGATAAAGGGAGAGGAAAGATTTCCAAATGCTAACTAAAGAAATGTGCATAGGTAACAAATGCTGAAGACTGAATGTTCGTTGTGTGATTGTGTGTGATTGTGTGCTCTTCATTTCTTCATTTCCAGCATCGTCTCATAGTTTTTGTGAAACATGACAAGCGGATTAACTTATACCTGCATTAGTATTAGTGAGTTGTGTCACTGTAGTAGTTGTAGAATTATTTGCATTAGTTTACATATATAGCATGAAGGCAAAAAACAAAACTATAAAATATCATTGTATGGTATGATAGCATAAATCACATACATTGGAATCTACACCATCACACACAAACACATAAACAAAAATAGCCGTCGAAGCTGAAATTGACGCAGGTGTTGTTTGCTGTTTTACCAAGAAACATGCATAAATTTACGGATTTTGTTTTCAAGATTTGCACTTTTTTCTACATATTTTTTTTTTTTTTTTTTGCAACTCTTGGATTCTCTGTTTATTTCATGGGATACCAGAGCTTAACTAGTCGAATACAGCTGCAGCAGTATACAACACCAACCAGTTGTTGCGGTTTCCGATAGTTGAAGTTACAAGTTTGTTGGTAAAAAACATTCGCACTCATCAGCATAGAAAAGACAAGCAGACAGACATTCAGGCAATCAGAAATAACAGCTAGTGATGAAAAGCTTGTCATAAACTCATTCCCAATCATTCTTTAAATTGGCTTGTAGTTATACATCTGTTGTTTTTAAAATTAAGTAAAAAATCACCAGGAGACGACCTCATAACTAGTGAAGTGTTAAAAAAAACTACCACCAAAAGGAGTGGCTAAGCTTGCACAAATATTCAATGCTGGGAATAAAATTAAAACAGGTTTTAAGCTACTGGAAAGCTGCTGAAGTGGTGATGGTTTTAAAACCAGATAAGGATCAACACTCTCCAGCCTCATATAGACCAATTTCGCTCATGCCAGTCATCGGAAAATTATTTGAGTAACTCATTTGTAAAAGGCTCGAAGAAAACGTTTGCCAAAGAAATATTATCCCAAATCATCAGTTTGGATTCCGAGAAAACATTCAACGATCGAGCAAGTACACAGAATTACGCACGAAATCGAAAAGGGCTTAGAAAACAAGGAAACTGGTTCAGCTGTGTTTCTTGATATCTCGAAGGCTTTTGATGGGGTCTGGCATTCTGGCCTGATTTATAAGCTAAACAACCTTCTGCCACAGCAACACCGTAAACTGTTGGAATCGTATATTGCCGAAAGGATCTATCGAGTTAAACTAGATGATGCGTATTCAAAACTATATCCTATAAATCGTGGGATCCCTCAGGGAAGTATACTAGGCCCGTTGTTGTACCTGCTGTATACACATGACTTGCCGGTAAACTCAAGCTGTGTTGTTCGAACTTTAGAAGATGACACGGTAATAATGGCTACAGGTCCAAATAACAACGTGTCTACCACTAAGATACAAACCGCTCTCCAAGAAGTTGAACAATGGACCAATAAATGGAAACTGGCAGTAAATAGCTCCAAGTCTATCCACGTCGACTTTACCAACAAAAGAGAAACCCAAATTCCATTGTTTCTAAACAGTGAACAAATTCCAGCAGCTAATTCTGCGAAATACTTGGGTATGAACCTAGATGCCAAACTGAGATGGAAGGTACACGTCAAGAAAAAACTAATAGAACTGAACATTAAATGCAAAAAACTAACTTGGCTTATTGGAAGGAGATCCAAAGTGTCTCAACAAAACAAACTAATTATATACAAACAAGTCTTCAAGCCTGTGTGGCTCTGTGGCAAAAAATCGTATAATAAATATGATACAAAGATTCCAAAACAAAGCACTCATTGATGCAGTTAACGCTCCGTGGTATGTGCGAAATGATGACCTACATCGTGATCTTAAAATACCTACAGTCAGGCAAGAAATGCAAAAGTTTGCCGATACACATCATGGCAGACTAAGTCAACACTCAAATAGCTCTATTCCGGCGTTACTTTGCGATGTTACACCCAGACGTTTAAGTCGGTTCAAACCAAAGCAACTTTTGAGGCGTTTCAACCAGCAAGGAAATTGACTAGCTCAGATCTACATGCTCACTTTAGATAAGTAGTATTACGTGCAATTTTACATTAAAAAATCTCTTGTTAGTCAAATGTAATTAGTTGTTGTTGATTTTTAAATAAATAAACAAAAACAAAAAAAAATTTTAGTAAAGTTTTCTTGTACAATGTTTCTTGTTGCTGGTTTCCTGCAATAAACAGATTTGGAACAATGACCAGCCGCAATTACACATCGATCTATTACTAATCCAAGCTGAATTTCTTACAATTTCTCATCAAGTGTAATTTGCATGTAATGGGGGTAGAAAGTTATATAAAACAAATATCCCACCTATTTCATAAGACAAAAGGAAGGAAATAACAATAGCTCAAGGATATTGATTAATCTAAATATTTTTCCAAAAGAATTCAACTACATATCAAAAGTATCAAATGTCAAACCTACGGACACACAAACGAACACTTTAAAGAACGAGCTAGAACAATAACCAATCGTATTGTTTTGACAATCTCTTTACTACAGACTGCATAAAGATATTTTTAAATGTTTGATTTGCCAAGTACCAAAAGTACAAAAAAGTCACAAAAAATTAGATACCAATAACAGGAAGACATAATAAAACACTCTAAAGACTTTGCATATCGAAGAACAGAAAAAGTTTGCAGACAGCAGCAGCAACATGGAGCTGTAGCAATAGCAACAAACAAATGAAGAATAATGATGCTAAAACTTTTCTATGTATGTATTTCTAGATGTAACGACAATTAACGAAATGAATATGTGAAGGAACCAGCATAAAGGAAAAAGATGACCAAAAAGGAGGAAAGAGAATGTTTGTTGTTTCTGTCAAATGGCATTAGCAAAATATGGTCAAGACAAATTTTTACAACATACATACATACATACATACATTGATAGATATGTACTCAAATAAAAACTCAGTGTCAGTGGCAACATACATGAGCTAAAATCAAGTCAAAGCAAATCGTGCATATAGTATGTAAGTACATAAGCATGTGTGTTTGAAAAGAAGAAGTTTACTATATGAATATATGGTATAAGTGTAATTGTATTTGTGTGTGTATGTAATTGAGAAGAAAATGCTTTTTGCATTACTTTTATGTGAGCACAGTGTCACCAAAAACATATTACAAGAGTAAATTGCCAATAGCCACCTCTAGGTGGTTCAGTAAATGAGTGCTAGACAGGAGTTCCATTAGGAGTTTCACAGGAGTTCCAATATCGATTCCCATCGATTCTTTACATTTTCCTTTATTTAAAATACTGGGGATGCTTCCAAATATAACTATTTTGTTTTTCACTCGCCAAAAGACGCGTGCACTGGACACAGAATGATACTTATCGATGTTAGTCGCCATTCGACAGTCATACTTATTTCAATGTTGGCAATACTGCAGAGACGACATTTACATTTACAGTGATCCTTTGAGCCTTTTTACAAAGCAATATTATTACAATAATATTTTCAGGCATGCATTTGGGCTCTTAACACATTTATTTACAATTAAATCCTAAAGAAATAAAATTTGACAAAAAAGAACATTGCAAAGTAATTTGGGGCTTGCCGATTCCAACTATGCACTCAGATTATCTCATTCACATCTGAGAAACCCGCTATAGAAGCCCAAAACTCATATTTTTAGTATTACTTACTTACTTACTTAGCTGGCGCTACAACCGATGATCGGTCTTGGCCGCCTCCACAAAGCTTCGCCAGTCACTTCTGCTATGCGCGCGCTGGCGCCAGTTGATAAGGCCAAGTGCAGTCAGGTTGCCCTGCACCTGGTCTTTCCAACGGAGATTAGGACGTCCCCTTCTGCGTGATCCTCCACCGTGGTTCGAATAAAACACCTTTCTAGCCGGAGCGCTTTCTTCCACTCGCTCAACATGACCCAGCCAGCGAAGCCGCTGGAGTTTTATACGCTTGACTATGTCAGTGTCGGCGTACAGCTCATACAGCTCATTGTTCCATCTTATTCGAAACACGTCATCCACGCATACTGGACCGTAGATCTTACGGAGTATCTTCCTCTCGAACGCTCCTAACAGTCTCTCATCATTGATGGTCAATGTCCACGTCTCTGCGCCATACATTAGGACGGGAAGGATGAGGGACTTATAGAGCGTTATTTTCGTCGGTCGAGAGAGGGCTCTACTTCTCAATTGCCTACTGAGCCCGTAGTAACACCTGTTGGCAAGAGTTAGTCTCCGCTTGATCTCAAGGCTGACATTATTGTTGGTGTTTATGCTGGTGGTGTTATCCTAAATAAACGAAATCCTTGACGACTTCAAAAGTGTAGTTGTCAACAGTGACATTTTGTCCAAGACGCCGTGACTCTTTGTTTGTTGACACAAGGTATTTCGTTTTGTCCTCGTTCACCACTAGACCCACACGACGAGACTCCCTTTCCAGGTTGGAGAATGCTGCACTGACTGCTCGAGCGATTTTGCCAATGATGTCAATATCATCAGCGTATGCTAGCAGCATGACACTCTTGTAGAAGATAGTGCCAGAGATGTCGATGTTCGCAGCTCGAATTATTTTCTCCAGCATTAGGTTAAAGAAGTCGCACGATAGGGAGTCACCTTGTCTGAAACCTCTTTTGGTATCAAATGGTGCGGAGAGGTCTGTCCCAATTTTCACTGCGCTGGTGGTGTTGGTCAGTGTCATTTTGCAAAGACGAATGAGCTTTGCAGGGATACCAAAATCAGACATTGCGGCGTACAAGTGATCCCTAATCGTGCTGTCGAAGGCGGCTTTATAATCGACAAATAGGTGATGGGTGTCGATCTGTTTTTCTCGGGTCTTTTCCAGGATTTGGCGTAGTGTGAATATCTGGTCGATGGTGGATTTACCAGGCCTGAAGCCACACTGATAAGGTCCAATCAGTTTGTTGACGATGGGCTTCAGTCTTTCGCACAGTACGCTCGATAGAACCTTATATGCAACATTAAGAAGGCTTATCCCACGGTAGTTGGCGCAGATCGTGGAATCACCTTTCTTATGGATTGGGCAGAGTACGCTCAGATTTCAATCACTTGGCATGCTTTCATCTGACCATATTCGGCATAGAAGCTCATGCATGCGTTTTTTGAGCTCTTCGCCTCCGGTCTTAAACAACTCAGCAGGCAGGCCATCTGCACCTGCAGCTTTATTGTTTTTCAGCCGAGCAATGGCTGTTAAGACCTCCTCATAGTCAGGCGGCGGTACTTCAACGCCGTCAGTGATTGGGGTTTCCGGAGTGGGTTCCGCAGTGGCGGGATTATTGCCGTCTTCGCCATTAAGCAGCTGCGAAAAGTGCTCCCTCCATAATCTCATTATGCCCTGGATATCTGTCACCAGATTTCCATCTTCATCCTTGCAGGAAGAGGCCCCGGTCTTCAAACCAAGAGTCAGGCGTCTTATTCTTTCAAAGAATTTTCGGACCTCGTTCCTGTCCCGCAACATTTCGATATCATTGAACTCGCGTCTTTCTTCATCTCTTTTCTTGCGCCTGAAAAGACGTTTCTCCTCCCTCCTCAACTTTCTGTATCGCTCCTTAGCAGCTCGCGTTGCAACTGACTGCAGGGTGGCTCTGTATACTGCGTTTTTTGCTTCAGTAGCATCGCGACACTCTTGGTCGTACCACATATTTCTCCGTCGACGGTGGTAGCCTAGCACCTCTTCGGCAGCCGTACGCATAGAGCGGGAAATGTGCGTCCACTGTGCGCATATATCATCAAGTTGAGGGGTGTTTTGCGAAAGGAGAAGTGCAAGTTGGTTGGCAAAGACTTTGGCTGTCTGTTGTGATTGCAGCTTTTCGACATCCAGCTTTCTCTTTGTACCTATCCGTACGCGATTTGCTACACATATACGTGTGCAGACCTTGGCTGCAACCAAGTAGTGGTCTGAGTCGATGTTTGCACCACGTATTGTGCGTACGTCTAGTACATTGGAAGCGTGCCTTCCGTCGATCACAACGTGATCAATTTGGTTTCGTGTGTTTTGATCAGGGGACAGCCAAGTGGCCTTATGGATATCCTTATGTTGGAATCTGGTGCTACTAACTGTCATGTTTCGTGCCGCGGCGAAGTCGATCAGTCTCATACCGTTATCGGTGGCTTCGTCGTGGAGACTGAATTTTCCGATCGTCGGACCAAAGAGACTCTCCTTGCCCACCTTGGCATTAAAGTCGCCTAACACGATTTTAACATCGTGGCGGGGGCAATGCTCATAAGCTTTGTCGAGGAGCTCGTAGAAGTCATCTTTGGTCGTTTCATCCTTCTCATCCGTCGGGGCATGGACACAAATTAGGCTGATGTTGAAGAATTTTGCCTTGATGCGGATAGTGGCTAGGCGCTCGTTCACCGCTGTGAACCTCGAGACTAGATGACGCAGTCTCTTCCCAACCACAAATCCAACACCAAATTCGTGTCTCGACGCATGACAGCTGTAGTAGATATCACAGGATGCTCTTTTGGAGCAACCCTGTCCCGTCCATCGCATTTCCTGTACAGCGGTGATGTCAGCTCTATATTTTTGGAGGACATCCACCAGCTGGATAGAGGCACCTTCCCTGTAGAGGGTTCGGACATTCCAGGTGCATATCCGTAAATCGTTGTCCTTTGGGCGTTTGCGGGAGTCGTCAATATTAGAGGGGTTCATCATCCGAGGCTTGTTTGGAGGTTTCATTGGAGGGTATTTTAACGTGGTGGGTTTTAGTATTACTTATACAGTCTAATTTTGTATCAAGGTATATTTTTAAAGTGTTTGGACTTTTGTGGTCGCTGTGGTGTAGTGGTAGTGCGTTGGACTGCTACGCCGAGTGTTCGGGGTTCGAATCTCGGCACAGGCAAAATCAAAAAGTAGAAAAAATAATTTTTCTATACGGCACCACCTCTTGGCAGGCAATGGCAAACCTACAAGAGTAAAAATTGCTATGAAAAGCTTTTCACTTCGCCGTTCGGATTCGGCATTAAACTGTAGGTCCCTTCCATTCATGTACAAATATAACACGCACAACATGAGTGGATGCGAAAAGTTCGGCCTAGGCCCTCCATGGGCTGTTGTGCCATTAAAAGTAAAGTATGTTGGACTTTTGGACTTTTGTTTCCCTACACTCGCGGGACTTACTTACTTAATATATTCAAAGAAATCATATGTATATCAAATCTTATACTGCATATGAAATCGACCAATCAAGAGGAAAATAGACACAACGATACTGATCGTCAGCTTTTAGCAGGGAAACTATAAGTCACGCGAATTGTGTAGGTAGTGAAGCTCTTTAATTTATACCATAGGCGCAAGGAGAGTGATAGAAAATAATGGTCGGCCACTGAGGACCAGAAAGCATCTGGCTAACCATCAAATACCATATGACAATTTGTACTCCAACACCCAAATTTCTATCGTAACTTGTACTTACTCATTTTAGAAGTATTATAAATACTTCCTTTCGAAAGGAATAAGATCTCTAGTTTATTCTACTATCCAAGTTCCCTGCAGAATTTTGTCCATTTTAAGCGCCTTTTGTGGAGACGGTAATTTGAATTTAAATAAAGCAACATGTGTGCAGCTTTCGAATTTATTTACGCCTTAAATGCATCAACTTTGACATTCATGGTAATAAAGTGGTAATTTTTTTCTGTTCCTATTACCAATGCTACATGAATGCAAGTTTTACCTACTACCATACCTACTTATTTTTACTTTTCCACTTTTCCGGTACTTCCGTTTAAACATAAATTTTATCCTCCCCAAATGAAGTAGGCGAATATTGTGTTTTTTTTCTCCTTTGTATGTAAGTATGTGTATGTGTGTGTGTGCGCTTGTGTGTTAAGCGAATTATGACATCTTTTGCACATAAATATTTGTATATGTGTGTCATTCTCTCAATGTATGTGGAATTTATGCCTTTGCCATTGGCATTGGCAGTCACGAAAAAAAAAATTTAAAATGGAACAGCAACATTATCGTTGTAAAACTCAATAGTAGGAAAATATTCGAAATGTATAAGTAAGAGGGAAAAGTTAATAAACGATACGGAACTGAAAGAAGTAAAGTAAAATGAAAGAACATACATAAGCCATGTCAATAGTTTATTTCCTTTCTCTTTGATGTTACCGTATTTATATAAGTGTGTACCTACTTGAATGACTGTATTTGTGTGTGTGTGTGTGTGTGTGTGTGTGTGTGTGTGTGTGTGTGTGTGTGTGTGTTTGTGTGTGTGTTTGTGTGTGTTTGAAAAATATCTTTTTAACCAAGCTCACTCACACTAATAATGTGGAAGAACAAAATGAAGAAGAAGATACAAACACAAACACATAAACACATACTTGTACACATCAATATAAACAACACATTGAAAATGAAAAGCAAATGAAAGGCCATAAACTTGTGCTAATAGCTTCAAAATACCAAAGTTAAATTGAATGGAAGATGCAATAAACTGCTTACTTAATAGCACATAACACAAACGTAGGTAAGCTTCATTATTACTTCTTCTTCCTCTTGTTCTTCTTATTCTTCGTCTTCTTCTTCTTCTACTACTACTAGTATGTACTACTTACTCCACATAGAAATCTGTTGGTTAGTTTCAGCTTTCTTTCCTCCTTTCACTGTCTCGTCTCGTCTCGTCTCTCTCAATGTTTGCTAATAATAATTTTATAGTTCAATGACATAAGTTGCTTTATTAAATGAAGTGTACATATGCGTATTTGAAATTTAGTTCGAAAATTATGTAAGCACTTGCGATTTAGTTGAAAATTGAAGATTGTTTATAATGAGCGATGGTGGTATCTCAAATGAGATCTCCATAATCAGTGTGACTTTTCAATGACCAGCAATTTGTATTGAAGTTTGAGAATGTGCAGCCATTTCAAGTTATGTATAGGGTGATTTTTTAGCTACTTACTTGGTTTTTGACGTTTATACTTCTGAAAGTTCACGATTGATTCTTGACATGTGTCAAAATAAAAAATGCTCTGTTTGGTTTGCCATTTCATCATGAATAGACTTACGCCTGAACAACGTTTGCAAATTATTGAAATTTATTATCAATATTCGTGCTTTGTGAAAAATGTGTTTTATCGCAAAATTGTCTTCAGCGACGAAGCTAATTTTAGCTCAATGAATACGTGAGTAAGCAGAATTGCCGTATTTGGAATGAAGACCAGCCAAAGGCAATTTAGCAGCTACCACTGCATACCGAAAAATGCACCTTTTGGTGCATCATTGGGTCGTACTTCTTCAAAGACGATGAAGGCTGCAACGTTACGGTCAGTGGAGAAAGGTACCGCAACCGTCCGATGATAACAGACTTTTTTTTGCCGAAAATGCAAGAATTGGACTCGGCCGATATGTGGTTACAACAGGACGGTGCCACATGCCACATGCCACACGGCACGCGAAGCCATGCATCAATTGTGAGGCGAATTTGGTGAGCAGTCAATCACACGTTTTGGTGCAGTCAATTGGCCACCAAAATCGTGTGATTTGACCCCGTTACACTATTTTTTGTAAGACTATGTTAAGTCTCTTGTCTATAAGGATAAGCGAAACACAATTGCAGTTTTGGAAGCCAATATTGAACGTGTTATTGGTGAAATTCCTGCCGAAATGTGTGAAAAAGCGTGCCAAAATTGGACCTTCAGAATGGACCACTTGAAGCGTAGCCGCGGGCAATATTTAAGTGAAATTATCTCTAAAAAGTAAATGGAAGGAATTGATTTATCGATCCAAATAAAAATAAAAAAATCGTGTGTTTTTTTGAATACACAAAAACCAAGCTCTTAAAAAAACCAAGCTCTGTATATGAAATTTGCTGGACAATTGCAAATAAGGTGAAAAGTAGCTTCCTCCTGCATGCCTACAAATCAGAAAATGCGAATGGATTATTTCTACATTATTGCCAATAGAAGAAGTATTTAAAGTGGCTAGAGAGTCTGACCTCCTCGAATTGTAGGATTATAGGTTGCCATAAGACCCATACATGGGTCTAGGATCTCGTGAAGGGAATGTTCTTGAATGCTCAGACTTTCTATAACTCGTTGCCCAGTTCAGATATATCTTTAAAAAATCAGGTATAACATTTAGAGATAGATTTGGGTACTATCTTGGAAGTTGTGATTACTGTTAAGTGACTTAGCGGCTGCTATACTACCCTCTCTGTCCATTCCTGTCTGGTCTGTGTGATAAACTTGTTATCAAAAGAGTGTTTAGCTAAAGTGTAAATGATATCTTCGAGAACTGAGCTACTTATATCTAGTGATATCCTAGAAAGTCTGTAGGTATAGTGAGTCCATGATGAGAATGTCTTTGACTTTATTAGTAGTAGTTTTTTCTGTACATTTACCTTAAGACGGGGAGTTAGTGGAGCATGGCTTCTAGAGCTTTGGAAGGTTTAATTCTGAGTACCCCTGTTGTTAATAGACACTCTATTCATTTCGAAAGTTGTCAACCACTAAACCATTATTCCGTAAAGCAGTATGTGTCTGAATACAGTTCTGTAAAGGTAAACAACCACTTTTTGATGTAAACTCCATCTCCTTCCAATGGCTCTTTTGGGGAATAAGGAGCGTCTAAGACTTTTTGTCACTATGTCTTGGATGTTTTATTTCCAATTTAGTTTCCCACATTTTCTACAGGTAACAGTGTGAACCTTCAATGTAGGTTTAGCTCAAAAGAGCGAATTTGATGCTTCCTTGTAAAGAGGACTAATTCCATTTTAATCGGGTGATGCTTAGACCACATCTATTGTACCAGAAACTTAATGTAGAGAGAACTTCCTAAATAAATATTGTTAACGGGCATAGATATTTACTTGAGACTAACAGGGCGACCTTGATAGTATAGAGGGTAGAGCACTGGACTTTTCCCCGGGAGGTTGCAAGTGCGATTCCCCTCTTGGTCTGATGGTTAATTTTCACATTTTTTCTACCGATACGAAGTGAATGAGAATTATAAGAAACTGTACAAGTACACACCACTTGGCATGGAATTTTAAAACCACCTAGTGATGTCAAATTGCCATCACGCCGTTCGAATCCGACGTCTACCTGTAGGTCCGACCATATGGTAATGTGGTATCACATTAGTGAACAGCCACTTAACCCAAACATATGGGAACACATCATAATGGGCCATTTTTCCCCCAGTGGACACTCTGATGTTTCTGAGCACTTCTGCTCAACCTGAACCCAACAGGACAACATCTTCCGTGTACGCAAATTCCTTGCATCCTGCCTCTTCCAGAAATAAGTTCAAATTGCTTGCAGTGTGACGCTTTGCCGCCAACATTTGCCTCTCGCCATTTGAGTGAAATGCATGACAGTTTTAAACAGGCTATTAAAATGATTTCTAGCCAGGGTAGCACTATATTAGTGACGAGCGTGGCTATCCGGCAAGCATAGAAAGCAAATAAACTACCACCTTCCAAAATTCATAAAAATTCTAGTCACCCAACTATTCTGTAACTAATTTTTACCATTGTTTTTTTTTTTGAGTTTATTTCACATCCATACCTTCAGCTAAACTAAAAGCGTAGATATAACGTCCTTTGAAAAACACTTTTATACTCGTTGCAAATATTTACGATTTACGTTTGACAACTTCATGTTGATGTACGATGCCGGCGCACGGTAGACGTGATCACATAATAAACAGGGGAAAAACTTTAAAGTTGTCAATAACAGCATATGAAAGGTTTCACTTACAGCAAATACACATAAAAAACAAGTACTATACATAAATAGAACAAAAATAAAAAATAAAAGGAAGGAAGGTGGAGTTTCGAGGGGTGAACTGAAAGTACATACCAAAGACATTAAAAAGGATGTGCGCCATCAACAACAAACATTTGCGGAGGAGTTATGGGTTCATGAGCAGAAAGCCACTTGCTATTAGCAGTAGTCATCATAATTTTTTTTTTTTTTTTTCAAACACTAGCGCAATATACACATATACCCACGGAGATATATGTACAACTCACACACTGAGAGACATTTACTCATCACTTGTATACATCCACGTATTCACAGACGCATATGTTCATGTATGTATGTATGTCTGTATATATGCATATATATGTATGTATGTATGAATGAATGAAGCTTATGATAACCACATCACGTTCTTGAAGCGGAAATCGAATTTTCCAATAAATAACTCCCTTACCACTTCAGCTCCTTGCTACATCCCTACAGCTAACTATAAATACAACAGGAAAACCAGAAAAGAATAGGAGAATAACAACATCAACAGAACAAAACCGAAAATATGAAAAGAAAATCGCGAATGCGAAAATTTATTGACGGATCGGAGCGAAAATTATGATGTCTCTGAGACCATGTTGTGAATGTACTCGTATCGTTGATGATGATGACGATGATAATGCCAATATGAATGTTATCGATGATGATCTTGATAGTGATGATGTTGTTGCTCTTGTTGTTGATATACTTACATCGATGATAAATTGAAGTTGATGACATGTACGCCGACGAAACCGACGAAACCTACGAAAACGAATACAAACATAAATACTGCAAGTTGGCAATTTCTTCTCCTGGTTTTTTTTTTTTATTATTATTGTTTGTTGCTATTTTTTTGCTAGCTTTGGTTGCTGCTGTGCCGTTTTTTTTTTTTTTTGCATTGCTTTGTTGTTTTCTGCCAATACATGTTCTCAAACGTGCGGCTGTGCCTGCCTGCTCTCAAGTATGTTTGTAAATACTTGAATTGAACTTGATGTGTTTCGAGTGACATGACATTTGTAGCCTAAGACTTTAACAACAACGAAAACATGCATTCCTAGGGAAACCGCAAGAGACAGCAAAAGTGTGGTAGAAAAAATAGTAGTATGTAGTGTAAAAGTAGTAGTAGTAGTAGGAGTAGTAGTAGAAGGAGTAGTAGTAGTGGTAGTAGTAGTAGTAGTAGTAGTAATAGTAGTAGTAGTAGTAGTAGTAGTAGTAGTAGTAGGAGTAGTAGTAGTAGTAAAATATAGTGGAAGTGGATGTGTTAGCAATGTACCAAAATGACATCGACTCAGAGCAAAAGTAGAGAAGAAATATAAAGCAAACCGTATGCCAAGTAAGTAGAGAAAAAATAGGAAAAAAAAGCAGCAAAATTCACTTGAGATAAGCAAACAAATACGCGCTTCTCTCTCACTTACTTCTTTTTGCTTAGAAAGCAGTTTTGCCGTTTAAACACTTGTAATACTCTCGAGCTGCTTCATTTTCTAGCAGACTGTCAGTCAGGCAGTCACATTCAGTAAGGCAGCCAAAGATAGAGAGAGAGTAGGCGAAGTAGTCAGCGAGCAGCTATGTTGGTGGAAATCCTTCAGTGAATTTCTATTGCTTTTTGCTGTAACTGATTTCATTTGTGTGTATGTGTTTATGTAACCCAAATGCGATTGCCATCCAGGCAGCAGCAGCGGCAGCGAAAAGCAGCAATCGTTGTTTAACACCGCCATCTTGATCGTCGTTCGCCATTGATATGCAAAAATAGAAATATAAACTGGAAAGCTGAAAAACTTTTCGACTGATAAGTTACACAACGTAGAATTTTCAATAATAATATACTACTTCTGTATGCATACATACGTACGTACATACTATATGGTATATGTACATGAATATGTGTGGATATGTAGATATAAGTAGTGTGTATGCATGAATGTGTTTGCATTTGCAGCATTTGCAAGAAATGGCTATGCACCACTTGCGGTTTAGCGCTATTCAAACTTACTTTACTATATATTTCTGTTTGTATTTGTGTGCGTGCATGGATGTGTGTGTTTTTTTACTTATAAATTCCTTGCACTTCACCTCAAGTAGTAAATTTTAAGTTGGCTTTCCACTTGTTCCCGTTGTTCTAGTTGGCTTTTGGATTACCCCCTTCTTTCTGTACGAGTTCGCAGAAAGTAGTAAAAGTGAAAAAAAAAACTTTTCTGACATCTTAAGAAGTAGAAGATGTAGGAAAAGAAAATAAGCTGATTTATGTACATACAAATACACATAAAAAGATTTGGGTTTGTTTGTTTGGATGTGTGTAAGTATTTGTGCAAAGGTGTCAAAGTAGTGAATTAGGGATTGAAGTTTAATAGACATAGAAAGAGAAGATAGAAGATAGAGGAGATATCTTCCACTCAGTACATATTTCCTTGCTCTTATCTTCTCATTCTTACTCTTTATCTGCATGTACAAGAAATAGACAATCATGGGAGCTAGCTGAGGGGGTGGTATTATTTTCATAAGTTTTAACAAAATGCTTTAGTTTCAAAAACCTTTCCAAATCTTTTGGGGTAAAGATTTCTAAGGTTGCTTCACAATGGGCCAGAAGAACGCTTAAACGTGGCCAGAAGAACGATTTGATAGAACTTTAAAGTAGAATGTGGAGATACAATGAAATCGTTTAGCTATTGCTAACTATCGACTTCCCATGATAGGGACTCGCAGTAGAAAGGACAGCATGAAGGACTTCCATGGGTTGCCATTGGCACAGATACAGGACCGTAGACAGAAAATACGTGCCTGAGGAAAGAGAGTGATCAGATACTGGTCCCTTATTTTTATGAACCAAAATCGAACACACATACTTTAGCTAAAACGAGACAGTTTATTATGAAGTCCATATAAAAAAGGAGGAGTCGAGGGTGATCCCCCTGCCCCTCTCTCCTGCTCACTTAGGACACCTGCATGGGAAGCTGAAACAATTGTTGAAACAAATCTTTTCGTTTTCAAGATATATTTCTTAAACCAAATCAATTGCTTTTGGACTTAAGCAACACTAAGCTACAAAATATGTATAAAAAGACGTAAGTGGACCCTAGAGAAGTTGACGTCTTCAGAAGTTTTGTGTTTCACTTTAACAATCTTGTCTATCGCAGATATTACAGTTGTGGTCGAGGAAATTTTTAATGAACATGTTTTGAAATTGTTTATGTGCTGATTTATGCAAACGATGAGCCTTGTATAGTTCAGTTTGATGATTCTCTGATCCCAGGTGTGCTACATCTGGATTGACTTCATTTTGATTGTTTACATTTCCAAAACATGAGAATTTATTTGCTACATCATTATAATCACAATCTTACCATCATCATAATATTCAGATTGTATGATTTCAACAGGTAGATAATTTGCCACTTGCCGGTCTGAGAACTCACAGCACCAGTTTTTGGTGCTGGATTTTATCGTAACTCAATCGCCATTTGTTTGTGCCACAAATTTTTTTTTCTCATTCTATACTCGCTCATTGTTTCAGCTCTAGAAATTGCTAACAATGTTTGTTTAACATGTAAAAATTTTTTTTTTTTTTTAATTTCAAATTTGACGAGTCTATGATTACATTCAGCGCCCTCTATCAATCAAGTTTGAATCATACTCGTGAATACATGTGGATGCATATGTGCTGCCCATCATTTATGTCTATATTGGATGGATGGATGGATGTGAAGAAGGCCGAGAACCTGACCTACGAGTGAGGGCAGTTCCTCAACCACTCAGGCCTTGTAGCCCATTGTACTTAAGGCCTAGGAAAAGAAGAAGGGGTTAGAGAAAAAGAGTGAAAAAGTCGAAAAAGCGGTTATAGGGGGACTACGTTCTCTTCCGCAAATTTTCCGGATTCTCTCACAAATCTCGGAAGATCGCAGAAGGGAAAGGAGTGTACTTTGTTCATTCCTGTGACATCGAAATCCAAAATGCGCCACCTCGTTCTGGCAAAGGCGGGACATGTGCAAAGAAGATGCTCTATGCTGTCCACCTCCTCCAGACATGATGTGCAGGTCGGGTTCTCGGTGATGCCGATGGTGGTCATACGTTAGCCCCATGGATTATGTCCTGTGATGAGTCCCAATATCCGACGAAGGTCCTTCCTTCCTTCCTAATTTAAAAAGAAATTCTGCTGTTTCCTGTTTGGGCAAATCACAAAACACTTAGCCGTTTTACAAATGTTCATATTGGACCAACGTCTCTTATGTAATTATGTAAATCATTAGCATAAGATTTTATCCAATGCATGGCACCTGCCAAACTGGTCCCGACTATTGGCTCTGGTCCGAAAGGCATGTTCTTTGATCCACAGTTGGCCAACTCGTCGGCTTTCTCATTCCCAGGAACTCCACAGTGCCCAGGAACCCAGATAAGATGAAGCTGATTCAGTCTTGCGACTGATGTAAGTTTCCTCTCACATTCTTGGACAATCTTTGAAGTAATTCTAGCGTTCTACAGAGCCTTAAGTGCAGCCTGACTGTTACTACAGACACCTATACGTTTCCCGTGCATTTTTCTTTCAATTATCCATTCCGCTACTTTAAAGATGGCGAAAACTTCTATCTGGAAGACAATTTCCAAACACTGTCTATATGTCTATATTAATATGCACCCGAACATATTTTGAAATTGATTATGTGCCGATTTATGCAAACGACAAGCCTTGTATAGTTCAGTTTGATGATTCTCTGTTAATAGGTGTGCTACATCTGGATTAACATAATTTTAATCGTATGCATTTCCAATGCCTTCCCTTTGCAAAATTAACCATAAAAATATTCATATTCAAAGCATGCGAATTTATTTAGTACATCCTTATAATTATAATCTTACTATCATCATAATATTCAGGTTGTATGATTACAACAAGTGGAAAATTTGCTTTGTGGTAACACAATCGCCATTTGTTTGTGCCTTGTGTTTCTTTCCAGTCTATACTCGCTCATTCTTTCAGCTCTAGAAATTTCTAAATGTTTTTGTTTGAAATGTCAAAATCTTGTTTGAAATTTCAAATTTGAGGGGAATATGATCGTACTCCGCGCCCTCTATCAATCAAGTTTGATTCATACTCGTGAATACATGTGGATGCATATGTGCTGCCCATCATGTATATGTGTATAAGTATAAATGTGCGCGGCTCTTCATTTCCGTGACAATTTCCGTTTTGCCACGATCATCTCATAAATATAAAAGCAATTCTAAAGAAGTAAACTTCAAAAAACATACCTGAAAGGAGAAGAATTCCCCTAAGTCTGGAAGTAACTGCGATTGATTCTAATCAGTAAGAAAAAGAAAATCTGTAGACCGCTTTGCATACTGTAGACTGCTTGAAAACATAAGAAAGATATGACTTACTACTGCCATGTACTCCTCCAGCGTTCTGTCTGCCCGGAAATACGGATTTACACTAGGTAGGTCTACAATGGGTAGTTCTAACACTAGACACTAAGTAGACGACATATGGTGCCCAATTGCAACTTACAACACACAAAGCAACAACTTCGTTTAGCAAGCTTATTAAAACATTGGCGGTTCAATATCCATCAAACAAAGGCAAATTTGATCTCCATTCACTGAAAACATTGTGGTAAAAGTGCTCGATAGTGAAGAAACTTTTATCGATACAGAAGGAAAACGTGCTTAAGCAAAAATGTCATTAAGTGTCATGTTCGAGAGTCCAATGAGGGCAGCGAAGACCTTGATACCTGTATGATGGCAATGGCGAAGTGTAAAGCCAAAAATGGACTCCATGTTATAAAAATCCAGGGTGGAAGTAAGGGGAGAATGCTTTGAAGGGCTAAAGGCTTTTGATGATCGCTAAAGCTTCTCACCAACAAAACAAAATGCCCCTAAGCTGCCTATTTCTTATTCGTTTTTCTTTAAATTGAAACTGAAACTAATCGCCTTAACTTTCAAGCAATGAAGAGTTTGAAGTCAATGAAAAGTTAAAACCTCGTGGCACTTAGGCACATATCATACATACTACGTTTGCCAGCAATATTGCAGTAATTAATAGCATGTTCGCATTGCAATTAATATTGCAATCATTGCACAGTAACAGCAACAGCAGTAGTAACAGTGGCAGTAGCAACAACTAAGCATACACATTGTAGGCAACCATTATTGTATTTGTGCAGTAGATACTTCATCATGGGCGTAAAAGAACGAAAAGAAGCTGGATGGAAAATGGAAAAACAAATATGTAAATGGTAATATTTTAAATAATTGCGAACAGAAAAACAATTCAAGGAAAAAGGGGGAAAAATAGTAAAAATAACAACAATTAATGCTGGCTACTACCATTTTCCAACAGCAGCAACATAGCCAACCAGCAACACCAATCATTGCCGTTAACACTGCAATAATAGCTTCAACAAAAACCAACTATGGCAGACACACAAACATCCTACAGTCTATTTGTATGGCGTACACTCAGCGTAATGGATAACAACAGCAACAGCAACAGCAACAACAACGGATAACTACAAGAAACACAATAATAATAACAGCAAAAATATTAGTAGCAACTACTGCAGCTAGAAGTAGCAGGCAGCAATTGCTTGAGTAAGAGAGAAAAAGAGCGCAAAATGTAAAGTTATTTGCGGTTCATTATTCACTTGAATGTTTTTGTCGGTTTGCATGAGTATGAGTGTCAGTTTGAAGTAGGTGTAGTAGTAGTAGTAATAGTAACGCTAAAAAAGCACACAAAAAAAAACAAAAAAAAAAATGGACGCACGTAACCAAACAAACGCAAGTACTTTACTGCATACAAACACACACACACGCACTCACGAACACACCAACACGAACAATGAAAATGCCAGAGCATTTGCAGGCGCACTAAACTAAACGATCGAGTTGCTTAGTGTAGCGCTAATGCAAACCACAGCGACAGCATTCAAAACGAATTCCTTGTAAATTTCCACTAGATGCTTTGTAAACGTGCATGTATGTGTGCAGCAGCTTTTTGCATATTCATTTTTCGTCTTGTGCTCCAGCGAAAATAAATTAATGTTTCGCTTGTGCCATCAACAATACCGCAAAAAACATCGCTCACGTCCAACCGCCAAGCCACCCACCCACCCGCTCACCCACTCACCGAAACTTCACCAGCAGCTCATTCAGCATTTGCTGATTTCCAGCTTAGCTGCTGGCGCGATGTTATCGTTTTAGTTTCCATTCCCTTCTTTCATTTAATTTCTTTTATTTTTAATTTAATTTCATATTTTTTGAACTTTTCTTACACACTCACACACAAACACACACATGGATATAGATACATACAGTTTAGTATAAAATGAATGAATTCATTTTTATGCAGACACAATCTCCTTGCCTTGCCTTGCCTTTCCTTTCCATTCCATTCCCTTCCTTTCGTTTCTTTTCGTTTGTAAGAAGAGTTTTCACAAAGCGTAGAATATGAATGCTAATAGCGAACGCAAAAGGACATTTGAGGACAGAAAATTTAATTTCATAATATTTTCTACTTTTCGCTACTTTTTTCTTACGTTGGTGGTTTGATGCAGGGACGAATATACAGGCAGACAATCTGCTGGTTTGTCTCAATGGTGGTGGTTGGTCATACAATAGAGGAATAGTAGAAGGACGCAGTACTGATGGCGTGGCGCGCATAAATGTCAAGCATCTTTTGTATATTTCAAAGTTGAAGTACTTCAGTTGTACTTTCTCAAGGGCTCAACAGAGAATCGGAGTTAGAGTTGCAGCCATTGTCGTCGTTGTCGGTCGAATGCTGCTGCCACACTCTCGGTACAAACATAGTAAAAATGTCTACGAGTACGAGTTGTTCTGTGCTTTACTGTTGCAGCTTTTTCGCACAAATCTAAGTTTTTGAATTCAAAAGATCGTAGTGTGAGAAAATGAAAGAGAGAGAGAGAAAGAGAGAGAGAAAAGAATCCAATAGCAAGATGCTAAAACCTAGAAGAAACTGAAGCAGAAGTATGTAGAAAGCAGGAGAAAAGCAATTAGCGAAATTAATTGCTCAAGTTTCGCTTTGAAATATTCATCTTCAGGATTAATTTAGTTGCTGGGAAATGTGCGCTTTCGAAATCGTTTGGGGCGAACTCTTGAAATTTAACTGCGGTTTTTGTGAGCTGGTGATGATGATGATTTCGCAGCCACACTTACCGCCACCGCCACAGTCACCACCGCAGTCAACGCAATTTTCGTTTGATTTGTGCAATGAATAATGAATATTAAAATTCTTTCAATCATGAATGTCAATGAATGCTGTGCGATATCAATGTTGGGGGGTGTTCGGGTGATGGTGTTGGTAGTGATGGAGGTGATTCGAGTGGTGGCGGTGATGGTGTAAATGACGATGATGGCGGCATGCCATTCAGCTCACTCACCCTCATCCCAAATAGAACTCGATACAACTCAACAACATCAATACATATCACAGTTTACTTTTCAAAGCTGATAACTTTCCCTTTTTGTTCGCTCTCCTTTTTTTTTGCAATAAATGACAGCACTAACTGAGTGATGTGCTTCAGATTGATTTTTGCATTTAAAAGATATACAAATATATCTATCATTGCTTTGATTGGTTTGTTGGTTGTTTTGTATCTTCTGATCACTTTGAGTTTCTATTAGAAATAAATGGATGCTTAAAATCTTTGAATTCCAAATAATCCATTTTCAAGTTGTAGAAAAATTTTATAATTAAATTTGTATAAACATATAACAAAAAAATACTTTGCTTTTCAACGAACCTAACGCAAATTAATTTCCAGGTAGATTGCATTAATTCTTGCAATCAAATTGAAGGACCTAAATTGGACACTTACTTTACTTACTTTTAATGGCACAACAGCACATGGAGGGCCTAGGCCGAACTTTTCGCATCCACTTTTGTTGTGTGTGTTATATTTATACATGAAATTGGGAACTCATGGGTCATATAAGAAGTATCCGCGGTTTTTGGTGTTGCTACCCACAAATATGACAACACTAGGCCGATTATGTCAAACGAACAAACATGTTTGAAAGGTAGCTACAACTCAGGCTACATTTTGTGTTAAATCAGTTGCGTAATTCGTCGCTAGTGGAAAAGTTACATTGATTTGAAATTGAGTGAAATATCTGAAGAAATACGCAATGTGATGATTTTTTACTATAGAAAAGGTAAAACCGTTGCAAAACACCCGAAAAACTTGTGCGATTTACAGCGAAGATGCTGTGAGTGAACTCCGGACCCAGAAGTGGTTGGCTCGATTCCGTTTCGGAAATTTCGATAGCAAAGATGCACTGAAAGTCACTAAAAAAGCCGATGTGCGTTTTACATAAATAGTGAAAGATCAAGGAGGAGTTGAGAAAACAAGGGCAAGTGTTATTTATAATAACAATGTAAAATGTCCGTTCCTGGTGTAGTTTGAGTAATATGAAAATTACAAGAACAAAAATGTTTGCAACATTTAAGACCAATATTAATTGTATTACTTTAATTGGCGTACACTTTTCTCAAAGTATAAACATTCTTCTCACCCCGTCTTAAGTTGGTGTGTCAACTTTGCCTACTGTAAAGTTGTCACGCCCCCTTGCTCACAAACTACCAATATCTGCGCAATAATTACTACAACATGCCACATATGCTTACAAACTCCGATTGTCTTCCGAACTATAGTTCCCCAGTTATCTCTTGTGAGAGGTACCATAACCACTTCTCCAAAACGGGACAAAATTTGCTCAATAACTAATACTAACAAACCACAGATGATGGACGGGACAGGGTTGCTCCAAAAGAGCATCCTGTGATATCTACTACAGCTGTCATGCGTCGAGACACGAATTTGGTGTTGGATTTGTGGTTGGGAAGAGACTGCGTCATCTAGTCTCGAGGTTCACAGCGGTGAACGAGCGCCTAGCCACTATCCGCATCAAGGCAAAATTCTTCAACATCAGCCTAATTTGTGTCCATGCCCCGACGGATGAGAAGGATGAAACGACCAAAGATGACTTCTACGAGCTCCTTGACAAAGCTTATGAGCATTGCCCCCGCCACGATGTTAAAATCGTGTTAGGCGACTTTAATGCCAAGGTGGGCAAGGAGAGTCTCTTTGGTCCGACGATCGGAAAATTCAGTCTCCACGACGAAGCCACCGATAACGGTATGAGACTGATCGACTTCGCCGCGGCACGAAACATGACAGTTAGTAGCACCAGATTCCAACATAAGGATATCCATAAGGCCACTTGGCTGTCCCCTGATCAAAACACACGAAACCAAATTGATCACGTTGTGATCGACGGAAGGCACGCTTCCAATGTACTAGACGTACGCACAATACGTGGTGCAAACATCGACTCAGACCACTACTTGGTTGCAGCCAAGGTCTGCACACGTATATGTGTAGCAAATCGCGTACGGATAGGTACAAAGAGAAAGCTGGATGTCGAAAAGCTGCAATCACAACAGACAGCCAAAGTCTTTGCCAACCAACTTGCACTTCTCCTTTCGCAAAACACCCCTCAACTTGATGATATATGCGCACAGTGGACGCACATTTCCCGCTCTATGCGTACGGCTGCCGAAGAGGTGCTAGGCTACCACCGTCGACGGAGAAATATGTGGTACGACCAAGAGTGTCGCGATGCTACTGAAGCAAAAAACGCAGTATACAGAGCCACCCTGCAGTCAGTTGCAACGCGAGCTGCTAAGGAGCGATACAGAAAGTTGAGGAGGGAGGAGAAACGTCTTTTCAGGCGCAAGAAAAGAGATGAAGAAAGACGCGAGTTCAATGATATCGAAATGTTGCGGGACAGGAACGAGGTCCGAAAATTCTTTGAAAGAATAAGACGCCTGACTCTTGGTTTGAAGACCGGGGCCTCTTCCTGCAAGGATGAAGATGGAAATCTGGTGACAGATATCCAGGGCATAATGAGATTATGGAGGGAGCACTTTTCGCAGCTGCTTAATGGCGAAGACGGCAATAATCCCGCCACTGCGGAACCCACTCCGGAAACCCCAATCACTGACGGCGTTGAAGTACCGCCGCCTGACTATGAGGAGGTCTTAACAGCCATTGCTCGGCTGAAAAACAATAAGGCTGCAGGTGCAGATGGCCTGCCTGCTGAGTTGTTTAAGACCGGAGGCGAAGAGCTCAAAAAACGCATGCATGAGCTTCTATGCAGAATATGGTCAGATGAAAGCATGCCAAGTGATTGGAATCTCAGCGTACTCTGCCCAATCCATAAGAAGGGTGATTCCACGATCTGCGCCAACTACCGTGGGATCAGCCTTCTTAATATTGCATATAAGGTTCTATCGAGCGTACTGTGCGAAAGACTGAAGCCCATCGTCAACAAACTGATTGGACCTTATCAGTGTGGCTTCAGGCCTGGTAAATCCACCATCGACCAGATATTCACACTACGCCAAATCCTGGAAAAGACCCGAGAAAAACAGATCGACACCCATCATCTATTTGTCGATTATAAAGCCGCCTTCGACAGCACGATTAGGGATCACTTGTACGCCGCAATGTCTGATTTTGGTATCCCTGCAAAGCTCATCCGTCTTTGCAAAATGACACTGACCAACACCACCAGCGCAGTGAAAATTGGGACAGACCTCTCCGCACCATTTGATACCAAAAGAGGTTTCAGACAAGGAGACTCCCTATCGTGCGACTTCTTTAACCTAATGCTGGAGAAAATAATTCGAGCTGCGAACATCGACATCTCTGGCACTATCTTCTACAAGAGTGTCATGCTGCTAGCATACGCTGATGATATTGACATCATTGGCAAAAACGCTCGAGCAGTCAGTGCAGCATTCTCCAACCTGGAAAGGGAGTCTCGTCGTGTGGGTCTAGTGGTGAACGAGGACAAAACGAAATACCTTGTGTCAACAAACAAAGAGTCACGGCGTCTTGGACAAAATGTCACTGTTGACAACTACACTTTTGAAGTCGTCAAGGATTTCGTTTATTTAGGATCCAGCATAAACACCAACAATAATGTCAGCCTTGAGATCAAGCGGAGACTAACTCTTGCCAACAGGTGTTACTACGGGCTCAGTAGGCAATTGAGAAGTAGAGCCCTCTCTCGACCGACGAAAATAACGCTCTATAAGTCCCTCATCCTTCCCGTCCTAATGTATGGCGCAGAGACGTGGACATTGACCATCAATGATGAGAGACTGTTAGGAGCGTTCGAGAGGAAGATACTCCGTAAGATCTACGGTCCAGTATGCGTGGATGACGTGTTTCGAATAAGATGGAACAATGAGCTGTATGAGCTGTACGCCGACACTGACATAGTCAAGCGTATAAAACTCCAGCGGCTTCGCTGGCTGGGTCATGTTGAGCGAATGGAAGAAAGCGCTCCGGCTAGAAAGGTGTTTTATTCGAACCACGGTGGAGGATCACGCAGAAGAGGACGTCCTAATCTCCGTTGGAAAGACCAGGTGCAGGGCAACCTGACTGCACTTGGCCTTATCAACTGGCGCCAGCGCGCGCATAGCAGAAGTGACTGGCGAAGCTTTGTGGAGGCGGCCAAGACCGATCATCGGTTGTAGCGCCAGCTAAGTAAGTAAGTAAGTAACAAACCACAGAAAGTGTAATTTTCTCATCAACATTATCGTTCCTTAGTTACGTTACATGCAGTATTTTATTTGAATGAAAAGTGCCGCACCCAATTGACTCAAAGGAATCAAAATTTGTGCAACAACATCAAATAATAAATCGACTTCTCATACACTTTTTTTTTGAAATTTTAATTAAGTACATAGATTGTATGTGAGGTGCCATGGCCATTTGTTGAATTGGGAGTACCATGATTGCAATACTGAAAGAATTTTTTTAGTCGGGTCAGGACTTCCAGATATTACCTCAAACACAAACTTTACCAAATTATTTATGGGAAAGATTTCACACTATTGTAGGCATTTTTGTTTGTTGACAAACTTACCGCTTTGTAGATGTTCCGACATTAGTAATACAACTATGCTAAATATCAGGGCATATTGAAGAAGACCAGCGTTCTGTATTCGCCGTAGTCCTCGTCCACTGAAGCTAAGTCTGTTTGTAGTTGCTCCACACTTTGGCTGTTGCTGGTTCTTACATTTCGCTTCAGTCATGACTGACGCATTTGTGTTTTCTTGTAGCTTTAGTGCTGGAGGAGGCGTGGCATTAGCAGTTTGCTCAGTGGCAAGACAACGCATTACTGTATCTTCTTCAGCGACAGAAGCGGGTAGAGCGTTATCAATGTTGTAGTAATTTTGCTGCGTATTGGCAGCGGTGGCTGTAATTATATTTCTTTTGGCTGTTGGGATATTGTGTTGGTGGTGCTGCTGCAGCTGCAACTCTACTTCATCTTCTCGTTGTTGTTGCTGCTGTAAGCGTGTTACTGCAGCACGCTGCTGTTGCGCGGACAACAATTTAAAACTTTTCGCTTTAGCAAATTTGCTACCGTTACTGTTAGATTTTTTCAAATATTCTGGACGTTGCTGCTGTAATTTTATGCAATTCTCTTCCATTTGAGTTGTGCACGTCATTTTTGTTTATTTCGTAGCGTCTCTTTTCCTTTTTCGATAGGCTCTTGATTTTCTCCTCTGCTTCCCTCTCGCACGCTCTCTCACTCTTCTACAAAAAGCTAAACACAAAAAAACTTTTGCACGAACTTTGTTTTTCGTTTTTATTTCTGTTACTTTTTTCTCTATTTTTTTTTTTAGAATAGCAGCGCGCGCGTTCCCGATTTTATTATTTTAGTACTAAATGCGATTTTCTCGTTTTGCCAGTTGAAAAACTGCACTTTTAAGTGCATTGAATTAATTATTTCATTGCAGTTCGCAGTTGCTGCGTCACGAATGTTTCCCGTTTACGTTTTCGTACTTGGGGAAAAAGTTTGCTGTTTTTTCCTCTCCCCTTCTTCACCCTTCTACTCTTTTCTACTACTCTTTTATCCACAATGGCAACAGTGCAAAGTCTTCGTGTGACTTGACGGGAATAAGTTTTGTTTTCATGAGGGTATGGCACGACGTCATGCAATTTCTACTGTAGCTGCGTGCGTCTCCCGGTTGCTCTGCTCTATAAAGTTTAAAGTTTCTTTTCTTTACGTTTTTTCCCGATGAAAATTTTAATTACGATTATTCGAAATGGATTTTTGGAACAAAGTGTTTTTTCTTTTGCTCGTTTCGAACCTTTTTTTTAGTGCATTTAGTTAATTTTACTTTTGCTTAAAATGAGAAAAACTTTCTTCTTCATTGCATGAATTTTTTCCTTAATGCCAGATCGTGGTATTTCAACTTTTTGGTGCCGGGTGAATGTCGAGGTGCACACAGCATTGAAAACAGTTGCCAATTTCTTTTTATCGTTGTTGTTTTAGAGTAGCTCAATGTAATCTGTAAGTAAATGAAGAAAAATAGCTTATAAATACAGCAATATTATTGATAAATATGATACAGATAGGTTTGGCAGAATAGGATAATAAAATACAAAATTTAACCAAAATATTTATTTTTTTATTGAGTCGACATAAGTTTAGATCATCAGGTTTTAAAGAGGGTTCCAGGCATGCAAATATGTATCTAGTGGTTGCCTAGGCGTAGTTGGTAGGGTGCCCGGATTTGAGACTCGGTATAGTCAATAATTTAAAGAAAACCATCGTTGTGAAGATAGACGCGAATTGTTAACTTATCCAAGACAACCGTTTACCGTTTACCGTTAAATTAATCTTTGTTAAATTAACATAAGCATAAGTAACTTTAAGCGAGCAGGAAACAGTGAATCGAATGCGTTGTTGACTACTCAGTAAACATTGTTTCTCACAATTTGTTTGTTAAATAAATTAACTTGCAATTCACTTACCCCGAATATCTAACTAAAAATATTTAGGGTTATTTTGCTCTTTTCGGATTGTTATTATATTACTTAAAGAAAAACAAGAAATAAATTGCAATATCATGACAATATGCTTTTGTTATTTGATCCTAATTTAGAAATACTGTGCTATCTCATGATGAATTCTTTGGATTAAGTATTAATACAATTTAAAGCTGAACTGTTTCGAATTACAAATAAACAAAATGTCTGTATGTAATTTAATATGAAAATGTTTTCCATTCGCAAGCACACACACACACACACGCACACGTATGTTTTTCAATTTCTGTGACAATGCATTTAATTAGATTTTCAATCAATTTTATTCAAGGGGAGAGAAGAGAAATACCGAAATATAACGATAAACATAGACGAAGTATGTTGGAAGTGAGGGTGTGTGAAATATACCTACCAATTAGGAACAAAGTAAAGAATATATAAGGCAGAAGAGGACAATACATGAAGTATTAAAAAACAGATGAAGGACCTACATATCTCAATCTTTAAACTGAAATGTTTGTGGATTTTAACTTCACGCACTTACTGATAATTTCAATACTGTACTATGTTTTTTCTATCGCTAATTGTATTTGGTGATCGGAACATGAATAGGTTTAATAACTTTAATCACTACTTTCAGGACATAAAGGTGGCTTTACACCAAGCATTAGATAATTATGCTGAAGAAATGATCTGTGTAATCGTGATAAAATATTCTGGGCATTTCACTTTATTGATTTGGTGCTTTAGCCTCAACATAAAGTTGGTGAATTTTGAAACCAGTGCAAAAAAAACGATAAACATAAAGGTACATTAAATATTTTTGGTGGGAGATGTAATTCAATTATTTTGTAAAGTAACTGATTCTCTAGAATGTTGAGTAATTTATAATTATGTAAGTAATTTCCAACTTTAAAGGTTACAGTGTGAGGTCGTACATGTTTTATTACATTAATTTCAGTCAAAACTAACTTTAACATTAAAAGGACCTGAAAATCACAAAGAAAAATTTATATTTTTGGCATTCAAAATTATAAACTTTAATAATACCTCAAGCTACTCAAATCAAATCCACACAAAGCTTGCATTCTAGCCACAAGCTCTTAACCGAAAATTACAAATAAGATCAGTGAAAATTACATTTATTAAAAGGAAAGAGAAATAGACAAGGCTAAAGACAAGAAATATAAAAAGTGTAGAATAAAAACTTGTCGCAATCACATATGCCAATAACGTTACTTTACTGCCGTACAGCATTACTGCCGTACATTGTATCCTTTCATTATCAACTAATTGAATTTATCTATGTTATGCACCCACACACGCGCACACTACAGCTCTTGGCGCTATATACACCCACGCTCACGTATACGCCACCCACTTCCGTTGCAGTTCAGTTGAGCTGTAGACGAAGAAGAACAAATGCCACACAACTGATATTTTTGAATTGAAGTGAATGTCGTCGTGCAATGGCACTGGTATTGTTTTCATACATGTACGTGCGAGAGTCAGTGTGTGTGTGTGACACATTCCCACACACATATTCTGAAAATGTGTGTTTTCGGTTACAGATACAAGATAGATAGATTGTTGGATGGACATTTTGATAGTTACAGTGTGTAATTGGAGATTGCCACACTTGAAACTTGCAATTAGCGCGAAAGCCCGAAAACAGACCGCAACACACAACTCGAAAATCTAATCCAATGTCCTGCTCATGCTGGCCAATAAGTCTTGGACACACAAATACATGATTATATCCTATGGCCTTCGTGGCAAACGCAACTTGGTTAATTACTTGTTCTCTTTTCGTTTGGCAAATTGCTACTTAAAAAAACTAAATTCAATTCACCGCACACAGGCACACACACACACAAAAACAAACTACGCTCATCCACTTATCTCCCACCATTCTCGGGTATATCGACTTAACATTTTGTAGTTTCCTTCTTCATTGCACCACAACCGGATGCAGTCGATTTTAACGATCATCATCGCGTGTGTGCACCATATCCGGTTTCCGTTTGTTCCCCAGTTAAGTCGGTTCGTCTGTTGGTCGCTGCTTTTGGTTGGTTGCTTCACTGTTTGTTGTTGTCTCCAAGTGAATGAGCGCCTCTATTTTCATTTTTTCCCTTTTTCTTCTATCTTCTACTCTGGTGTTTTCTCTTTGTGTAACTTCTCTTTGGTCTAGACTTAACTGCATGCCATTTTATCATCAAACTTAGGTATTTGAAAATATGCTGATTGCCAGCCCAAAAAAAACCCAACCAACAGACCAACCGACCGAGCTTTTTAGTAAGTAATTATTTTTTAAGGGTTTCGTCGTTGTCGTCTGCAATTGAAATTGTTATTCTTCTGTTAGTGGTGAGATTGTTCTTTAATTTTGTTGTTGTAATTTTTCGCTTTTTTGCTTCAAATTTCTTGTTCCTTTTTGTTTGTTTTCGCCTGCATTCTTTTGAAGGGCATTCCAACAGAGCAGTCGTGCCAGCTCTTTGACAATTTAAATTTGCCGCTTTCATTTAAATCGCTCGCAGACACAGAAGCACACAAAACAAACCGCCCTTTTCCCCCTTATACTCTTCTTTGCTCTGTCCACTGCTATTCCCTTTTTAAGCTGCCCGTTTCTTTTGTGAAAACTTTCCATAGCCAGTTTTGTCTCTTCCGTTGCGTGACTTTCTATGTGTGTGTGTGTGTGTGTGTGTAAGTGCGTAACTTCCACTTTTTATTTTTGTCCAATTAGTTCAGCTCTAGTTTGCGTTACACAATTTTATTTACTTTATTGTGCTCGTTATCCCTTTTTTCAATTCATTTCTGTTTGTTATTATTGTTGCCATTATTTCTATGCATTGTTGTTGTTTTTCTTTCTCGGTCTCTTTATTATTGTTTCTTTAATATCTCCATTTTGTTTCAAATTGTTTTGCAATTATTTCGCCATCTCCAACAAAATATCGTCATTAACATTATTCTTCATTCACTGCCACGGCATTCATGCCACATCGTGTCGCCTAGCATCGCATTGCAACCCTAGCATCCCTGCCTGCTTACTTGCAGTTCCCTTGGGCTTTTAGCCAAGCCAAATGCGCCATACTATGTCATAAATAAGCATCGATTTTTTTTTTAACGTTGCCACATTTCCTGCCCTGCCATAATTTTCATTTAGCACATAACTTCATCAAAAAGTTAATGCATCGATGGACATGTACGTAGGTATATAAAAAAATACTATATACACTATATTTACATTTCTTCGTTGCCAAAACTCTTGTGTATATGGGAGTTAAATTTATCCAATTGATAAATTATTTTATGGCAAATACTTAAATTTTCTCATTTTCCTTGTAATTCTTGTGTACGATATCGGACCCTAGTCAATTTACTGCAGCTTCGCACGCCCTACACACTTTCCTTTATTTTCCTTAGTTACGCTATTTGCCTCTGCTATTGAGGCTTGAACTTTTCTTCATATCCTAGCACATACCTACACATACATATGTATGTATGTGCATACATTACATCTCATCAACGTTATCCGTTGCCTGGCATGTCGTTTTTCATACATGAGTATGTACTTCTAGTAGTAAATTCATACAAACACAGACACAAAGGCACAGACATTTCTACTCTTTGGGTAATTTTTTTTTTTTTTTTTTTTTTTGGGTTTCCTTCACAAATTTTTCCACTTGAGTATAACATTTTCCATAGCCTTTGATGGTTAATTTTTTCAATCTTCCGAAAATCAATCATCTTTTTCCTTTTCCTTGCTTTGCATCCTGGCCGCTCTTCCCGCTTTATCTCCGGTACGTATACATTGGCATCAATCTTTCTTGTGTTGAAAAGCGTTTGTTTGTGTGTGCATGTGTGTGTGTGTGTGTGTGTGTGTGTGTGTGTGTGTGTGTGTGTGTGTGTGTGTGTGTGTGTGTGTGTGTGTGTGTGTGTGTGTGTGTGTGTGTGTGTGTGTGTGTGTGTGTGTGTGTGTGTGTGTGTGTGTGTGTGTGTGTGTGTGTGTGTGTGTGTGTGTGTGTGTGTGTGTGTGTGTAGGTGATTGTATCTTTTTAAATATAGAACTCAGTTTTAGTTTTGCAAATATATTAAAGTTCTCTGTCTGTCTGTCGGCCAGCCAGTCTGTCGCATGAGTATCTGTCGTTTTTTCCCGTTGCTTCTAGTTGCCATATTTGTATACGTATGAGTCCTTTGCATACATTTATTTATCCTTTTTGTAATGATATTTTGTTTAATACTTGTTTCGGTTTTCTTTTCTTGTTTGTTTATGTCTTCACCTCCTTGGATCTTCTGCCATTTGCTCAATTCTCATACATCATAATCGTTTCGCATTTATTTGTGAAATATTGTCTAAAGTTCCGTCTGCGGTCTCTTTATGTATGTGTGTGTTTGTGGCTATGTGCGAATCGCCCGCTATTCTGATAGAAAATCCTTTCGTTATGCAAACAAATAAATTGTGGAATTGTTAAACAAATCAATAAAAAGAGAAATAGATAACAGCAAAAACATCCATAATAAATTGTTGGTCATTCTTTTGCGTTTAGCATTTTGTGTGGTCTTGAGAACAAATACGCTTCATTAATTTATTTCAATGTTATTGTTATTATTATGGTGAATAATTTAATTTGGAAGGAGGTATGAAATATTATATAAGTACATACATATGTATGTAAATACACACGAGTATAATGGATGAAATTTAATTCATTTTATTAGATATTGATAGTAAATAGAGAAATTGTACTACTTGACTGAGTTGAAGAGGAAACATAAAATTTCGGCATTGGGAAATATCCATTTTGAGTGTTAAAAAAAATATTTATTTGAATTAGATACTTCTTCATCTTGTTTCTTTAATGGCGCAACAGCCCATGGGGGGTCTACGCCGAGATTTAGATAGATCTAATAAGAAAAGATAGAGGAATATACTTTACACTTAAGCAAATGAGTTCAAAAATATTGGAAAACAACAACAAGCTTACTAAGTTAAGCTCTGATGTTTTTTCTTGATTTCACAAAGGTGTAAATTTCTACTATTCAGATGTGATATCCCAACTGTTAAATGTATTAACATAAAATGTATTAGTTTCCGCTAAAACTCATATTTCAGGACTGTTGTCTTAAAATGAATATTTTCTTCTTAAAATTAAACCAGAACCAGATTGATTCTAGAACACATATTTTTGAAGTTACTTAGAAAAAAAAAACTATCTTATCAGTTTCTTGTTTTATGAAAAATTAAGCTTAGCAGACTTCCTTAAGCAGATTAGCTTGTTTAAATACATATTTTCTTGGATTTTGACCGCTTTTTCGCTGAGTGTAGAGAATTGAAAATCACCCATTTCTTCTATGACGTAAAGCTCCACTAAGAACAGATTTTTGGACATTTTAAGTCTAAGGGCGGGAAATAGGCTTGAAAACCCCATTATTTTGAAGACAATGAGCGTTTCCGCTTGAAGACGGTTGTTAGTAGTAGTAATGCCTTTGGTTTTAGGCAAGTGCAAAAGAGCAAGGCAAATGCATGCACAAAATCTGCTTGAAACCGCTTAGCTGGAAAACCATGTCAAAAAGACAAAGAAAATATATACAATTAATAGAGCGAGCTATTAGTGGTAGTCACAATAATATTGTTCAGTAGGCAGAATAGTAACGTTTTGGTTAAGTGCATGGCAACTCTCATACCAACGAAATATTTGACGCAGCATTTGTCGGAAACCGTACCAAGTAAAATTTTGTAAGGTAAGTTGACAGTAGTTACTGTTAAGAATCGGGACATAATTTTGACAGCCAAACATACTAATATTATTTGTTTACATTAAAGTTTTTCACAATGAAATGATTATATATAAGCGACATCTTTTTTTCTTTCCATCTTCTTCTTACTACTCTGCTATATAAAATGTTTCCTTCGAACTTTATAAGTAAGTTATCAGTATCTTAATCGAAGCTTAAGCAAAGGTCGTACGTCTGTAGGTCTTCGGGATAGGTTACAAACCATATACTTATGAAGAGGTTGTGACAACTGGGCGTGGCATTTACCGTGGCATTTTTGAAAAAAAAATGTTAGATACATATTTACACATAATTTGTTTACTTTTTCTTTTACTCAAACTCTGTCAGTAGTGGACAATGCTGGGTCATTGCGAGATAAAATGTAGTTCAGCAATAACGCATCGAATGTTGGCTTCCAATTGCTCAACCGTTTCTGTTATATCGGCGTAGACATACGACTTTTCATATACCCAAAGAAAATAATCGAATGGTGTTAAATCGCACGAATGAGGTGTCCAGTAAACAGATCCATTTCGTTTAATGTTTCTTTCAGTTCTATGTATCGCGCACTGTGTGGCATGTGGCGCCGTCTTTCTGAAACCACATGTCTGCAACATTTATGCCTTCCAATTTAAACACTTACTTACTTTACTTTTAATGGCACAACAGCCCATGGAGGGAATAGGCCGAGCTTTTCGCATCCACTCATGTTATGCGTGTTAGATTTGTACATGAATGGAAGGGACCTACAGTTTAATGCCGAATCCGAACGGTGAAGTGAAAAGCTTTTCATATTAATTTTTACTCTTGTAGGTTTGCCATTGCCTGCCAAGAGGTGGTGCCGTATAGAAAAATTATTTTTTTTACTTTTTTTGATTTTGCCTGTGCCGAGATTCGAACCCCGGACACTCTGCGTAGCAGTCCAACGCAGTACCACTACACCACAGCGACCACTTAGACACTTAGTTGAGCAATTTAGGTATTAATCATGTCTCTATACCGCTCAGCGTTGACTGTAACGTTCTGACAATCATCATTTTTGAAGACATATGGACCAATGATTCCAACAGCCCAAAAAACACACCAAACGATGACTTTTTCTGTATGAAATGGTGTTTTTCGAAAGTGGCTTGTGGATTATAATCGTGCTCAACAATTAAGCTTGTGTCCAACCACTTAATGGGACATTTTGCGTAAAGATGTTGGTTTACGTGCTTACAAGATTCAACTTATGTGACAATTGGACCTCCAGAAAAAGCCATGTACGGGCCAGCCGCATCGGCCACATGCTTGATATCATATTTAAACATTGATATCAAAATAATAATTTTTTAAATAAAGCCGATTTCATGGATATTTAAAAAATTTTTCTGTGTTTTATTTCAACTTACCATAAAGTTCTCCGCCTCTAAAACAAAAAAAAACAAAAACACACGAAAATGCCTTATAAACCTTGTAAACTGCAAAACACTTAAACAAACTGTAAAATTCCATATAAATTTTGAAAAGTTTATACACTTATAAACTTATTAGTCATTTATGAGTTTATCTGACTCCGATTATTAATTAACCATAAATGTATAAGTAGTTTCACATTACTTCGAATGAAAGTTTGAACCAGCAGAAAACAGAACATTGGGAGAGGATGTGGATGATGAAGAGCAGTAATAATGAAGAGCTGTCAAGAGAAGCTAGAGATTCGGCATTAAACTGTAGGTCCCTTCCATTCATGTACAAATATAACACGCACAACATAAGTGAATGAGAAAAAGCTCGGCCTAGGCCCTCCATGGGCTGTTGTGTCATTAAAAGTGAGTAATGTAAAGTCAAGAGAAGCTTGAAAAAGTCCAGGTTGCAGCAGTTTCTCTCTCAGGCTTTATTCTCCCAAGAGTTTTTTATTTGTAAGTTTAAAAAATACAGTGCTTAGCTGCCTTCTAAAACTATATGACACTCACTCCTTCCTTTGCTTATGGAAGCCGCAGGTAATTTCAGAAAATATACTAGTTTTTAGCATTCAATAATACCAAACTCAATAAGGACCTCATAATTGTTTTGAATATGTATGTAATATTATATAGTAATATTGTACTAAAGTACGATATTAACTATGAATTCTTTGAAACTTCTCTAAAGCACCTCCTGTGCATTAAGAAGAACTAAATGGTACTTTTTGATATTGCCCAGAAGTTCACATTTAATTGAAGTAGCACCACACAAAGTTTTTCAGAATGTCCTTATTCAAGGACATGTTTGAAGTAAAAAGTTTAAAAGTACGTTGAAGTAATATTTATTTGTATGTTGCATGCTCTTCAACTGAGACAAAACTTGCTACTTAAACTTTGGAAGATTTGTGTAAAGTTGCTCATTGATTGATAGACTCAAAATCATTAAATAAAATCAGCAAGTTTCCAAATCAAAGCGAAACTAATCTATGTTATATTATATGTATGTATGTACATACTCACATTGTTCACAGAAACTATACCTGCCACTCTCAAAAATTTCCAAATACAAAAATTATGTCATATGTCAACTTGCTTGTGAATTCCATGCGATTGCCCCAAGACCCAAATTGAATTGCCAAAAGAAGGACAGACTAGCAGTAGGCGAAAATTCCTTATCGTAGCAGTAGTAGAAATAAGTAGTAGTAGATAATATTCTTCATTGCTATTCTAATTTTAATGTGTTTTTTTATTCAAACACACAGTCACATTTTCACAATTCATTCATATGCAAATAAAAAAATTTATAACTGAAAAACCAAAAGTTTTTCCATTATTTATGATCAAGTTTATCTACACTCTTTTCTTTTTGCTTTCTTCAATTTTGCATTTTGTTTATTTTTTGGCACTCAAGGATGAACAGAATCAATTTTTCATATTCTGGAAATTTTGTCGTTTTCCAATTTGTATGTATGTATGCGCAGTAACCATTTAAAAATATTCATATCCATACCAGTGATGGAAACATAAGTACAATTGTACCTTATTCCGGCTTTTTGAAAAAACTAAAAGCTACTACATTAGGTTCCAGTACCACATTTTAGGTAGATTTGGTCATTGGCCGAATAAAGAAACGAACTGCAATTTTTTTAGTGTCATGTATATGTAACGCATACAAAAAGACATCGATCTCGATGTATATATGTATATGGTATATACTTATGTATGTGCACAAATTGCTCCATCGATAAAAATTTGAATTTCGTTAACATTTTTTGCGAAAATATACATAATTTTCACACCTTATAGAAAGGAAGTGAGACCCTGATTTGAAGCGCTTTTATGTATGGTATTCGCTTCGTTAAAATGTAACTTACTTTTACTTTTAATGGCACAACAGCCCATGGGGGGCATAGGCCGACTTTTCGCATCCACTCATGTTGTGCGTGTTACATTTGTACATGAATGGATGGGACCTACAGTTTAATCCTAACGGCGAAGTGAGAAGCTTTTCATAGGCAATTTGTACTCTTGTAGGTCTGCCATTGCCTGCCAAGAGGTGGTGCCGTGTAGATAAATTATTTTTTCTACTTTTACTATTTAATATATATTTTGCTTGTGCCGAGATGCGAACCTCGGACACTCTGCGTAGCAGTCCAACGCATTACCAATACGCCACAGCGACAACAAAAAAAATTTAACATCACTTGAATTAAAAATAAATATTTTTTCACGCCAGTTAGATTTTATATAATATTTCTTGAATTTGATTTGATTGAATTACTCTTAAATTTAAGAATAAAAATTGCCTAAGAAATGCTTTTCAGTTCGTCGTTCGTATTTTGATATCAAACTGTAGGTCCCTTCAATTAATGGAAAAATATAACAAAAACAATATGAATGTATTCGAAAAGTTAGGCCTCCATGGGCTGTTGTGCCTTTAAAAGAAGAAGAAGGATTAAAAAAAAATTTTAAAATGTGCACATTGTGTTTTTTTTTTTTTTCAAAAACGATTATCATTTTGATAATTATTATTTAGGTAAATTTTGTTTTTGGTAAATTAGGTACAATATGAAATTTTGAGGTACCATCACTGATCCATACCAGCACAAGTATACATACCAATATTTATATATGTGTGCGCGTACAGTGGTGGACAAAAGATTAGAACAAGTAAAGAATAGAGCAGTAAGTTTAGTGTAATCGGTGTGCTACATAGACTAGTTGAGATGTGAAATTTTTAGATGTTGAACTGTGAATACATCATACATTTTTCGAGCCATTGCTCTATGCTCCGAAGATGATTTCTGAGAGTGAACGCTGCTGTTCTTTCATTTGAGTGTAAGCTGAGGAGGGCAGTGTCGTCGGCGAAAGTTGATGTGGTCACATTTCGACTAATTCCTAAATCAAATATGTATAACAGGTACAATACTGATCCAAGGACTCTTCCTTGGCGGATGACTGCTTGAATTCTACAACCTTGGCATAGCTATATATGCCAAGTATATTTGATTCTAAAAACTCTATCGATAAGACATGACTGACATGTTGTGAAATTTTGAAGGATTTAGGATTTCTGTTTGTACCATATACGGAATTCAATTTGATGAGGAGGTATCGTTTTGTTGCTTTTAAGGTAGTGTAGAAGATTTTGGTCCAGTAACTTCTCACGGATAATAAGTTAATGGGACGGCTTGAAGAAACTTGGGTTCGGTCTTCACCGGGCTTAGAAACTATTACAGCTAACGATATTTTTCAATTATCGTGGTAGTATCCATGAAATGTGTGAATGAAATAGATAATACCGATTTCATGTTACATATCCAGGAGACCTTTTCAGGTCTAGATAGCTGCTTCACATTGTATGGGGTGTTTTTTTTTGTTGATATTTTGTAGCGCACCATAGCGAAAGCAAAATTTCTGCGTTGGGAGAATAGTTTTCTACTTAGTATTGAAGATTTCTTAGTTACATTTACTTTACTTTTAATGGTACAACAGCCCATGGAGGGCCTAGGCCGAGCTTTTCGCTTTTCGCATCCACTCATGTTGTGCGTGTTATATTTGTACATGAATCTTACCTACATATCTTCACCTAAAGCTTTAAGAAGGGCTTCCTGGGGTATGTTCTACCGCTGAGAGGAATGATGTTTTCATCATTCTCATCTTATTTTTTAATTTCATTTCAAGAACTAGGAGACTAGCCGTTAATATTGGCTCGTTTCGTATGTATTGCTGAATGCAACTGCAAATGTGTTGTGAATTATCATCTAGGATCTTAAGCTGCGCTGTGTATTTTAATTATTGCTGGTAAGTGATTATGACATCATACAAAATTTATATAAATCAGAGTAAAATAATTTCTCCCTTTTTTTTTTATTTCCCAAAAGAGAAGTAACTGCTCGTTTTCATAACTTTTTTCTTTATAAAAGGTTTAATTCAATTTGTGTTAACTTGTTAACACAAACACTCTAAGATAATTTATTTCAGCAATTCCTTATACTTGAAAAGTACATATTTTACTCTCCAGTACTTTTCCACTGCCCACCACTGTTTCAATGAGCAGTGGAAGAAGTAACTGAAAAAGAAGAATAAAAATAACTGTAGTAGTAAAAAAGTAGTGAAAAAGTGATTTGTGCAAGACTATGAAAGTTTTGAAATTGTAAAATTATTGAGAAGAAGTATTGAAAGCGACTGTGTTCGATTGCTCATACTATAGCTACTACTCCATACTCTAGATATTACAATGAATTTGTTGTTGTTGATGCTTACGACTTTTCAGAGAAAAATTCTTATTGAGTTTCGGTGCCAAAAAAAAAAAAAATATTAAAATATATTCTGTTGTCACTGAAAGTAGGTACATACAATGTTTATGCAGAAATGAAGAGGGGGAAGGAAATAAATTTTTAGATATTTTCTTGACTGAGAAAACTAAATAAATTGTAAAAACAAAAGATAAGTGTAGAACTAGTAGGAAGCTTGTGTTTGTGTTTAAGTAATGCAACAGCAACAATAAGTTTTATTTGATTTGCGCGCTAAAGTTTCTTTGATGGAAAATCTTCAGGAAATTCAAGTACAAATTCAAGTACAAATTTTAGTTTAAAATTTAGCAAAAACTCACTATTACAAGTTTGTCGTAAAACCACAGCAAAATCAGGCAACCAACTACTTTCAATTCTTTTATTTCCTTAATATGTAGAAAAATCGCTGTGTAAATTTAAATTAAATAAAAAAAATTCAACACCAACAAAATTAACGGTACCACCTCTTGGCAGGCAATAGCAAACCTACAAGAGTAAAAATTGCCTATGAAAAGCTTTTCACTTCGCTGTTCGGATTCGGCATAAAACTGTAGGTCTCTTCCATTCATGTACAAATATAGCACGCACAACATGAGTGGATGCGAAAAACTTGGCCTTTGGCGCAACATGCGGTCATAGTCGACACTGATAAACTCTGAAGTTCATTGTGGCAAAGGCATAACACTTGCCACAATGGCTGTCTATCTCTTTATCGAGCAAAGCACTGTAGAAAGGAGGAGCGTGATTTGGTGAAAAAACTGTGAAATGAGGGAGAAAGCATCCGCCAAATAGCTAAAACTATTAGCAGATTCTCGACATTTGTCTACCAATCTTTATTACCTCAAAAATTACATTGCAAGAGAGGTAGGCCCCGCAAAACTACAAGATGACAATCGCATAAAAATTTTTGGTGACACGCGATGCATTTAAGGCAGCTGCCGCAAGTAGAGAGGAGACAGGTGTTCAAATTTGTGCTCGATGAGTAAGGAGAAGTTTGGTTAAAAAAAAACTGTATGAAAAACAGCACGAAAAGTACCAATTTTGACACAAAGATATCGAAAGTGTCCCATAGAGTTCGCTGAAGCGAACCCACATTGAGTGGGATGGTTCAATTAATGCAAAATAATGACCTAACGTATTATGGACAGACGAAAGCAAGGTGAATCTTGTTTGAAGTGATGGCAAACGTTGGGTTAGACGCCCGAAAAATGCAGAATTGAGCCCAAAATATACTAGGAACACGTTTAAGACAGACGTGGAAACATCATAGTATGGGGATGCTTCTCTTGGTATGGTGTGGACCCTCTGTATTGGATAAAAGAAACGATGGACAGACTTCTTTACGTAAACATCCTTCAGGAGGTGATGCTTCCTTATGCTGAATGGGAAATGCGCCTGAAATGTCAAATGGCGACCCAAAGCACACCACAATCCTTACGCGAGATTGGTTTTCCAATAATGGATTTCACGTTATGACCTGGCCTTCACAATCTCCTGACCTTAATCCAATCGAGGACTTATGGAATATTGTCAAAGAGACCAGAGCTAAAAACAAAGACGAATTGTGGCAAGACGTTTAAGCACGGAGGTGGAAGCATCTTGGTATGATGTGGGCCCTCTGTATTGGATAAAAGAAAGGATTGACAGATTTCTTTACGTAAACATCCTTCAGGAGGTGATGCTTCCTTGTGCTGAATGGGAAATGCCCCTGAAATGGCAAATGCAACAGGATAACGACCCAAAGCACACCTCAATCCTTGCGCGAGATTGGTTTTTCCATAATGGAATTCCCGTTATGACCTGGCCTTCACAATCTCCTGACCTTAATCCAATCGAGAACTTATGGAATATTGTCAACGAGAAAATTGGCAGTACTAGAGCTAAAAACAAAGACGAATTGTGGCAAAGCATTCAAAGAGCGTGGTATTCCATACCCCAGGCTACTTGCGCGTCTCTGGTGGAATCAATGCGTAGAAGATGTAAGGCTTTTTTAATTAACAAAGGCTCTTCGGCAAAATGTTAGCATTAGTGAACAATTTGAGTCAATATTTTATAAATTTTTTTTTTTTAATTGAAATGTCCTTAAATTTAATTGTTTGTCCTTTTGAAATGTGATTTTATGTATAAATTTTAAATTTCTTTTTTTACACTGAATTGATTGTTTTTTTTTTTTTTGTTTTAAGAAAAAATTCAGATTCTGCTATCGTAAAAAGAAACCAAAAACCAGCACCGAGAATTCGCGAGAGTGTAGACTTCGAATGCAACTTGATGCACAGCAGAATTCGAATTTCATTGAAAAACAACTCGTAAAGACTAATACGGAGAGAGTTCATTAGAGCCAATGATTGCATCAACACTCATCTCATTGAGTCCTCTGATTATACAGTACCAGGCAGTCATTGAGGTGGCCGGATTCCCAGGATCTCAACGAAAGAAAAGGGCAGAAGATTTACTTGAAAATTTGAATGAAAATGTTTCCTCCGTGGAAAGAAAACAACTCGCATCAGAACAAAAAAACATAGACGAGAATTGCCAAGTTTCTAGTCAACTTCATAACATTCGCGAGTTCGCAGATCGGCAAGTGGCAAATTTTCCACCAAATTTTTTTTTGAGATCATAAAACCTGAATATTTGGATGATGATGATGGAAAGATTATAATTATAATGATGTACCAAATAAATTTGAATGCTTTGTGTATGAATATTTTGATGGAGATGATGATTTTGCAGAGGGCGTTGCATGCATTGGAAATGCAAACAATCAAAATGAAGTTAATCCAGATGATGCAATCTTTGAAACAGAGAATCATCAAACTGAACTATACAAGTCGTATCTTTTGCATAAATCAGCACATAAAAAAACATATTCGTTAATGTCTTCGATTGACTCTGGATTCTACAAGATTACTAAACCTAACCTAAAAACCCAGAACGCAAACGTTCTGAAGAAATAAACTTCTGGCGCACACAATTTTTTTATTAATTAGACTCCGGTTTTTTTTTTTTTTTTACTTGTAATTAATTGTTGCTCTCCCATGTTGAAGCTAATAAAGACTTTGTCAATTAGTTCGTTTTCTGCCACATGACAACGAGCAGGCACCACTTTTGAAGTACATAGCCTCGAATTCTATCCTCTCTTGCTTAACTATTCTCGTAGGTATTATACTAGTAGACCAGAATAAGTAAGCAGAGAAACTACAATTAGAATTAATTTATTAGGTTCATTAACTTTCAGCGAACCTTTGGACTATTACAGAAGTTTTATTGTTGGGATGGGAAAAAAGTAAGAAACTAGAAGCAAATAGAATGGTCAAAAAACAAGAAATAACAGCAACAAAAAGAACAAAAACCTTTTTATATTTCACAAAAGAAAAAATTGAGAAAATACCCTAATTTCTGTGACTATATTTGTGTTGCTTCCCCCTCTTCATTCTATGTATACTGCAATTACAATTCGTTCACTACAATATGCTACAGCTCCAGCTACATATAGTACAACTTCGCGCATTCAAGCATATTTCCTGCTCCCCCGAACGCTGTAGGAGGAAAAAAATTAAAGAAAGGAAATGACAGTGACGATGACAACGACGATGTCCAAAAAATAAAAACAGCCAGAAAGCTAGAGAATAAGAATATCATGAGTTCGCTCGCTTGCTCGCTCGAGCAAGTAGCAATGAGAAATCATAATGACGAAAAATGCAAACAACTGAACACAAAACAATAGCAAAATATACATATATACATCACCCAGCGGCAAGAGTTTAGAGCCTATCTAAAGGAAATCAATGGAATATAAACAAAACACTTCTTTACCAGCAGGTAAAACTCAGAAACTGTATCCTACCGGGATGAGTTCCGTCTATACTGACGACGTCTTTGCTGACGGAATTCATCCAAAACACTTCATCATAATAAGTTTTCTTCTGTTGACACTATAGATCTATTATGTAAGGTGTAGTTTCCTTAAAAAAAAAAGTACGAAATAGTACAATCTGGCAAAATAGCTATCATGATTTGGAAATCGAAAGAAACAATAATTAAAAATCTGATAAAAGGGAAAATTTGCAATCGAAGTGAATTTATACTTTTTTTTCTTCTTGAATTAAAAACTATTATTGCTTTGTTTTGTTTGTTTACAAAGTTTTATTTTCAGTGTTTACCAAAATGCACAAAAATGTTCTAGCATTTGATAATTATTAAACTCCTTTTGTATAGAATTGGATAATTTCTTAAGAGCTGAAAACTCATCTTAAGATTGAACCAACTGGAAGTACTCGAGCTCGCAAGACGCGTTCTTAAATCTTTCCAAGGAGTCACTTGAATTACTCGAAGTTCGATCTTCGAAAGTTCAAATTTTGATAAGTGTGTAAAGTTCAAATTTTGATAAGTGTGCTTACTACTTCTGAAATATGCCCAAAATATTTCATGTGGAGAAAGTTTTTCGCCAGTTTTGCTATAGTGATAACTATAGCGGTATGTAACCGCTGGGTACATACGCGGAGCAAAAAAATTGTAGCCATCATTATCAAATACAAAAGAGAAACGTACAATAACAGTAAAAGCAGCCATATTAAGAACTCTCAATGTGCAGCACAGATACGACATAACCCGCTCCACTCTCTCCTCTACACTCTACTAAAAATACTATATATCCGTGTACAGATCTCTCTCTTCCGATGCGGTATTTATTTTTTCTACTATGTAGCATTATATTCTGTTGTCTTCATCTTTCAAAGCGAGTAAGCGAAACCCAACAGAAACGTGGAGCAAATTCAACGAAGCATTGCAACTACATACAATGGATTTTCGACTTATGTTCGAAAAACCGAGAATGGTCAAGATTTCTTTGTATATTTTCTTTTTTTTTTTTGGTGGTACGTGGGCAAGAGCAAATAATTGTAGCGGTGTGTGTGTGTGTATGTGTTTTAAAACTTTATAGAAGGGAGAAAAACTGTATTGCATTTTTATAATCGCAGTGTGCCATAATAGATTAAGCGAAGCTGTTGCTGGATTATTTCATTATTTTTCAGTTAATGAACACCACAGCACTGGCCACAGATAGCAGCCAGTAACAGCAACAAATAGACAAATCTCCGAACGCAACGTAAGTTTGTGGTAGAAGAGTTGAAAAGCGTTTGACAGTAAATTGGAATGGGAGACATTAAGTTTTCTTTGTAGTTGAATGGGTGTGTGTTAGTGTGTGTGCACAGAAGCAAGAAATCGTTAAAGATAATGATGTTTCCTTCATTTTTTTTCCGTCATGATTGGTGTGAAGATAAAATGAGAGTTTTGTAATTTCCTCCGGGTGTGGATAGAATGCGGGGAATGAGTTGTGAATGAAAGAATAAAATGTGTTTGTTTATTTTTCATTTAAGCAAAAGTTTAATGAACTTTTACTGAGTTTGTGTATATAGCTTCAGATATTTAAGCTATTTCGTTGTTCTAACTTCATTATTAACGGTGTATTGGAAATAGCAATTACTCGTATAGAGTCGCTATAGAGTCTAAATCAAGTTTCAATTAAGAATTGTGAGTTGGAATTAGAATTTCACTTGGAGCTCAACTCAAAAGTGGTCGCTGTGGCGTAGTGGTAGTGCATTGGACTGCTACTCAGAGTGTTCGAGGTTCGAATCTCTGCACAGGCAAAATCAAAAATTAAAAAAAAAAATTTTATACACACCACCACCTCTTGGCAGGCAATGGCAAACCGACAAGGGTAAAAATTGCCTATGAAAAGCTTTTCACTTCGCCCTTCGGATTCGGCATTAAACTGTAGGTCCCTTCCATTCATGTACAAATATAACGCGCACAACATGAGTGAATGCGAAAAGCTCGGCCAAGACCCTCCATGGGCTGTTGTGCCATTAAAAGCAAAGTAAAGTAAGCTCAACTCAAATCAGATTGAAAACCAAAATTATCATTTCGAGAATCAAAATGGATAAACAAAATTATTGTCCCGAATCGGAACTAAGAATCAAAATCAAGAACCAGCAAGAATAATCAGAGTCTCGAACCAAAAACAAGAGTCGGAATCAAAATCATGAACCGGCAAGTAGAATCAGAGTCACGAACCAAAATCAAGAATGAGAAGCACGAATTAGAATCAAAATCATAAATCAGAGCCAAGAATCAAAATCAAAAATGAAAAATCGAGGATCAGAACCAAGTACCAGAATCAAGAATCAGAATCAAGTACCAGAATCAAGAATCAAAATCAAAAATCGGAATCAACAATCAAATCAGGAAACAATAATCAGAATCAAGAATCAGAATCGCAATCATCAATCAAATCAGGAAACAATAATCAGAATCAAGAAACAGGATCAAGAATTAGGCCCAGGAATAAAAATTGCGACACAGAATCAAAATCACATGAGTCAAGAATCAGAATAAAGAAATGGAATCAGAATCAAGAATTAAGAGTCTAAAATAATAATCAAAATTGCAAATCAAGAATTGGAAACAAGAAATAAATGAATGTAAAAAAGTACGCTATTCATCCAAAAGAGTACCCGTTTGTAAAAAGTATCGATACTGCATAATCAAAACTACTCGATACTTTCCATCTCTACAAAATATAAAGAAAATATTACATTTATGCTGTAACCCAAGTAAAGAAGGTGACAAAGGTGAGTTAAAAAGGGAAAGGGATCAACTTTGACAAATTATACTCATACAAAAAATTCTGCTTCGAAAATTTTATAGTCATTAGGTAGAGAAGAAAAATAAAAATAAAATTCAACCCTACGAAAAGAAACCTACGAAAATTTTACGCTTGTACGAATATTTATTTATCCACACATGTCATGAATGACGATGGGGCAGGCAAATATTTTGAAGCACCTTGGCAAAAAGTTTATTGCTTTTATCCATACAGCATACATCATATCCTCTCGCAGCGGCACAACTGACGAAATTCAAAAATTGACATTTTTTGTAGGCAGTCATGGGCAAAGATGGCGATAAGCACATGGCACCGACATCGACATCAGCAACATCATCAAGGACGTCGTCATTGAGTCGGTCTTCTCATCATTATCATCATCATCAGCTGACGCAGCAGCAGGAGTATTTCTTGCTTGCAATAGATTACACATTCTTCTATTTTTGATTCTTTTTCCTCGCTTTTTTGTATTTGGCAGTCAAGCCCGGTAGCTACGCTTCGCTATGGGAAGACACAACGGGCCCAACAAAGCCCCACCCACTTGTCATCAAGAGTTGCCAACTGCTCATTTGTGCGATACGCCTGAGCTTAGTGCCTTGATTGCAAATTTTGGCGTATGTCATTTTCTTGTTACGTTTTCTTTGCATAATTTAGTGGCATACATATTCATCCATAAGCAGGTAAATTTTTTTTTTTTTACTTTACACACACTCCTCGCTAAATATATTTGAGGTATTCACAAAGTGTCGTATTCATTCTCGTAGCCTCTGAATTGTCATAGGTTAGATATGGGTTAATTTAGGTATGGGATAGGTAAATTATGGGTTAGGCTATGAATGGGTTATATTTTAGGTATGAATTAGGTTAGGTTGGGTAAGATTAGGTTAGGTTAGGTGAAGTTAGATTAAGCAATGAGCAATGAAGGATCTGCTGCAACAAACTACAGTGCAGCATGGCTATGACATGGCGTTACTAACGGAGCAACATGAACAGGCAACGTCAGACGTGACGAGCAGTCAAACCTCTGGGAAAGATGGCTACAACTGAGCAGTGACACAATGAGCATTATTCCATCATAATCGACATCGCAATCCAGGTAGAACCCCACGCATCCCGTGTGCAGAAAAAGCCACAAAAAGAGGTGGAATCTTTCGATGTCGAAACCTTTAAACCCGTTTGGTGCGACACGATGGTGCAGGCTGAAACAGCGCACGTCACTATGATGCTTGGAATCATGCTTGCATGCAACGCAACAATATGAAGACGCACTACAACGGTCAAGAGGAAGCCAGTTTACTGGTGGAATGCAAATATTGCAGCAGCCAGGAAAATGTGTTATAAAGCACAGAGAGCCCGTTCACTCCCCACGTGGGTTGGTTTGCAGTCGCTAGGTTTGCACTCAAAGACGCCATCAGGGCCAGCAAACGCACTTGGTCAGCGCTTTGTGATAATGCGGATGTAGATTCTGGAGGGATAGCGTATAAGGTAATAATGAGCAAAATCAGGGACCCCAGAACCCCGCAGCCTACCTGTCCAACGCTGATGCGGACTGTGGTAACCATCCTGTGCCACCAGCGCGGTGCTTGCAACCCGACAGAGGAACGTCGATAACAAGGCTCCAGGACTGGATTCTAGTGGGTCATAACTCTTCTTAGTAGGGTCATAACTGTTACAATATTGAACACTAGTAGCATTTAAAATATGGTGTCTCTTACGATGGGGTCACTGACTTGCATTTCTGCGAACAAGGGTGAAAACATCGGCCAAAGTTTACCAATAAACCGTTTTGGAAGCTGTTGTGAAGCCACTTAACCATTCCCTGTTCCTAAACCAGCCGTGGACTTTCCAGCATGATTCTGCGCCATCCCATAAGGCTAAGACGACCCAGGCTTCAAAACATTTTGCCAGCTTTCATTTGCTCTGAAGAATGGCTGTCTGGCAGCCCGGATTTGAACCCACTGGATTACAAATAATGGACAGTTTTAGAGGACATGGTTTGCCACAAAACATACCCTAACATTGATACTCTGAAGACTGGTTTGATTTGTGCTGTCACCACTTTTCCAATGCACGAGATCCATGTAGCTATTGATGATTGGCCAGTTGGCGACTTAAGGCATGCGTGAAGGCCAAAGAAGGGCATTTCGAATAAGTAGGATTGCTTTTTGTATACAATATATATCAATTAATATATTTTAAAAAATTGGTCCAAAAAAATTAATTATTTTTACTTTTATAACATAAAATGTGTATAACAGTATTCATGTACCTACTAAGTATTCCCAACATCGCAATCAAAACGGCGATCAACGCGAAACCGGAGGTATTCATCAAACTCTTCGACACATGATTGAAGGATGGCGTGTTTTCAGCCCCATTTGAATTCTCCCTACTGAGCACAAGGAAAGTGCGCGAAGAGCTGGTTTTTCACATCTGCTGATTACTGCATTACCACGCAGCCACACCCCAGTTATCTAGGGGTACTCATCGAAGTAGGTAAGTTTAGTCGGTAGGAATCTTAAACAACCAGATAAAAAGTTCTGCGCTACCTAGGAGTATTCCATCTGCCAACAAAAAAAAAAGGTTTAGGATAGGGTAGGTTAGAGTCCTATAGTAAAACACACTTAGACCAAAACGGTCCATTGTGCTACCACATGGTTGTCCCTACATTTTAACGCCGGTTCCGATCGGTATGGTGGCAATTTATTATCAATTGTTGGTTTTGTCATTACCTGAGGGAATGGTGCACTTGTACACTTTCTTATAATTCTCATTCACTTCTTGTCGGTAATAACGTAAGAAGGTTATAAATCGGGAAAGGACGGCAATCGAACCCGAAACATAACGGAAAAAGTGCGCTACCCATTAGGCTATTGAGGTCGTACTCAATTGACATAAATTCTCTCATTATTCATACAAAATTTTACGACAGAATAATACAGTTTATGATTACCCCAATTGTGTTAATATTATTTGCTGCAGATATGCCCATCAGTTTTTTACGGTCTGTTGGTATTAGCCGAATCAGAAGAAGAAGATGAAGGATATCGATGTCACATAAAACTTTCAAATTCCAAATGGTACACACACACATTAGAATTGGCATACAAAACAAGAACAATATAAAGAGATACATACACATACATATGCAAGTGTTATAAATTTAAAAAGGCAACATACATTCCCAAATAAACTCATCCATATGCATACATACATACATATACTCGTATGTAGTTGTACACATATGTTTGTACTTATTACATATGTGCCCAATATCTGCTAACACACACACATTTATATGAGTATGTATTTATGTATACAGAAATTAGGTGCTACGAACATCACTGCCATTGTCAACAAAATTCGTACACTTTCACGTTGAAGATTTTGGCACATTTTCGTGATTTTTTTAAAGCTTTTGACAGCGCTTCGACAAAACATGGCGCTGACAGATGTAGTATGCATGGCATGCATGTATAGGTAGTTCGCAATAGTGGTAGTGATGTGATAATAGCAACACTGGTGGCAACAGCTGCAGCAATGGTGTCGCGTTATTTTTTGAGGGGCTTTCAAAACACTGTTAAATATTTGTTTCTTCTCGAGAATTTCTCGTGCCATAACAATGCTTCAATGGAAATGTGAAAATGGAGCATTTTTATGTCAACATATCATTATTTTTCTTCCTTGTCTTTTCTTTTCTTGTGGGTTTCTGCCCCTTTTTTTTCTTTTCTCCATACGTGGCAACATTGGCACCTTTCGGCGTTTCTCTGACGGTGTAGCAGCAGCATCGCGAACTTGAGACGAGAACGCACAGTTGAATGGCTGTGACGGAAAGTATTTCCTACGTGTTTAATTTAAAGTTTGCATTGATGCCAACATCACAATCAACGACATCCTCATCAACCCCTCACCGTCAGTGATACCACCACCATCACCATCAGATACACGTTGCCGTTTGCAAAAAAAAATTTGATATATTGTACGCATTTTTCTGAGCGTAATAATGTTATTTAAAGTGAGTTTTTGCCTTCTTTGGCAGTACATTTTTTTATGAAAAGAATATGTGCGAAGTTAAGCTTTCTGCTTGAAAACCGTGAAATAACATATTTTATTTTCGTTGATTTAAAACGTTTAGTGCTACTTAAGAGGGCAATTTGAGAATTTTAAATTTTGATAAATGATATAAAAAAATGCGAGACGAATGCAATTTGTTTAATTTTCTTTAAATGCTTGCCTTCAAAAACTGATGTGAGAATGAAATCAAAACGCGAGTGAAATTAAACTTTAAATAATATGCAAATAAATATTTTCATTTAAATAATTTTAACTTTCATTTTAATTAGAGCAGGTAATCAATAAATTAGGCAAGAAAGCCGGAGGTCATAACTAAATTCGAATATAAACTGGCCCACTCTAGGTGACTCAAATGAAAGAATAATAGAAAGAAAAGTATTTATATATGTACCCTTTCACGACGAGATTTTTCCTTGTGAATCATTTTGAAATAAAGATGATCTTAAATTAGTCTGGTTCAAAATTTTTAAGTCTTCTTCTACGGTGTCTTATGCCAAGCAAAATTCAAGTTCGGCATGGTCAAGTGGGTTTTACTGAAACTTGAAAGGTAGGATTATGAGCTACAACATTCCGTTCTGCCAGGAGTGCACTCCCACCGCCCCTCCAAATTGACCTTGAATACGAAAAATTTGTTGGCAAACTTTCATTCCATTTGGCTGCCAGCTGGAGTCAAGTACATATATGTTGCGCACTAAATTTTTGTAGCCCCAACTCCTCTCTATAATTTAGAAGGTTACAGAGCATATCCTACCTCCAAATTTATGGAGGTATGCCTATCGTCGTCAAAGTGCTTAAAATTTTTATCTTACAGGTCCTCATTTTTTTTCCAAGGGCTACAGCTCAGCAAACTTCATATGGAAAAATATCCATATTTGTTTACAGAAATTGTTTTTCTAAATTTTTCTAATGGAATTTTTTTTTTGGATTTTTTATAATTTTTCCATATTAAAATGTGTTAAAAGTTAACTATTAAATTTAAAAACGAATAGACTTTATTTTCTCTATTTTTAAGGGCCATTGGTTGTGTGCAATTTATATTTTGGCTAGACTCTTGCGTCCTCTCATTCATTCTCTTACTTAGACTCTCCATCACTATACACTATTCTTCTTATGTTTACGTTTAATGCCAAGTTATCGTTCTGTGGTTGGTGTATATTTCCAATCCACTATCTCCCGTGCTGAGAAGAGGAAAGTAGCATGCAGGCAGGCTGGCAGGCTGGCAGGCTGGCAAGGGCAAATCCAAAAAGGCCTTCGGTTATATTTAATGGTTGATTACTTAGATATTTTCTGCTTGCCTGAATTGATTGTAAACGATAATTTCCCTTTGGAACCATCTGTTCCTTTCCACCCGACCTCGTAAAGAAGAAAAAAAAAATATAAAAAAAAAATTAAATTTTCTCTAATTTTGTATTTTTATGACATTTAAAAAAGGAACATCCAACATCTAACAATAAGAACATCCAATGTGGCTGTTGGTTAATTTTGTTGTTGCTGGTAGATTTTACGCTTGAATGACGGAAACAATTTTTTCGTAATTAACGAGCGGAATCACTTAAAGTAATTAAAATGTTTACTCACATTTTAAGGTAGTAGGTGGTGGTAGAGTAAGGAATAAAATAATGAAAGCATAGGAGTAAGAATAAATAACTAGAAGCGAATTTGTATGGCGGGAATGAGTGAAGGCAAAATTAGTAGTTGTTATTCGTATTATTTCAATTAAAAATAATCACAGTAGCAACATAAAAAACAGAACTTAAGAAGCAAAAACACACAATATAGCAATAGCAGCAACGAACGATATTAATTAAGGTTATCGAGAATGTGGTAAAAGTGGTTATGGGGGGAAGTGAAAAGCATTAGAAAAGTTTCATCTACTTATGTGATTGCAAATTATTTGAATATTTGGCATTGGCAGCTAGGTTCACTTCAATATGTAAGCGTCCTTGAATATCTACTCTAGGATATTACTAACACAATTATGAATTACAAGCTGCAAATGGTTTCGGGGTCGATTGTAGGTAAAAATATTAATATAGTAGACAAAAATAAAAACCGGAGAGAAGAGAGCAATCAATTTTATTAGTGAACTTGCCTAAGTGCTTAAATTTTGATTCTCTTTTAATCACAAAGAAAGGTATGAATACATCAAAATTCTTTTAAAATACATTCCTTAAATTTTCCTAAAAGGAAATTTTTTATCAGACAGGGATGTGACCATTTCATAAAGTTTTAGTTTCGTTTTAAAGCCTTGTTTGATATTAGGTCATTTTAAAAATTTTCCTTTTAGGGAAATTTTTCCTTTTTGTGATAATTTGAACTATTTGACTGGTGTTTTGAAATATTCCTATTTGGATATTTGGTCATTTTAAAAATTTCCCTTTTAGGGAAATTTTTCTTTTTGTGATAATTTGAACTATGTGTTATTTGACTCCATAGAACTTTTCGAATATATAAAGATAGCAGAAAATTGTACATTTGCAACTAAAATATTATGTTAAATTTTGGCATTTTATTTACAAATTTACATTATTAGTCATATGCTATATAGTAAAAATCTGGTAATATTAGCATATAAGTCAATCAAAACTTTTTAAGTAAGTTTCCCAAATTTCTCTAAAGGCAAATTTTGTTAAGCACTGGAGTGCGACGTTTTAATAAAACACCAGCGTCATTGTCGTAACATATTATGTAAATTTTAGTTAATTGGTAATATTTATTTTTAGTGAAATTTTTCCTGTTAGTGATAATTTGAACTAAGTAATTTCATTGCAGACTGTTTATGTTCTACGACAAATCCCAAGGGAAAAAGAAATTCACTATTATTCCCACAGGGATTAATATAGACGCTCGCAGATGTGTAGCATAAAAGTACAAGTTTTTTACAATTTTATTGTATATATTTATTTGGTGTGTGTAAACACTGCAGCGTTAAGTAATAAATTTTACAGCAAAACTAAAGAAAAAAAACCAACAACAAAAAATGCATAAATTTCATTAATACTTCTGGAGCACCACGCCACAAACACACTCATATACATTTTAGCCATTTTTCGACGTCTGCATTTGGTTGTTTTCTGTTTGTTTTCTTGTTGTTGCTGTTGTCATGCAATATTAAAAATGTACACCAAATCCCTAAAGCAATTTTTTTAAGATGCTTCATGACTTTTTTACGCGCCGCTGACTTCACACCATTAAGTGCATATTTTTCAACAGCACCACTCGCTCCTTACTGCTCACACTCCCCTGGTGCACCAATACTGCAACAACGATGGATATACTCTTTCTCTCTCTCACTGTTTAACAATCATTCCGCAATACTTACACTCCCCTTTTGTTTCATTCCTATATATATAATATATATAAAATAATAGGCAACGTTGGCAACACCGTGGCAACTACCGTGCTGCTGCTGCACACAACAACCAAACCAATAAAAAGCGCAACACTTGATGAGCTGCATTGCAAGAGGCTACGAACAGAAACAACAACCGCAACAAAAACAATATCACGATGAGCGTAGCGCAGAATAGTAACAAAAGTCATTGAGCCCGTCTCATGCGAAAATCCTTTGGCAGCGTGTCACTGACTCTCACAACAACGCCGCTCGACTATGCCCTTCATTCGTTTTTGCTATGGTGGTAGGGAACGAGTTACACCTCTCCATCCTCCATCCTCTCATTTTTCGCCTTGGTGAAAAATGTGTGAACAAAATTATAAGATTTTCCAAAATATTGCCCAAAGTAAAAAATTGAAGTAAAGGAGTACATTCGAGCAAGCTTGGCACCCTGTTTGATTTTTTCTCTTTATTGTAGTCGCCAGTTTTTTTGCTTTTAGGCAACATTGTTGCAAAACTTCATTTATATGGTTTTTTTTTATATTTTCATTCTTTTTAGTGCACTTTCGACTTTGATGTTGCCATTTTTCTTTAATTTTTCATGTCATTTCACGCAGAGGGTAGCGATAAAAAGCGAGGAGAATATATGCACAATATTCTGCCGCATTTCATAAGGTTTCTGATTTATCCCCACCCCATTTCCATCCAACAATTTGCCTCTTATCTTCCTTTTGTCCCCATTCAAAATTCTGTGTAAATTTAAAAATATTAAATGACATTTTGGAGTCATTTTTCGTGTGTTTAAAAAACATTTATTTTATTATGAGTAAAAACGTCGTTGTGTATGCAATTTCCTCACCATCATATTGGGCGGTTTGGATGATGACACTTCGGCCAGAGGGGCGACGGATGGATAGTGCGGTACTATTTTTTGGCATGATGCTGCAGACAATACTGTCACTCACTTCGCTTTTTACTTGTTCTTCTTCAACGCATTGTTGTTGTTGGTTGTTCCACATTAAATTCATATGCATAAAATTATTGCCAAGTGGTTGCAAAGATTTATGCATTTTTCACTCCATCCATAAAAGTAAAGAAGAGACAACAAAAGCCAGAAGCAGCAAAAAAACAAGCATCAAGGACAAGGAGAGACAAAAGGAAACGGAAGTCTAAAGTACATTTTCCTTTGCGTCATAATTCATATGCATGCAAAATCTATCGGTGCACGGATGTGTCTCACTCTCTGAATATATATATATAGTATATGTGTGTGTGTGAGCATCTTGTATGCATTTTTGACACCAAAATATATGCACGTGAAGCGAATGCATGCAGTCATGTAAAAGGAGTAAAGTATGAAACAATTTTTGGTATTAAATGAAATGTCATTTTGCGAAATTTACTTATCATAAAAATACAATATCTACTTGCTTGTGAATGTGTGTACAGTATGCATTGAGCTTTTTCTGTCACTTAATGTTCACAGACTTGGAACCAAAATTACTATGGTAGAGTTAAATTTGATTTGATTATTCTTATGCCAATTACTTGATAACACATATACTTATGGTATAAGTAAAATAAGAAAAACTGGGTAGCTAAAAGAAGCTATTGAAAATTTTAAGTTTTAACAGAACAAAAAATTCTAACCAGAGCCAGTTCCAAGATTTAATATTGTATTCTTACTAATTACGTGTAGTTTAAAAATTTTTAAATATGTACTTTCTTTGCGAAATTTTTAACTCTTTAATTCTTGAAACAAACCGGTCAAATCATTTCGGTTCTAAATCGCAATAGATCTAACGATTCTATTACACAACAAAGCCCCGCCAGTTAAGCTTAATTGACAAACTTTTTCCATAAGTAACAAATTTCGAAACAACTTACAAATTAGTGATTATAAAACATCAAACATTTAATAGCCCTGTAAAATTTTAGCATCAGTTCATATAAAGTTAATTCACATTTAAATATATAATAGCGTCTTCTATTTAATATGCATAATAGCAATAGCAGAAGAGATGTCAAGTTCATAAAGATTTATGATATAACATGTCTATCTATGCAGCATGCAACTGATAAAAACATAGCTAGGGAGAGAAATGAAAGAAGTGTAGAAAGAGTTTTACTTTTCGGGTTAATTGAATTTGAATTTTGAAGCATTGTAGAAAAACTTCAGGATGAGATACTTTAAAAATGTTATTGTAGATAAAATTATTCAATTTTATAATTTTATTACATGTAGCTATCAAGTGACAAACATTTCTAATACTTATTAGCAGATCTGAATGTTACTTTTGATTATTACATTTTCAGTACAATCTTTGATTGTTACGAGTTTAATTGGCTAGAAAATTTTTACATAAGATTTCATAAATTGTCAAAGAATTTATAAATTATTTAATTCAATTAAATGCATATTCTCATACAACTTTATCTTGCTGTAGATTAAGTAATTCTTTAGTCAATCAAATTATTCAATTCGATTCGACAGTTCAAATTAATAGTTTATGCTTTAACGAAAAAAATGCTTTATGTTCAAACATTACATAAGTATTTTGAATAACTGTTTCAAGTCAATGAGTTAATTTTCCTTGAAAAGTATAATCTGTTTTCATTTATATCAAAGGACAGACTTTTGAAAGCTTAAGTACTTAAATTTTGATAATCATTTGACTACAATGACAGACGTTAGTACATCAAACCTTCTTAAGATGGTTTCATTAAAATTTCCCTTAAGGGAAATTTATTTTACAGATGAGAGTGTTACCGTTTAATAAAACTTTAGATTTCTGTAGTGCCTAGTTGAATATAAGTTAATTTTATAAATTTCCCTTTGAGGGAAATTTTTTCTTTTAGTGATATTTTAAACTGATCACTGTGGCGTAGTGATAATGCATTAGACTGCTACACAGAGTGTCCGGGGTTCGAATCTCGGCACAGGCAAAATCAGAAAGTAGAATAAATAATTTTTCTACACAGCACCACCTCTTGTTAGGCAATGGCAAACCTACAAGAGTAAAAATTGCCTATGAAAAGCTTTTCACTTCACCGTTCGGATTCGGCATTAAACTGTAGGTCCCTTCTATTCATGTACAAATATAACACGCACAACATGCGTGGATGCGAAAAGCTCGGCCTAGGCCCTCCATGGGCTTTTGTGCCATTAAAAGTAAAAGTAAAATCTTTAAAACTATTACATTGCACAATACTTAGAGCTTTGAAAATATGTGACTACAACAGAAACACTGTCGATGAGGCATGGTTGGTACTGTGTTGGAATGCCTCAGCTCTTTTTTCCTAAACGAAATAAGAATTAAAACCTTTACACTTTTCCGTTCGTATTCGGCATGAAACTATTGTATAAAAATATGATTCACACAGTACATACATATGGATTAGGTAACAGATTATTTTGAGCATTTCTTTCCAACATCTGTGTCTGGTTAAAAAAGATACAAAATATTAGCATACATACATATTACTTTACTTTACTTTTAATGGCACAACAGCCCATGGAGGGCCTAGGCCGAGCTTTTCGCATCCACTCATGTTGTGCGTGTTATATTTGTACATGAATGGAAGGGACCTACAGTTTAATGCCGAATCCGAACGGCGAAGTGAAAAGCTTTTCATAGCAATTTATACTCTTGTAGGTTTGCCATTGCCTGCCAAGAGGTGGTGCCGTCTAGAAAAAATATTTTTTCTTTTTGATTTTGCCTGTGCCGAGATTCGAACCCCGGACACTCTGCGTAGCAGTCCAACGCACTACCACTACGCCACAGCGACCACCATACATACATATACCTACACATAATTTTTTTAAAGCAAGTCATAAATTCACAAAAACCCATTAAGACATATTCCGTAAATATTCCTGAAGATGAATGTATGTGTGCTAAAATGAAAATATTGACATACATATAGTATAACAACTTAGTAAAACTTTTTGATACACATTCCTTAAATTTCCCTGAAGGGAAATGTTTGTATTGAAAGGGGTGTTGCCATTTAAAAAAACTAAACATTTATTGTGGTGCCTACTTGAGAATGTATTAATTTTAAAATTTCCCGTTTAAGGGAAATTTTTCCATTTTATGATCATTTAAACTATATTCATTGCAAACTGCTTAGAACTTGAAAATTATATGACATTAATAGATACCTGTCCATTTAAACCTAACACCTCAGTGGTCGCTGTGGCGTAGTGGTAGTGAGTTGGACTACTTATTACGAGAGTGTCCAAGGTTCGAATCTCGGAAAAAGTCAAATCAAAAAGTAAAAAAAAAAATTTTCTACACAGCACCACCTCTTGGCAGGCAATGGTACATTTTACTCGTCCTTCCTATATCTTTCGTTGCTGCTACATGCGGTCGTAGTCGGCACTGATAAACTGAAGATAATTGTGGTAAAGGCATAACACCTGCCACAGAGATGGCTGCCCATCTCTTTTTCGGTGTCCTATGATTGCATTCCCTCTCTCCCTTCTCCCTCCTTCTTCCTCCCACCTATCAATCTTCCTTCCAATCAACACAATGCTCTGCATTCATAAGGGAACACCCTGTATGTTGACTGTAATAAAAATAAAAACGTTTTTTGCGAGAAGCTCGACCTCAGCCCTCCCTCCATGGGCTGTTGTTCCATTAGAAGTAAAAGCAAAAGAAAGAAAGGAACTTTTTTTAAAGACATGAACGTCACTGTATTATAAAACTTTCGATTTATTGTAGTGTCTAGTTGAATATAAGCTTATTTAAAAAAACTTAACCTTTAAAGATATTTCCCTTTTTCATTTCATTGGAAACAAGTTCTATGCTGCACATTTACAACTAACAAATTTTTGCAAAATTGTTTACAAATTTTTCCTTATTATTGATATATTTTCATGATATGTGTACCTGGTAAAAAGAGATATATTATTTACATTTACATAACTATACATGTAAGTAAATAAAAATACGTCAAATTTAATTCCATTTCAAATTTAATTGCATACCTACATAGTGCATACTACGTATGGTATACTAAAAAAAATGTTACGTAACCTACGTACAAGCTTTTCTTTTGCTTCTTTTGAAGCACAATAAAGTTATTTACGTTCCATTTATGTAATATGTGAAATTGGGAATGGATGTGTGAGCGTCTGCACTCACGTACACACACACACGCATACTCACATATGTGTATTTTTCTTTCCGAATACGTATTTATGTCGTGTCATGAATTATAATTACGTATACCTATACATATTATATGAATTGTGCGTTTTCTTAAGCTATAAATTATATTAAAATTATACATTTTCTAAGCAATTTATTAACGAGAAAAAAACACGTCGAGTAAAGTATGTGTTAATGGGAAAAATATGTACATGGAATAGAAGTTTAATTATAAATTATTTAACATGCTGCATTGTAATCTCAACTTTTTATTTATTATTATGTAAAATTGAATTTATGTATGCAATTATATTTATTTAAAAAAACTATTATTAATAAACGATCAATAACCGCAAAAAATAAATAAATATTACAAAAATTCCTAATTATATTTCACACACATAACAGCCAAAATCTAAAGAAGAGTCAGGCAGGCAAAAAAACAACAGCGATATTGTGATGATATGCATTTAATAATCTGAAAGCCGCATAAATATTAATGAAAATTGTTTTTATCTATTATGTAGCATAAATGTGTCATAATGCGGTCATTAGATATTAGCAAAAATTGGTGGGGTGACTGACCAAAAATGAAATCAATTTATTTAGTCAAATTATAAAATAATGCGAGATATACCAATTGTATACAGGATGCGAAAAAAAGTAAACATGAACAAATTGCAGGTATTAGTATACAAATTTTTGGGGCTTAGTTTCGGGAGATTGTAGTTCTGCAACGTATCGGACTTAAGTCGAAACATGAACAAAACAAAAAAAAAGACGGAAAAAACAAACCACAAATCGATTCTTTTAAATAAGGTGACACGAACTCCTGAAGTGGTCGCTGTGGCGTAGTGGTAATGCGTTGGACTGCTAAGCAGAGTGTCCGGGGTTCGAATCTCGGCACAGGCAAAATCAAAAAGTAGAAAAAATAATTTTTCTACACGACACCACCTCTTGGCAGGCAATGGCAAACCTACAAGAGTAAAAATTGCCTATTTAAAGCTTTTCCATTCATGTTCAAATATAACACGCACAACATGAGTGGATGCGAAAAGCTAGGCCTAGGCCCTCCATGGGCTGTTGTGCCATTAAAAGTAAGTAAAGTTAGACATGAAATCCGGGCATAACCGAGATCGGAGAGAATAGCAGCGTATGGTAGGCAACGGTTGACTGCAGTCCATTTGCCTTAACCCGCACATACAATATGCAAATAAATACTTTTTAAAATATGATATTTTCTAATAACTTGTATTTTTATACACCATCATAATTCAAGGTATGGCGCTCCTACTATTATTATTTCGTATTATGAAAAACTAATCGAATTAATGGCATTATTATGAAAAAATTAGTTGCCACAGCTGTAATTAATAACTATTCAGCATTTTAATTGCTGCCGGGTGATAATTGATGCTACGGCGCAAGGAAAATTAAAATTAAAATTAACAAAAATAAAAGCAATAAGTTATACAAACACTAAATTAAATAACACCAATTGAATCAAAATAATTTGACAGCATTGATTTGGATTGTATTGTGGAAGCAGGTACAGACAGTGGTGAGAGAAACAATAGCAGCAACGACCACGAGATTTTGTTATGTGTGCCAGTGTGGCACTGTTGGAACATGAAAATTACATTAGCACCGAAATTTACTCGCTGTTTTGGGCATTTCACACTCAGAAATGTGCTTAAAATACATACTAACATACATACATACATATATATTATAAATCAAGCAAAACCTAAAACAACAACTAATTGCCTATTTGGATTCTTCGTCTCGTTGGCGCTTTCAGCTCTTCATATATATATTTATTTTTCGATCATTCAACACTCAGATTATACCCCTATAAATGCAGCGCCTTCATAGTAAAACTCTTTTTTCATAGGCAATTTTTACTCTTGTAGTTTTGCTATTGTTTGATTTTACCTATGCCGAGATTTGAACCGCGGACAGTCCAACGCACTACCACTACGCTGCAGTGACCACAATTGGCAACACTGGCATGCATACATGCGTACATTTATTTGCATATATAAGTACATTCCAAAATAACTAAATATGTAAGTATCTGTCGCATACTTTATCTCTAAACAGACTGAAGGCGACAGCAACATGATTTCAGCAATCAAAAATTGGCATCACAACGACAGTGAAAAAGAACACAAATTGACAAGCGTGTAAAAAAAATTGATTGTTTTCGAAGGGAGGCAAACTAATATACAATGCTGTAAAAATGTATTTTATTTTTATAAAATCATAAAACCAATTTTTAATTACAGAAATGATTTTAATACTGGAGGGCGGCAAAAGGTGACGGGCTCACGCTGCTGCGTTCATTGTAGTCGAGTCACTAACGGCATGACAAAATTTCCTACCAATGACCAATATTTTGTCGTCGTGTCGTCGCTGTCGCATTCAATGTATTTTGAGACATTTGGCTCTTTCTCTAGCTCGCTTCACCCACCAATTAAAGCGGCCACTTTTGCAAATTGCATTCAATGCATTCACACCACACACACACATAGACATAGCATTGCCAACTTTTTGCTTGGCAGCCATAATACCAGATGTTTTGCCGCTAAATTTTTCAACGCAGCAAAATAATTTAGTTTCAGTTTATTTTGCCTCAAGCTATTTCAACTTTTATGTACTCTACACGTAATGGTGGACAGAATTGTCGGTGCCTGTGTATTCATTTACCACTCACTGCTTGCACACACCCACACACACACACACACACACACACACACACACACACACACACACACACGCTAATACAGAGCGGGAAAAAAAACAATTAAAGTGATACTAGAACATAGAACACAACAACAATAACAATGGCGGGCAGCAGCAGCCATGCAGAAATGGTGTCCCGCTCAAAATGAAATGATGATTATGATGATGATGGAGATGGTGGTGGACACTAAAGAGTGTTTTCGTTTAATATTTTGTGAATATTTTACTTTTCTGCGTATCTAAAATGTGCACAAATTTATAGCATTCTAACATGCATGCACATCTTTGTATGTGTGCATGTTTAGGAGTGTGTGTTTCTGTGTGTGAATGTGCAGCTCTTTGAAAGTATATACAGATGTACATATATGTATGTAGCATATATGTATATATGTACGAGTATGTATGCATGTCTGCTCTTTTCAGCAACATTGACGTCGTAATAAATATCAGCGTTTATTTATTATTTTCCGCACGTCAATGATAATTAAAAATAAATCAATTTTATGTGGATTTGGCAACACTGTATCGTGGTCGTCGGTCTATGTATGTATGTATGCGTGAGTCGATATATGTGAACATGAGTACGTCAACCAACTTTGCTTTTTTGCGCCAGCACATAGCCTGCGAGGCTTTTTAAAAGCGGTCAGTTAAAATGCTCGAATGCGTTTAATGGAAATGTTTTTAATTTGTTTCGAAATAATAGAATTCCATTTATCATTTTAAAACAAAAAAAAAAAAACCAACAAATATTCAAGGAAACTACGACAAACTTTGTTTTTTTCCCCTTTGCAGTTATTCGTTTTTTATTACTTTATTATGGTCAAATATTCTAATTATTGTATGCCTTCAGGAGTTGGTCATTATTTTGTTCTGCAAAAATAATTGTCACAAATTTTCAATCACTTGCAATATGTTTTTCAATAAATGAAATTGTGTAAAAATTTTGAAATTCATAAACTAAATAAAATATTTGCGATAGGTGTTTTAATTCAAAATTTATTGGGTGTATAACTTTAAAATAATTAACAATTAATAGCGAAACTTACACTAAATCACATCTGGCAATACTATAACTACATTCATGTTATAGCTATGTAATTTAGCTTTTGTTTCGATTAAGTATGTATCAATTTGCCAAAGTGTAAACAACATAAACTTTTTGCGCTACAAACATGTCAGCATACGTGCCAAATAAACAGCATTTGCGGGAAGTTTTGCACTTCATCGTTAATTAGAAAAAAGTACTGTACAGTGAATATACTCCATCGATTAAAACATGCGAATTGTGGTTTCAACGCGATTTTGAGATTTTGTCACAGAAGACAAGGAACGCATTGGCCAAGTGAAGAATTGGAGACATTACTCAATGAAGACTCGTGCCAAACGCAAGAGGAATTTGCAATAGGATTGGCAGTTACTTAAGCATTCATTTTCAAGCGCCTAAAATCATTGGGGTTCATTCAAAAGGAACGAAATTGGGTGCCAGAAAACTTGCAGCCGAGAGACGTCGAAGGATATTTCTTATGTCTGAAGTGTTGCTTCAGCGCTATTAAAAAAGTGTTTTCATCGAATTATTACTGGCGACGAAAAATGGATTCATTGCGAGAACTCAAAGTGCAAGAAGTTGTATGTAAAGTTCGGCAAGGCAGGAACATCAACGCTGAAGAAGAATATAGAGAGCGCCAAGGTAATGTTCTACCCGAGAAAAACAGATCGACACCCACCATCTATTCGTCGATTATAAAGGCGCCTTCTGATTTTGGTAACCCATCAAAGCTCATTCGTCTTTGCAAAATATCACTGGGCGACATCACCAGCGCCGTGAAAATTGGGACAGACCTCTGCGCGCCATTTGATATTTGATACCAAAAGAGGTTTCAGACAAGGTGACTATTGACCCTATTGTGCGTTTTCTTTAACCTTATGCTGGAGAAAATAATTTGAGCTTCGAACATTGACATCTATGGAACTATTTTCTATAAGAGTGTCATGCTGCTAGCTTACGCTGATGATATCCACATCATTGGCAAAAATGCGCGAGTAGTCAGTGCAGCATTCTCCAACCTGGAAAGGGAGTCTCGTAAAGTGGGTCTAGTGGTGAACGAGGATACCTTGGGTCAACAAACAAAGAGTCACGACTTCTTGGGCAAAATGTTACTGTTTACAATTATACTTTTGAAGTCGTCAAGGATTTCGTTTACCTTGGATCAAGGATCAATACCAACAATAATGTGTGCCTTGAGATGAAGCGGAGATTAACTCTTGCCAACAGTTGTTACTACGGGGTCAGTAAAATCCCTCATCCTTCCCGTCCAAATGCATGGCTCAGAGACATGGACATTGGCCACCAATGATGAGAGGATGTTAGGAGCGTTCGAGAGGAAGATACTCCATAAGATCTACGGTCCCGTAGTACGCGTGGACGACTTGTATCGAATAAGATGGAACGATGAGCTGTATGAGCTGTACGCCGACACTGATATAGTCAGGCGTATAAAAATTCAGAGGCTACGCTGGCTGGGTTATGTTAAGCGAATGGACAAGAGCTCCGGCTAGAAGAGTTATTTATTCGAGCCACGGTGGGGAACACGCGAAAGAGGACGTCCTAATCTCCGTTGAAAAGACCAGGTCCAGGATGACCTAACTGCACTTTTGACGTACGATAAGATAGGGTGAGAGAGGCAAAAGTATCCGTTGACAACGTATGCATTGGTTCACTTCTCTCCTTCATTCACTAATTCCATTGTACAAGAATACAACGGATTCTATGAGACAGAGTCTTTACACTAAAAGCAGCCAGATACACCCAAAAATGGGATGTCCTAACAATTCCTGGAAAAGGATTATTCTGAAATAAACTGAGGCTACGGAAATTATGGATCGAAGTTAGACTTCAACAAGTTGCAATGGTTTGGAGATGATTTTACTACATACATACATTCTAAGCTGTCATTGTATATACAGAAAATGATTACATACAAGGTGTGATCAAAAAATAAACGTTATTTTCAAATTTCGTGAGTTACGTATGTTCGATTTTTCTGTTATGTTGGATGCGAAAAGCTCGGCCTAGGCCCTCCATGGACTGTTGTGCCATCAAAAGTAAGTGGTTCACATGTCTGTTATATATGTTAGCAATAGCAACCATTTTGGATTGTCAGTTTGTTTTTGACAGATAAAAAGGTTAGTCGTGTTTTGGTGTGCTCTTCGAATTTTTAAAACAAAGAAACTGTATTCAGTTTTGTGTAAAAAATGAAATTAAATACGCAAGGGCATTTGAGATGTTGACTGTGGCCTTTGGCGAGTCTACTATGAGCAGAACACAAGTTCAATTGTGGTATAACCGGTTTAAGGAAGGCCGAGAAGATGTCAATGACGATGCTCGTCCTGGTCGCCCGAGCACGTCAACAACCGATGACGCAAACAAACATTGACGCAGTGAAGAAAATGATTTTGGATAACCGTCGAATCACTATCAGAGAGGTTGCTGATGATGTTGGCATATCGTTTGGCTCATGCCAAGCAATTTGTACGGATGTTTTAGGCATGAAACGTGCGGCAGCGAAGATTGTTCCAAAATTGCTAAATTTTGAGCAAAAACAACGTCGCTTGTGCGTAAGTTTTTGGCAAAAACAAAACCGTTATCATGCCTCAACCACCGTATTCACCGGACTTGGCCCCCGCTGACTTTTTCCTCTTCCCAAAACTGAAGACACCGATGACACGGAAAGGAAAGCGTTTTGCTACGATTGAGGAGATAAAAGAAAAAAAAGCGGGTTTCAGAAGTGTTTCGAGGATTGGAAAAAACGCTGGCATAAGTGTATTATATCTGAGAGGGATTACTTTGAAGGGGACAAGATAGTTGTTGATGAATAAATAAATACTTTTTGAAAAAATTGAAAATAACGGTTATTTTTTGATCATACCTCGTACAGAAAATGATTACATACAATGTCGAAGTCAGTGAGAAAAATTTTATCTATTGCTTTGATTTTAAAAAGAATTTTTCCCTTTACACAAAATAAAATGCGAACAATCACGCTGCTTTAATTTACATATTACATATTTTGTTAGAATGTAAATTTACTTACAAATTTGCTATTGTCTTCATAGTCATATGTAGTTAGGTACTTTCCAACTAAAAATAAATAGTTTCCAAATATAGGTCTTCGCATGTGACTTACCTAAAAAGATATAACAAATTTATAAAAGATAAGTAAATACTTTTAGCCAGAACTGTACCTAAAATTAAATAATCCAAGTTATAAATATAAAAAATAAGTAAATATTTTTAGCCAGAACTATACCTAAAATCAAATAATCCAAGTTAATAAATAGCTATAGAAAAATTACACCAGGATGCCAAAAATGAAAAATTATTTTCTCATATCAAAATGTCACATTTTAGAGGTCAAATAATGACAATGGTATTTTCTACATTCTACTGACAACTGTGATTATTGTTCTTTCAACTGAAAGTAATTTGTACATTCTTATGATTTGCTTTCTCCAGATTTATTTTTGTTTGGATTTTTATTTCCGTCTTTCGGTGTAAAAAAAAATAAAATCTATGTAATCAATTGAGAAAATCAAATGTGAAAAGTTCTAGGCTACAGGCATTTGTCACTTAAATGGAAATGGAAGAAAAAGACACTGAGAAACCAGCAACAGAAAGAAAGAAATAAGAAAAAACAATTATGGCAACACTGACAGAAGAAACTTACATGAAGTGGCTGTGTATTTGTGTTTGCTCACATGTGACAGATGCACACACACAAATAACATATAATTTGCTTCATTCCAGTGTACCGTATCTTTTTGCGCTTCAACATTGTACACTCTTTCGTCCTTGGCGCTTTCATTTCTCTCATTCGACTTTGTCTTTGTTTTGTCATACCAACTTTCAACTTTATACATACATACGAGTACATGCATATGTTTGTGTTGGGATGTACCTATGTACATGTGTACATGTGTATGTGTCAGTGTTGCCGTGAGTGTACACAATGTAAACGCATAACGTGACAAGCGAAAATTTCACTATTAGTTTGTGATTTTTTTTAACGCTCTTCATTGTTGTCGTTGTTGCTAAATTTTAATAGAATATTTTCATGTGTGCAGTGAAAGGAGTAGGGATGAGCTGTTAAATAGTGAGTTCGTGTGTGCCGTCATTATTTTTATCATCATCTCCAAAACAATCATCGTCATCATCACGATAACACAAGACTTTGGGCTTGGAATTTATTTCTTCGTTTTCTTCTCTTTTTGGCACTGCTATTTTTAATTTATGTACATATTGTATGTATGTATTTGTGATTCGTGTGTGTGCCTGCACATGCACGAGTAATGTGTAGAAATGTGTGAGTGAGCAACGAATTTGAGCGTTAAGCACGATCCCGTTTCCCGGAAACTAGCAAAGTTTATGAGGGCGGAAGCAGAAATTTCATTGTACTTATGTATGTATGTATATGTGTGCATTTTTAAATGTATGTAACACAAGCATATGTCAAAGTAAGTAAAAGCAAAATTGTATAGAAAAACTCATGTGTGAGTGTGTGTGTGTGTGTGTGTGTGTGTGTGTGCATGTGTAACAAGATGAAAACAAAAGCATGAAAAGCAGCAACAACAACAACTAAAACATAACACTATTGCGAAATACAATTACGTGCCTTGTTTCACTAAATAATACATACCGCTACCTTAATTTGCTAAAGCTCTAACTTAAAAATGTTCAAAATCGAGTTTTTGATTGAAATATGGTTGTTAAGCGTTTCCAACTGCATCGCATCTAAAAATTTATGAACCGTGCATCAAACTTATCATACGTCTTTGTTCCGTAGTTTATATTAGACATTTCAGAAGCCAAATTCCGAATATTATACTATGTTTTTTTAGCTTCTTCTGTAAAATTTGTAAAATGCGTATTAGGGCTTTAGCAAATTAAATCAGCGATATAAACATATACGCACACACCAACGTAATACATATACAATTGTAGTAATATTTATAAGTGTATATTAGTTTAACGAATATGTTGTTTGAAGTAGAAGCGTAGTACATCGAAAATAATAAACCAATTTTGTTTAGTTACCATACATTGGAAAATATTCATAATAGTTTATGATTTTGGTAATGGTCTTTCAAAATTTCAGCGTACGCTGCCTAATCCACAAGAAACGCGATTATAAGTACGATCTACACCAACTACAGTGGGATAAATATTTTTAATATCGCATACAAGGCTCAATCGAGCGTATTGTGTGAAAGATTGAAGTTGAAGCAAGCCCCACCATCAACCAGCTGATTAGATCTTATCAATGTAGCTTCATATGTGGTAAGTCTAGCATTGAACTTTTACCTATAATTCGCCAATTTCTGGGAAGATCGACACCCACTATCTATTCGTTGGTTATATGCCAAAGCACGGTTAGGAATCACTTCCATGCGACGTTACAGACAAGCTTATTTTTTAAAGTTCTACTTCTTCAACCTTACTGAGAGGGAAAATAATTCAGTAGCAAAGATTAACATCTCTAAAATTATCTTTACGATGAGTGTAATACATAGCATGTAGTGATGATATAGGTAGTCATTATTGTTGCCAACGAGCGAAAGGCTCAGTGCTGCGTTCTCCATCGTAAAAAAAGAAGCCTCGTCGATGCGTCAATAAACAAAGAGAAATGTCGTCTCTTATATGGTATTAAAAAGCAAGCGTCAAGAAATTCGTTTAGCTAGGCTCTAGCATCAACACCAGCAATAATGAGATCAATCCAATAATAATTCTTGCCAACAGGTGATACTACGGGCTTAGTAGGATATTGAGAAGCAGAGGTTCTTAACTTACAGATAAGTATAAGTTGTATAAGTCACTCACACTTCCCGTCTTAATGTGAGATGATGAGAGGGTGTTGCTAGCATTCGAGAGAAAGAAAGAAATGGTCCAATATTATGTGTGGAAAACCATTAAGAAAGATGTAAAAATTTTCGCGGGAAAACTATACCTTATAGGTGAAAATTAGGAGTGTTTCTCAAAGAACGGACCTGTTCTAGTACTAACATTTTGCAAGAAAATCTTTACGTCTTCTGCGATCTGCCTGATAGTTTGACTGATCCACAAAATATCAACTTGATTGGATTAGATTGAATAAATCCAGGGATGTTTTCTCACACTGTACTCGTGTATGTGCACTCGAATTATAATAGCTAATGTTTATTGCATTTGCCCTGGCAGCCAGCATTAGCAACAAACACAAGTTGTGGTACATTCTTTGGTACATTTATTTTTGCTGCTTTTGTTGTTACCTTTTTCGTACTTCTGCTGCTGCTGCCGTTGCTACTATTTCCATAGCTGTGATGATGCAATGGGAAAAGCGTACTTGGAAATGTTTCTGACTTACATATCCGTTTATTCGGGACAGAGAGCGTTTTCCTCATTTGCGGATTTAAGTAGAAAACAAAACAAAAAAAAACACTTTGAAGAGCACTAACTACTGTTTTACGTATGTAAGTATACACATTTATACCTACAGCCATAACCATATACGAGTATGCACACCCATATGTAGATATGTATGTACGTATGCATGTGTGTGCTCATAATCCTACAGGCGCACATGGAAATATATGCTTGCATAATGTATGCGCCAGAACGATCCTTTGCTATTGCCATTGCACACATAATAATTTTTGTATTGCAGGAAACGGATGTGTAAGTATGCAGCAACTATAGCACCAGCGGCAATAACAGTAACAAAACCAGCAACAACATAAGTAGTAACAGTTATGAGGGGAGAATGAGAAAAAATGGCACACAAACGAGTGATTGCGATATGCACGACATGATTGAAGTTTGCTCCTTTGCATACACACGCACTACATGAGAGAGTACATGTGTATGCATGTGCGTATGTTTGTGTGTATAAATTATGGCACTGACACAAATGCAAAACAATGTGACGTTTTTTGTGCAATAACGACTTAAGTCAGCTGATGTTCAATTGAAAAATATCAACAGGAATGTTAGAAATGCTATGGCATTTACATTAGCTGACGGTCGTGTGGCGGGTTAGACTAGCTGCGTTTTTGCTCGGTCGTCTTAAGAGAGTGTTGGGCTTGCTGAATTTATTAAAATTTTCATCATATTTATGCAGTGGTTTTCAAGTAAACATGATGAGTTCTTGAGCTCAAAAATTATAATAAACAGCTTATTCAGGGCCTTTGATTTAAAAGTAATTATAGGTCATGGATCAGGTTTGAATGTACATATTAAAGTGGAATTTGTCGATTGGTCGTGGCACCTCCTATACAGCGAAAATGTGGGTGGGATTGAAAAAAGGGGAGTGGCTTTACTTTACTTTTTATGGCACAACAGCCCATGGAGGGCCTAGGCCGAGCTTTTCGCTTTTCGCATCCACTCATGTTGTTCGTGTTATATTTGTACATGAATGGAAAAGGAGTTTAATGCCGAATCCGAACGGCGAAGTGAAAAGCTTTTCATAGGCAATTTTTACTCTTGTAGGCCTGCCAAGAGGTGGTGCCGTATAGACAAATTCCGATGCACTTCCACTACGCCACAGCGACCACAATGGGGGACACATCCTACATAATCTGAATTTTCATCGTTGAATATCTCAGGAACGATAACTTAAATTTGGTATGAAGCTATGTAAGCTTATGTACATATTATTTGTGAACAGATTTCTTTGAGGCAAATATGGATAAGCTTGGAAATGTAGGCGTGGCACCTCCCATACAAACATAAAGCCTTTTGGGTGCATCTTCAGCATCACTTACGGCACTGTAGTGACATTGGGCACAAAGCCATTAGTTGAAAAGGCCATGCTACAGGAAAAATGTAGGTGTGTTTTAAAGAAGGTAGTTTTAATAAAAATTATATTTCCACTATTCTGTGTGGAGGGCACGTGCGGTTAAAAGTAGAACATTAAAATCGTATTATGATATTTCTGGAATTACCAGAAATCTTACTTACTACCGAAATTGCATGGAATTTTACCTAAGAAAATTAATGAAAACGCAACCGTTGAAATCGAATGTTCAATTTAGAAGAAAAATGTGAAAGTCTACACTGAGTTTTTTATTCATTTTCGACTCTTTTGGACACTTATGTAGACTTCTTGTGAATAACACAAATATTCAATTCGAAAACAAACCTTCTTAACACATTTTACAAATTCCTGAATCAAACTGCATACATACATACATTCTCCTATATAGCAATGTAGTAAAAGGGGTAACCTACCAAACTTTCACAAGAAAGCTTACTTTTCACTAAATTCACATTAAAATTAAAAATTCTTAACAAATCGATTTACTTATAAACTTTTCCCAAACGTAATTTTCTTTCTTTTCTCCTTTTAATGGCACAACAGCCCAAGGACGCCCAGGCCGGGCTTTTCGCATCCACCCATGTTCAACATGTTATACTTTTACATAAATGGAAGTGACCTACATTTTTATGCTGAATCCGAATTTTATGCCTATGAAAATTTTTAATCTCGTAGGTTTGTCATTGTCTGCCAAAAGGAGGTGCCGTGTAAAAAATAGTCTTTCCTACTTTTTAATTTTACCTTTGACGAGATTTGAATGCTGGATACTCTGCGTAGCATGCTAACGCAGACCAACTACGCCACAATTGTAACTTTAAAATTGCATTTAATAAATTATATTTTTTTTTTTTTTTTTTTTGAGTATGCAGAGTATGAGCTGATGGGAGGAAGAAGGACACCGATAAAGAGACAGGCAGCCATTGTAGCAAGTGTTATGCATTTACCACAATGAACTTCAGTTTATCAATGTTGACTATGACTGCATGTAGCGCCAAAGACTGAGCTTTTCGCGGAAGGTATGTAGGTAGTTTTAAAAATAAACAAAAAGTAGTACACTCAATCTAGGCCCGAAAGGAATCATCCAGTCGTCTTAAACCCTCTCGTTTGGTCTGGTACTGAAGAAATTTTTAATGGCGACTGAAGCCAAGGTTTTCTTATCACAAACATGTAAAAGTAATGCAGATTATAATTTTCAGTAAACATTTTTAAATGCAGTGACGTAGTTGTAGAGAATTTCAACTTTAATAAATGTTTATTAACTTTTTAAATGTTTCCTGTTATTATTTGAATTGTTGCAGACAAAAATAATTTTTTTTTTCTTGTTCTGATTTGCATATAATTGTTTAGCATCATTTAAAAAATATACTTTTTACACATTTACCTTTGGGGCAAACGGCAATGATGATGACGGTGACAACGACGATGAAGCGCAGGCAATTCTATTTGTTTTTATTTACAAGTAAATGTGGCACTCGAAAAACAAAAGAACTGAACTCACGCTCAAATACACAACAAATACTAAACGCAACAGTAGTAGCTAAAATAGCTGCGCTCTTGAATAATCCCAGTAGGAAATATCAGTGGGCCAGTCTTTGTTAATCAACTAAGAATAAATTCACTCAGTGTAGTTCAAAGTTAAGCACGAGATATAAAGAGGGAATTTTTTTACACATGTAAAATTGGTAAAGATAAAAAAGGCTACTCTGCTTCTTAGAAAAGGCTTTTGCGTACCTTTCAAAACTTCTTCAATATCATACAGGTGCTGATAGACGCATAACCACCGAATCATAGGCATATCCGGTTCCGAGTGTGTTTTGGTATTGAAAATTTTCAGCTCTTCAGGTATACCAAGCCTTAATTTTCACTTTGTTACCTACTGGCTGACCACTTGGTAGTGGCCAATGTTTATGTAGAGACCTAAAACAAAAAAGCAAACCACATGCACAAATTCACAGTACACAAACAAAAATATATTCAATGTTAAAGCATAAAATTAAATACATTTTCATCATTGCATTTTCATGTGTTTATTTAGTAATTTGTAGTTATTGTTGTTGTTTTGTTTTTACGTTGTCTCGTACTTTGCACACAACTTGAAGCGAACTTTTCATTGTCAACATCAACTTTTCAAAAGGGACTAAATAGCATAAAACATAAAGTAAAGTGGAATTTTTTTCATTTATGTCGTGTATGAGAAAGAAAGCAATACAGCAAAGAAAGAGCAAAGCGGGGCGAGGCACAGACACAGAGACAAAAAGAAAAGAGAGGGAGGTAATATAAGAAAAAGAACATAATTGCAGAATAACTTAAGGGCATTTTTCTCGAACAAGCAAAAGATAAGAATGGTGCAGACACGACGAACATTATGATAAGCTCCTTTCACTGAACAAGGGGCAAGGAGGTGCTTGTGCTTGTGTTTGTGTGTGAATAGCACAAAAGAAATTAAGAAATATTTTTATTTAAAGTTTTACTTATGAAATAAATTTGATATTTAAAGAGAAGTGAATGAATACCTGGTTTATTTTAACCTTCTACATCGCCTGTTTTTTTTTTAATCTTCTTACAAAGTTGCAGAGGCTAAACCGCATTAAACAAAAGCAGCAGCAAAAAGGAAAAATTTATATTTGTCTGTAATAATGTAAGTGGATTAACATTAAGATAACTCGTTTATTAAAATCATTAACCGCATATGTTGAGAGAGGTCATGAAAAGCCATAAAGGAAGCGAGAGACATACACGAGCACATACGCTGATGCAAAGTTAAAAAAATAAAACTCATATCAGATTCAGACAAGGAAAAAGCGGGGGAGAAGCAGCAGCACCAGCAGCAGCAGCTTGATTAATTTCTCCATTACATTTCATAATAATAAACTGCATACAACATACGGACAGAAATACAAAAATATAGATACAACACACTGAAGTAAAGAAACACGCAGCAACACTCCGTTTTCATACGAATTACTTTTTATGTATGTATGTATGAGATATGTAGAGTTATCAACACTTAATCACCGCCAAATAGCGTAACACACTCTCACACACATACACACATACACACATCCAAATAAAAGTGCACACGCATTTTACACATTCATCATGGTTTTTCTTTTCACATTACAACAAAATATAAACGCGCTTAAACGCACACTCTCCAACACACACATACGCAGCTTCGCTGTGTTGGTGTGTGCGCATAATTTCTATTCCATGTTGTTTCATTGTTTGCAAAACACATTGCAGTGCTTAACTTTTTGTTGTATATTTATGTGTATACGGTTTGTGTATGTGTTTGTGCATGAGTGTGAAATATGGAAGCATATAAATATTTTGACTTTTCGTTTTAGCTTTTGTATGCTAACACATCTCTCATTTCAACATGTTCTGGCACATACACACACACTTATCTACATACATTTACATTGACAATACATGCAACATAAACTTAGATATGGTATTGTTAGTGGATATAAATATTTTTCTTATGCTAGTAAATAGAACAATAACAAGGTTTAGTAAAGAAGATCCGATATCTCCAATTTATTATACCTGTATGAAATCTCGATCCCATGCACTGAACTCTTTTCTTCTGCAGTCTGGGTCATTGACAGGTAGAAGGTAGAATATCGATTCCTCCTGTTTACACAATAGCACATTGCCCTCCTATAAGCACCCACACTACAGGTTTGTTAGGCCTTAAGAGAACACTTGTTCTTCACCGGTGTAACCTTGGACATAAGACCCTTGAAAATTTGAAATCGGTCTGGACAGACCCCAGCCAGTTTCTTGCTGCGACTGTATACTCCTCAATAGTTCACATATCGGGAGTTGTACAGTAGTGTTGGCTTCGCTGACGTACATACATATCAGACTACCCTTTTCTGCCCATTGGCTATCTCGTTCATTTCGCTATTACCCTCCCTGTCTGGCAATCCAGCATACGGAGACAGATTGAGGTCTCATAGCCAAACGCGAAATACGACGCTACAATACAATCTTTGAGCTGGTACTCAAATTTTGATACCTCAACTGCATTGCTGTTATCATTTACTTACTTTACTTTTAATGGCACAACAGCCCATGGAGGGCCTAGGCCAAGCTTTTCGCTTTTCGCATCCACTCATGTTGTGCGTGTTATATTTGTACATGAATGGACCTACATTTGGATGAAGGGACCTACAGTTTAATGCCGAATCCGAACGGCGAAGTGGAAAGCTTTTCATAGGCAATTTTTACTATTGTAGGTCTGCCATTGCCTGCCAAGAGCTGGTGCGGTATAGAAAAATTATTTTTTCTACTTTCTGATTTTGCCTGTGCCGAGATTCGAACTCCGGACACTCTGCGTAGCAGTCCAACGCACTACCACTACGCCACAGCTTTATCATTTCCCATGCTTAAACTTACCTAAAGTTTGTTAATGGTCCCGCAGACAATGTCCTTTAAGATTAGGTTAGTTTTCAGAGGAGTATTAGATCAGATTAGTGATAATTTTCACTCGGAGAACAATTGTGTTCCATTGTGAATCTCTTAATTGTTGGTACTCTATCATAAACCTAATTCACATTATACCATATGGGATGAATCATTGTGGTACATGTTAGATCACTTTGCTTATTATACTGCATAATTTTAATTACTAGAATATAAGTGAAAGTTGATCAGCTTTTTATGTATAAAACTTTCCGTCATAGTTCACCGAATCGAACAAGTCTGACAGTCAGTGAATCTTATAAAACTGGGCACAACTATCTCTCTTTTACCTCTTCACCCCTCTTGTGATATTTCAACCCTATGCCAGATAACACAGAGTTTAATAATAATAATTTTCAATCTGTGTAGTAAGTAAGCGAATAATTACTTACTTAGAGATTGGAAAAGAGAGAGGAAGAGAATCTTCCGAAATTTGATAGTAATCAATTTAGAAAATCAAAAAATTTTCTTTCCAATACTTTAAAGTACGGTCCAACAATGCCGTTAACCAGAAAAAATAATCTTTTATACTTCCCCCAAACTACCGTCGCAGTCATACACAAATGCATTTGTATTCTTGTAAAGAACCACCCAACGGGAAAGTTTTAAGCGCTTGTCTTAGGAAGCGCTGACTAATTTTGATGATTTCGGGATGCTTATAATATGTAGCACCCATTAGTTTTCAGAGGCTGAGTAACATTGGTTCCCAAAATATGCTAAGAAAACAAAAACTATCCGATTTTAATAACTTATGTGTAAGAGTTTTTTTCTATGCGCCCATAGTGTGTGTGCGTTCTGTCGTGCTCTCTTTCTCTGCTTATAACCGTCCTGCTTGTACCCTTTAGGAGCGCTCTTTTAGCACTAGCTTGATATGAACGCTTACTTCCTATGACATCCAATATAAAAAGTGTTGCTCATAGTACTATAAAGAGGGAGCGCGTATTGCTGACAGGGGAGCGCTTCTAGGCAAAGAAGCACATTTGGAGCACTTTATTTCCCTTTGGAAATATACCTACATACATACTCGTATGCATGTTTCTGTGTACTTTTGGTTATACCCAACTATGAGCATAATATCTTCAACACTATTACTGTGAAAACATTAATGCAAATTTTGTTGACAATTCATTTCCCTTTGGCGTTCGATGGTGGCTGCTTTGCTGGTTTTACGTTTGCTGGTTGTTATTGCCGTTGTTGTTATAGTTTATGTTGCTGTCCTTGTTGCTCGGTATAAGTATTGCTCTTGCCATTGAGATGATGATGATGTCTCAACTGATGTTCATCTTTTTTTTTTTTTTTTAAATATATTTTGCTAGTTTCTCTCACCGACGATTCACTTCAAAGAATATTGTTTTGCCTCCGGCCGCACTTTGTCTTTATCATCGTTCGTTGGTTGTTGGTTGTGGGTTTCTGTTGTTGCTGTTACCCTTGTAGGTACATAAGTCGAGAGCTTGTTGTAGCCGCAATTAAACTGATTCATTGCAGCAAGAGTAGCAGCCAACAGCCAACCTTTATCTGTGCACCCATCTTCAGCCTTATAGCCAGAATTTTATTTATTTTCTCTTTTTTACATTTGTAAAGGAAAAATATTGCAATTTTATATTGAATCTCATGGTTGTTCTTCTCTTTAGTTAAGTTTTGTATCGAATATTCCGAGTTGGTTCTCGAATTTCTCTTTTTAAATTTCTTTGTTTTGTTTGAACGCCATGTACTTTTGTCGTTTACATTTAAATTTTATCAGATTGCTCAAAATAAAAATAGAAAACGGCAAGTGTATAAAAATGTTGACAAAACAGAATCAACAAAAAATATGTACAAACGACGAGAACAAAAAAATCTCATCAACGTAAGCAACCAAAAGCTAAAAGTAAAAATTTCTAAATTACAAAACTGCGAGTGGAAGAATCGTGATTGCTCCCCGAAAACAGCAGCGGTGTGAGGTAGAAGAGGCATAAAGCTAGCTACAAGTATCTGTATCACAGAATGAATTTATAAACACATTTGGCTACAGCTACTACTACTGCCACTGCACTACTCCTGCTGCTGCTGCTGCTATAGAGTAGCACAGCTTTACTGATATTCGATTTCAGTATTTTTTTTTTGGTTTTTTCTTTTTTCTTTCTTTACACATCATTATTTTATTTGCTCTTATAAAAATGCCATTAATGTTTTCTTATGCTTCTTCTCAGCTGATTTTTTATATGAAAAGTTTTACCAGCTCATTCCATATAGTTAGATGCAACTATATCAACGCATAAGCTTCAACGATAATTGGAAATTTCTGATATCAACTATGTAAAATTTTGGTTTTACTTTTTATTGTTAAAACTCAAAAACTGTCAATCGTAAAGCAGCTGCAAAAAAATTTTATGTTAATAAAGAGAAGATTTAGATTTTCTGGTCGGAGTTCCTAATTATAAGTAGGCGTGTCACCTCCATACAACCCCTATGCTTTTTTGGGTATACATATCTCCAGAAATACCGTACACACTACAGTACTGAAATTTTGTACAAAAATTTTGGGTGCCAATGCCATGCTGCCTCCCATATAACCTTCTTATGCTTCTTTCTTTTAATGGCACAACTGCCCATACAGGGCCTAGGCCTTACCGGGATATCTCAGGACCCATATATAGCAATTTTCTTCGTTATAAAGTTTACACGTATCAATACATAAATATATGGAAAACAATGAGTGCTAAGTAATATCTTCTAATATTTTCCACTATTTTTTCAACTACTACTTTTTCAACTAATACTTTTCCTCCTACTATTTTTTATTACTTTCTTTACTTCTATTTTCATAACTACTCGTTTTCTTCTTCTAAAATAGCAGCCCATGTAGGGCCTAGGCCGATTTTCGCATCCACTCATGTTGTGCGTGTTATATAATTGTACATGAATGGAAGGGACCTAGGGTTTGATTCCGAATCCGAACGGCAAAGTGAGAAGCTATTCATAAGCAACTTTTACTTTTGTAGGTGTACCAAGAGTTGATGTTGTGTACGAAAATTTTTGTTCTACTACGCCACGGTGACCACAACTATTTTCTACTATTTTTTTTTCAACTGATTTCTACTACTATTTTGTACTACTTGCTCTATTCACTACTATTTTTTACACAATTCTCAATAGGTGAACTCAATTTTCATAAAAACATGAAATGAATATGTAATGTGACAGACAAAAACCATGTGTGTGTATTTTACGACGTCACACAGTGTATCACTCTTAAAAATAGTAAACAGAGTCCGATGTCCGCCACACGACTTTGTATATATAAGAATTCTATTGAAATTTAATCAAAATCGGAGGGGAAACACGCCCATATACAAAACTATTTTAAGCATCAATATCTTGACAAATATTTTTCCAATCCAATTGAATTTTAACACACCAATGGGTGATTTTTTAAGAGCTTGGTTTTTGAAAAATAAAAAATAAAACTTTTTATTTGGATCGCTAGATCAATTCCTGCCATTTACTTTTTAAAGATAATTTCACTTAAATTCCACTTTGAAGAAGTACGGCCCAATGATGCCGGCTGCCCATAAACCGCACCAAACAGTACATTTTTGGGATGCATTGGTAGCTGCTGAATTGCCTCTGGCTAGTCTTCACTCCAAATACGACAATTCTGCTTAATTACGTATATATCGAGCCAAAAATGAGCCTCGTCGCTGAAGACAATTTTGCGATAGACACTTTTTTCACAGCGCATGAATATTGATAATAAATTTCAATAATTTGCAAACTTGTTCAGGCGTAAGTCTATTCATGACGAAATGGACAAGATATACGGCTTCAGCTCATTTATTAATATATCTGATATAAGTTGCACTAGACTAATGCCAATGTTTTATGAATTAAGCCTCGTCAATCTTAAGGCTACTCGATCCATCTGAGGCTACTCAATACCTCTGCCAGTTTTACTTTAATAATAATCAATAAGTTGGCCGAGTTTTTCTCGGTGCCAGTTATGGGCAGACATTTCCCATACTAAAAAAATTTAGTATTTTTACTATACTGTGGGCAAAAGTTAGTAAGACTTTGTTCATAATTTAAAATATTTTTATTCATTCTTCCAAATCTATTTCGTCCCCTTCAAAGTAATCCCCCCCGGCCCCAATACACTTGTGCCAACGTTTTTTCCAATTCTCGAAACAGTTGCTAAAGTCAATTTCCGGAATAGCCTTCAATGCGCTTAGCGATTCATGTTTAATGTCTTCAATTGACTCAAAACGGTGTCCACGAAGCGGTTTTTTGAGTTTAGAAAATAGCCAAAAGTCACACGGTGCTAAGTCAGGCGAATAGGGTGGTTGCGGAACGATATCAGTCGAATTTTTGGCAAAATGGTCTCGTAAAACGAATGTAGTGATTTTGGAACCAATCGTGCATTCACTCTTCTTAGGCCCAAATGATGTTTTAAAATGGTTTTCACTGATCCTTCCGATATTCCAACGATGCCAGTAAGGTCTCTGGCATCTGACTGTTAATCGTCGATTCTCGAGCACCAATTCCTTGATTTTATTGACGTGTTGATCATCAGTTGATGTCAACGCGTTCTCGACCATCTTTGAACAATTTGTACCAATCAAAAACAATTGCTCGCGACATACAATTATCACCGAAGGCCTTTTGCAACATTCTGAATGTTTCGGCACCAGAAATTTGATTCCGCACACAAAATTTAATGGAACTTCTTTGTTGAATAATTTCACTCATTGTGAAAATCGCCGAATGCACTTTTTGTGCAGAAACTTCAGAAAGACAAGCGTATACTAAACACTAATGATTATTTTGATGTGACATTTGGCACAGATGTCACCGACAGTCATACCAACCTTAAAAAAATAATATTTTGATAAATGGGTTTCCGCGCGAAATTTAAATTAAAAAGTCTTACTACTTTTTGCCCACAGTAGTAGGTGCTACTAGAAAAAGTTAAAAGAAAAGTGCAGAAAAAATGTTTAGTTTATGTTTTTACTTACTTTTATAGGTTGTTAATAGGAAAAACGTAAATGTTTAATGTAGTGATTCTTGGCATGTTAAAGCAATGTAAACAAAACATTAGTGTTACCGTATTGGATGGATGGATGGATGTGAAGAAGGCCGAGAACCTGACCTACGAGTGCAGGACAGTTCCTCAAGCACTCAGGCTATGTAGCCCATTGTACTTAAGGCCTAGGAAAAGAAGGAGGGGTGACAGCAAGTAAGGGGTTAGAGAAAAAAGGGAAAAATTTGAAAAAAAAAGTTGGAATAACTCAAAATATTCGTTTGACATATATATTGTCAACATTAGAATACGAACTTTATATTAAAACTGCATATAAAAATCAAAGTTTGAAATTGAACCTAACTCCATACAATTATTGAGTTGAAAAATGAATTTATGACGCTGCATAACTTTTAAACAAACGAGAATTTTTAGCTGAAATTTTGTATTTTTCTTAACTGAATTATTCTCTCTCGATCGGCATAATTGTTTTTTTTTTTAATATTTTTACTTTTAATTTTTTTATTTTGGTTTACAAGTGGCACACTGTGCGCCATAGCAAAGCATGGCTTGTTAAGTAAAAAAAATTAAGCATAAGGCAGCTTGTTATTTTGCATCGGAATTTGGTTCAGCAATTTATAGTATAATTTTCCGTAGACCATTTGCCTCAACTGCATTAACCCGTTGGTTCCTCCCTAATGGGTCCTTTTTGCCGTTTTCGTATGAAATCACTTTATTGACGCATTATGAGAGTTGATAGAGGATTAAAAAGTTTGCTCACATAATTTTACTATATTTAAGTATATCACTTAACAACACAATCCTCTATACCTGGTTTTAGTAAAAAAAAAACTCAATCTTCAAAAATATTTCAAAAATTTAACTCTTATAAACAGTCAACCGATGTATTTTGTACTATACTACCTTCAAAAGCGATATTAACCCTCTAGCTTCTCTCTCATGCAGCTTATTACTTTTTCAAATTCGAATACAAACAATTGCATATTTAAATCAACAGGTTGTCTTTGTGGTTGCTGAAGCGTAGCGGTAGTGCCTTGGACTGTTAAGCAGAGTGTCAGGGGTTCGAATCTCAACACAGACAAAATAAAAAAAAAATTAAAATAAAAAAAAAAATTAAAAAAAAACAAAAAAAAAACAAAAACAAAGATAAAGATAAAGAAAAAGCAACAACAATAACAACAACCTCTTGGCAGGCAATGGCAAACCTACAATAGTAAAAATTGCCCATGAAAAGCTTTTCACTTCGCCGTTTGGATTCGGCATTAAACTGCAGCTCCCTTCCATTCATGTAAAAATATGACATGCACAGCATGAGTGGATGCGAAAAGCTTGTCCATTGTCGCTACATGCGGTCATAGTGGACACTGATAAACTGAAGTTCATTGCGGTAAAGGCATTACAACTTCCACAATGGCTGCCTATCTTTTTATCGGTGTCCTGTGCGATTGCATTCCCTCTCTGATTCACCCTCCTTCTTTCTCCCACCTATCAATCTACCTTCCATTCAACACAATGCTCTGCATTCATAGGGGTAAACCCTGTGTGTTGAATGTATCAACAAAAAATAAAAAACAAAAAAAAATATTGTTTAGGTATACATAATTTGTTAAAAATGTAGGCCCACATATAATTAAAAAAAAAAAACCAGCTAACTTTACAAATCCCTGTGAAGAGTTTGTTACTGAGTATGTATAATTTTAACCTATGTAAATGGGCCCCGGTTCAGATTGCATGAGTTTGAACTTTTTACACAGTGTTATAAAAGGCCCTAAGTGAATTTTAAGTAGTTTTACATTTTTCTTTGTAAGGACCTATTTTTTCACAATAAACCTAAATACACTTTTTCATACATTTTTTAAACTTACCTGCTGCTCTTGGCTAATAAATTGCTGTTAATTTCTTTAAAAAAAAAAAAAAAGATAAGGTTCCACTTTGTAATTATTTAAAAAAAATGAAAAGCGAACAGAATAACGAACAACAAAAAGAAGTAACAAAGGCTTGAAAAAAAATCGTTTCATAGCAACAGATTAAATTGAGGACACACAAAAAAAAAACACAAAAAATAAATAAAAATGGTTGCCCTTCTTTGTGGCTTTTATACTCGAGTATATCTACCTCTTCCAATTAAATCTGTAGCAGCTTCTTTCATATACTCGTACCTATGTTTTATCTTAACATTTAGTTTTAATTTAAATAAAATGAATTGAAAAGCACACCCACACACATTCAAAACTATTCTTTTGAAAGCGTGCAGCAGCAAGAAAAAAGAAAAAATGAATACGCTTCCGGTTTCATTTTGCTGGATGAATGTGAGTTAAACGGAAACATTTTAAACTTTTAAATACGTACCAATATTTTTTATTACTGCATTCTCGCAGCTTTTGTACATAAAACGCCTTCATGCACTGTGTGTAAGTGTGTGTGTGTGTGTGTGTGTGTATGTGTGTGTATGTGTGTGTGTGTGTGTGTGTGTGTGTATGTGTGTGTGTGTGTGTGTGTGTGTGTGTGTGTGTGTGTGTGTGTGTTGTGCGAAAATGGTTTATGGTGAAAATCGATGAGGAGCGAAGAGAAATACGCCAACTTGCGATTGTGGATAGCCAAATATGCAAAGCGCTTAACTGGCGAACTGACTCAAATGCATTTAAATGAAAAGCTATTTTATTGAAATATGGGCGTGGGCATGAGCGTGGGTATGTTTTTCTTTTTAAATAAAATAAAATAAGAAAATATAAAAACATTTGATGCAGATAAATGTTGCTTTTTTAGTGTGACGAAAAGGTTGTGTAAGGATAGGGCGGAGCTGGAGCAGATTTCTCATTTCGCTTTGTAACCATGTACTCGTATGTACAAATGTACATTTTTATTTACAAGCTCCTTTGTGAGTTTGTCTGTGTGTGTGTGTGTGCGTGTGTGTGTGACGATGTCCATATTCGTTATATTTGGTTAAACATTTTTAAACAGTTACGGACTAAGGACACATGAAAACTCTCAAACACACAAAAGATTCACAACACACGCGAGTGGTGAATGGAGTGGCAGACATGTATGTAGCTTCATACACAAATAGTCAGGTTGCCAAACAGACTGGCTGTCAGAAACAGAGACAAACCCACAAATAGAGCGAAGATAAATAAATAAATGTGAATAAGTTGAGGTAAATGCGTGTGCCTCAAATACTTTGTAAAGATTTTTATTCTGCATGCAGCAGCTAACACACACCCACACAAACACATGCACACAAAAGGAAATATGTAGAAATGTACGCCCACACATACTGTGTACTTCATATGCCTGCATGAGGTGATTGTGTTTTATTGTTTTTTTTTTACAATCTCTCTCAGCAGAAATCCCTTCTGTTTTAACCCCTTTTCTACCAGGCTAAGCTTGTGACGTAAAGTGCCGCGCAATGACTGTAATTCACTTGTATTAAACAACCACGTAAAAATTTGCCAAGTTTTTATACATTTAGTTTTATTAGTTAAATAACAAAAGCAATAATTCAAATTTTATAAATCAATAAATGTAGCAGCGAATGTACTAGCTTAAAGTAAAAAACCTAAACGATTTCGATATAAACTTTACAATTAATATGCGGATACATATATATAACGACTACATATATTAATTATTTCTTACACACTTAAGGCAAATTACAGCTTTCTGAGAATGCTCGTTACAAATATATTTTGCACACATTCGACAGCACTGCATGTCAATGCTGTCTTCCCTTTTCGTAGGGGCATAGGTGGCATCGACGTCGCACCTTTTTTTGTGGTGGTGGCAAGAGTGAATATACTGACGTTGTTGAATATTTAATGCTTAGTCAATGGTTGATAATTTACTGCGTGATAATCCTTTCAAGCTTCTTCTTTCAATATTAGGCATAATAAGCTCCTGAGCCAAGTCTTTCAAAAGCAACTTGCGGCGAGTATCTTTTTTGACTTTATTCCAATCAGGATACAATGATGTCCATATAATCTTAGCGGCTATACCAGAAGCATCTATTAAATTATAAAATTGTGCAACTGGCCACCTGCGTGTTTTTCTTTTGGCAGAAAATGCATGACACATTTGGTCAAATGTATCTACGCAACCCTTTGTTGCCTTGTAATATAATTTTACCTCTGATTTGTTAGTTTCTGCATCGATTTCCACAGAATGATGCATACCAGAAAGTATAGGGTGTTTTTTGTTAGAAGTCTGGTTTTCAAGAAGGAATAAAACGCATATAATTTAATGTTATGGCCAAGAATTTAGCTTTATTATAAAGAGAAGGATTTGTCATTATGTTTTGAAAACGATTTAAGGCAAGTGGCCGTCGCGGATGCTTCAAATAAATTCCAGGCGAGAGGCCAAATTTTCGACCACTTTTTGCAGCAATTGGGGCTGTATGTCAATAATAACGCGCCGAATATTCTCTTCCCAGGCGTCAATCGTCTCGGGCTTATCTGCGTAGAAAAGCGACTTCACATAACCCCACAAAAAATAGTCCAGCGGTGATAAATCGCACGATCTTGGAGGCCACGCTACAGGCCCACGACGCGAGATAATGCGCTCACCAAAAGTTTCCTTCAATAACTTGATTGTGATTGTTTCGTTGGCTGTATGGCAGGTAGCGCCATCTTGTTGGAACCAAAGGTCGTCCACATCAACAACGTGCAATTCAAGCAAGAAAAAGTCATTAATCATGGCTCTATAGCGTTCCCCATTGACTGTTACATTATGACCGGCTTCATCTTTGAAGAAATATATATGGACCAATGATTCCCTCTGCCCATAGAGCACACCTAACAATGAGGATGTAACGGCGTCTCAGCAATGGCTTGTGGATTATCCAAATGCGACAATTTTGCTTATTAACGTACCCATTCAACCAAAAGTGAGCTTCATCGCGAAACAAAATGCATCACTCGAACTGAACAATTATGTTGGTAATAAATTTGCACGATTTGCAAACGTTGTTCATTATGAAATGGCAAACCAAACTGACCATAAATCAAGTGACAGCTGTCAAAACGACCAACTCCGAAAAAAGTATTGCCAGATTGAAAACCACACTTCGAAAAAAAACACCCGTTAGAAGCGCAGCTTTATTTTATTTTTTTTTTTGGAACAAAGCTAACCAGAGTTATATTCTTTGTAAAACCGAAAATGTTGCTATTACACTCTCTTATTTTGTCCGGTAAAAAGCTTGGTGGAATGCATACTTTGTTTTTACGTAAAGTACAGCAGATCTTGGGCCAAATCAAAACTTGTAAAATAGTTGTCAAAAGTAATGTTTCCGTTTGTTTTCTCATAGAACTTACAAAGTAGCTTTACAACATTTTGTGACAAATTAGTTTGTCTACTGGAACCTTCTTTACCCAAATAAGGAATTCCATTCAATGGATAGCTAATGTTGCTCTCGCATATCCACCAAATTTTCATTCCATATTTATCAAGTTTCGACGGCATGTAATGGCGAAATGAAACTCTGCCTCTAAAAGGAAGTAACTGTTCATCTATAGTCAAGTCTTTTAGTGGGCATGCTTGTTATCAATTGCATAAATTTAAATACACAATTACTCTTGATTATCAGCACTATTGCTTCATTATAATTTACAAACCTGGAACCAACTTGATTTTGCAAAAACTATAACTTTTATTTTATCAATCGGACACCAAAAAACACCTAACCTTGCCAAACATCAAACGCAACTGATTATTTTTGTATTGCAGCGTATATCATCTTCAATGAAAGTGACGTAATGTGTAATACACACACATTTTGCTACGCCCGGCATTTGCAGTACCGTTAGTTTCAACGAATTTTGCTACGCAACATTGATGTTTTGCCAAAGTGACTTACAATCACTGCGTGTTACTTTACGTCAGTAAAATGTTCAATTTTGCATAAAAACAACAAACAAAATTTATAAAATTACAAATGTTGCATTTTCTTAAAGAAAATTGATTGAAAGAAAAATACGTGGAGCTATGAGTCATTATGACTAAAACTTTAAAAAGTACACATGTTTTAATTTCAATAGTGACGCAAAGTCACTGCCTGGTACGAATAGGGTTAAGCAAATCAAATAGGTTTTTTTTAAGTATATTTTTTCCTTCTCTCGCATTTGCATGATTTCTTTTGCTTTTTCCCCAGATTTATCTAGCAAATTCTTTTTTAATACTTTTTGATCCTTTTTTTTTTTTTGCTTGCTTTGAATCATTTGAGTTAATGAATAAGTTTGTGATTTTACCTTTTTTCCTTTCCTTGGCTATAAGTATATATGTACATAATATGTCCTATGAGGGTGTATGTGTAGGTGGTCGCTGTGGCGTAGTGGTAGTGCGTTGGACTGCTGCGCAGAGTGTCCGGGGTTCGAATCTCGGCACAGGCAAAATCAAAAAGTAGAAAAAATAATTTTTCTACACGGCACAACCTCTTGGCAGGCAATGGCAAACCTACAAGAGTAAAAATTGCTATGAAAAGCTTTTCACTTCGCCGTTCGGATTCGGCATAAAACTGTAGGTCCCTTCCATTCATGTACAAATATAACACGCACAACATGAGTGGATGCGAAAAGCTCGGCCTAGGCCCTCCATGGGCTGTTGTGCCATTAAAAGTAAAAGTAAGTAAAGTAAAGGGTGTATGTGTGTTTCAAAGAACACTGTTGATTTTGATGGCATTTCATTGATGAACATTATACAGCAGTTACAGTTTGTTGAGTGGGTTTTTCTACTCAGTCAAAGTATGAATAATGGCCCTACATTTGATCAACTTTGAAAATTAGTTAGAGAACATTTCCGACATTGTATATTCGTATATCGATTATCTTACAGAAACATTTATAGAAGGTAACGAGAATGTTAGGAATTTACGAGAGAATTTACTGAACTATTAATGTTAATGAAAAATTATTTTTATCATATTCCTGGACTGAACCTCGAATCATACTATGGAATTTTATCAACGAGTTTCTGAATTTTTTGATATGAGAAGAATAAAAAAGAAGAAAAAAGGGCGACAGAATGTGTACCATTCAATGGCTTCAATCTTTTACACAATATCCTTGTATCTTGAACCTTGTATCCGTTATTAAAAAGGCTTATTATGGCGATGTACATCGTTGCCTTTAATGAGCCCTTATGCATAATATGGCCGGTTCGAAGCATGCCTTTTTAATAACGGATACAAGGTTCAAGGAACAGGTTTAAACAATTCAGGAGGCAGCCCACAATATTTTTCAACCGAGCCTGGTCACTCTTCAGTGTTGCGACACTCTTGGCGCACAGATAGCACAGATTTCTACTTCAACAGTGGTAGCCCAGCACTTCTTCGGCAGCCCTAAACGTAGAACGAGAAATGTGTGTCGACATCCCTTCCGTCGATCCTGATCAGTTGGGTTCTGATCACAGGACAATCCCGTCATGCTGTAATCTAGTGCAACTAACTCTCATTTTCCGAGCCGCGGCGAAATCGATCAGTCTCATCCTTCTCAACCATCAGGGCGTGGGCTCAAATGAGACTGATGTTGAAAAGAGAAGATGACGAAGTTTCTTGCAAACCATAAATTTGTGTATCGAATTATGTCAGCTGTAGTTGATGTCACAGAATGTACATTTGGGAATATCCTTTCCTGTTCATTGCATTTCCTGCATAGCAGTGATGTCAGCTAAATAAGTATTTACCGAGGACATCTGCCAGCTGGATAGAAGCACCTTCCCAGTAGAGTGTTCGGGCATTCCATATGCATGTAGTTAAACCATTGTATATTATACGTTTGCGGGGGCCGTCAATATTGGGGGGATACATTGTCCAAGAAATATTGTCAATATTGGGTTAGAAACACAGCTGAAACCGGTTGACTCAAGATCAACGGAGAAACCCATCGAACACTGTAGTTAACTCTCCAACAAAGAGTTTAACACACTGATTCCAATCAGTACTCCGCCGTGACCTTGAACGACCAGTAAAAGAAAATTAAAACGAAATTATCTAGAAGTGTTTTCAAAGAAAATTGTAATTCAGGAACCTTTTTTTGAACCCATATTATTTTCTAATGCATAAAGTTTTACTTTTATAAAAAAGAACTTCTATAAAAGTCAATATGTATATAATATTTTGGATATTCGTAGCGAATACACTGGAACAAATTTCAAAATTAATAAACTTTCCAGAATTCGTGATAGGGGAAACGGAAAAGTTAAAAAATCGCACAATTCCACAACAAACAGGCACTTTTGTTTTACCCATATCCTTAAGTTCTCCAGTTGCTGTTGTTTGTTGTTGCGTATGGGCACATGAAAACATTTCGCAACAAAACAACAAAGCAGGGAATAAGGAATGTTGATATGCAGCAGCAGCAAAATATTTTCTTCCTGACTGCATGTGATTGTGTTGATGTACGTATGTGTGTGTGTATTGTGTGTGTGTGAGAAAGTAAATTGATCTATATATATCCATTCTCTGTGTAGGTAAATATGCGTTTATATGCATTTCAACTATGTGCGTTTGCATAAAAAAGTGCACGTTTAAACGAGATTTTTTTTTTATAATTTTCTCTGTTTCTGGAAAATTTACAAAAATCTAACAAAAAAAAAGTGAAATAAAATGAAGAAATAGCAGATACCAAATATGTAGTAAAGAAATGTAAGATAGAGTAAAGTAAAAAAGAATAATGCCAAAGTTGCTTTATTACAAAATACCGAAAATAGTATGTAAAAAGTAGTGAAAAAGTGTTTGGGAAAATTTCACACGTGGGTGCACGTTGAAACACTGGAGTACCATAACAAAAGCAAAACGAACTTTCCGCGAATTTTCTATTCAAATTTCAGAAAGATATAAAAGCAAAGAAAGAAGTGTTAAAAAATGCAATGGACTTTATTTTTTTTTGTTTTCACTTAGAGTGAATAAATATTTCTCGATTGAAATCATGGAGAATAAAGTAAAATTTCACAGACACAGACACACACACTCGCACTCGCACTCATACTCACAGGCATATCTATGCAATTGCGGTGATGTGTGTCTGTTGTCTGCCAGCAACGACTGAGCACAGCATTTGCTTTTCTTTTGTTGTCGTTCATGTTGTTGTTGGGGTTGTTGTTTTTTTTGTTTTGTTGGTAATACACCGGTGAATTGCTGCAATTACGTTAAAAGCAATTTGAAAATTTATTCCGAAACCAAAACTTCAACTCTAAAGTCACGGATACAAGGATGTAAAGATGTATGTATGTATGAACGTACGTATGTGTGAGAGAGAGGAAGCGAAAAGTGAAAAAGCGCAACTGAACAGTTTTTGAAAATAATGTGCACAAATTCTTTAGTTCATTTTCTATTTCATTTTCATTTTTTTTCAATTTTTTTTTTTGTTTTTTTTTTTTTTGCGTAAATTAACAAAAGAAGTGGCAAGTTTGCTGAACTGTGCGTGATTTTGAAGCTAAAGGAAACTTTGTCGTGCATTTATCTCCTTCACCAACACACACACACACACACATATGTACTCATCCATGTAGCCCTTGCTACCTGCTTTCCTGCTGTTGAACTGTCAACCTGTCTGTCAGTTGGAATTTAGGCACGGATTTACTTGGGATTTTGTCACTTCTTTTAGCGCATTTAATTTGATTTAACGTGCGACATTATACAGAAAGAATGTGTGGCTTCCTTTGTATGCAAGTGAGTCTGTATTTTCTCACTTAAGTGTAAAGCATTTTAGCTAAATTGATGTAATGGAAAACGCAACATTTGGTTTTGTTGAAAATGTTCCATTTTCATTGTAAAGGGTGGACCATTTATAATTTGGAATTTAATTTTGGTGTAAACAAGAAACGAATATGGTTTTCTTATTATTCGAAAGTTCAATCCTTCCGGTTAATTGTGGTATACCGTTTCATTCAAATGACTATCGTCGTCTGTCCTTGCAGTAGCCCATACGATCAACCCAATTTTTCAGTACATTTTCGAATGTCAGTCGTTCAGGGTACATTGGCTTCTTAACAATCGGGTCTTAACAATCGCATCTGAGCCCAAGATGCGACAATTTTGCTCATTAACGTAACTACCAATCTCAAAGTGAGCTTCGCCAGAAAAGATGATTTTCGGAAAAAAAGCTCATTTTTTTCCAAGCTTTCCAAAGCACAATTAGCGAAACGAGAACGTTGCGAATGTTCAATTTCTGAGAACTGTGGCGAGTTGATGTAGTGGGTTCTTCTTGCACATTCTGAGCACTAGCAGCAATTTTTTTTTCGGCTGTACGCAGAAGTACGAGAACGTGTTGTTTTAACCAATAAAGATCCAGTTTACGCTTTATAATTCACAAATTGCGTGGAAGACGATTCTTTTCTACCGAACATCAGTTTTTCCCAACGGTGTATCACTTTATATCAACCCATTTCATTAACCTCAAATATAAAACTAAGTAAATTTCCGTCATAAAACGAATGACATTAGAGTTGCCGCACTCAAAATATCCCGTAGTTCAAATTCCAAGTGTGTTGATGGACCACCCTTTATGTAGACTTGCTTGCTCTACTTTTATTTGTTTAAAAATTCCTCACCTCACAACTCATAGAAACATTGAGCGGCTGCGAGTTTGTGGACAGTTTGAATAAAAAAATCCAAAACTTTTATTTCATCCTCGTAATATATTTTTTTCTACATGTATTTTTTGCCAGTTTTAAATAATTTTGTTACATTTAAGCGAAGCACACTGGTGTTTGCGTGTGTGTGTGTGTGTGTGTGTGTGTGTGTGTTGCGCATCAAATTTTATCCAGCACACTGAAATTTAATTTAACTTTTAATTTGTTAATGACACTTATCCTCATTTATGTTCATTTACACCCAGTTACCAAACAGAAACTGAAGAGAATTTGGCAAGATATAACACTTCTACCTCGCACTCTAAACATTTTATTGAAATTAATTGTAGAAATTCATTAATTAAAAACATTCGCATAATGAATAACAAATCATATACACGCTACAAGTGGTCAAATTTGAACGTGAGATAAACACTTAATTAGTAGAAACTCAGAGAATATATGTTCCAGGTGGTGAAATACGAGGTGTAATCAAAAAATTAACGTTATTTTCAAATTTCGTGAGTTACATATGTTCGATTTTCGCATTTTTTTTATGTTGGTTATGTTGATACACATGTCTGTTATATATGTTGGTAATACCAACCATTTTGGATTGTCAGTTTGTTTTTGACAGATAAAAAGGTTAGTCGTGTTTTGGTGTGCTCTTCGATTTTTTACTATTCGAAAAAATGGATCAAAGAAACTGTATTCAGTTTTGTGTAAAAAATGAAATTAAATGCGCAAGGACATTTGAAATGTTGACTGTGGCGAGTTGACCTTTGGCGAGTCTACTATGAGCAGAACATAAGTTCAATTGTGGTATAACCGGTTTAAGGAAGGCCGAGAAGATGTCAATGACGATGCTCGTCCTGGTCGCCCGAGCACGTCAACAACCGATGAAAACATTGACGCAGTGAAGAAAATGATTTTGGATAATCGTCGAATCACTATCAGAGAGGTTGCTGATGATGTTGGCATATCGTTCGTTCATTTTCTCATGCCAAGCATGAGATTTTTACGGATGTTTTAGGCATGAAACGTGCGGCAGCGAAGATTGTTCCAAAATTGTTGCTAAATTTTGAGCAAAAACAACGTCGCTTGTGCGTAAGTTTTTGGCTAAAAACAAAACCGTTATCATGCCTCAACCACCGTATTCACCGGACTTGGCCCCCGCTGACTTTTTCTTCTTCCCAAAACTGAAGACACCGATGAAAGGAAAGCGTTTTGCTACGATTGAGGAGATAAAAAAAAAATCGAAACAGGAGCTGTTGGCGATACCAAAAAGCGCGTTTCAGAAGTGTTTCGAGGATTGGAAAAAACGCTGGCATAAGTGTATTATATCTGAGGGGGATTACTTTGAAGGGGACAAGATAGTTGTTGGTGAATAAATAAATACTTTTTGAAAAAATTTAAAATAACGGTTATTTTTTTATCATACCTCGTAGGATGTTCAACTTACCGACCCTTATCTGATTTTTAATTAAGCATATAGAGCTAAGTCATCAAACTTACTTAATACATTTTAAACCACTTGCCACAATGGCTGCCTATCTCTTTATCGGTGTCCTGTGTGATTGCATTCCCTCTCTCATTTTCCCTCTATCTTCCACTCACCTATCAATCTTATTTCCATTCAACACAATGCTCTGCATTCATAGGGGTACACCCCTATGTGTTGAATGTGTGTGTTGAATGTATCAATAAAAAAAAGAAAAAAAAAAAAATATGGGTCCGAAAATCGTCCGAAGGTGATTTTTCGGACAGGAATTTTGAAAAATCGCCAAAACTACATTTTTAAACGTTTCTCTACATAGTATGTAAAATAAAAAGTTTACCTTGCTGGCCCTTCATATATTTGTCAGAGAGCAAACTTTTATAAAAAAAAAACATATGGAAAAATACGCGATCTAAAAATAAAACTTAAAAATTTATTTTTTGGAGGTCCTGAAGAACCGTTTACATGAAAGATACGGGCTCGTGTTCCGGGAGAACCCCCACTTTTCCCTCTCCCACCTCTTGACAGGCCTGGAACCAGATGCGGAGTTATTATTTGGAGTATCTAGCTCTGGAGGTAAACGTTAAAGAAACCCTTTATTCTTTTCGTAAAATCCGATCAGTTATTTCCGTGATATTGAAAGTATTTTTTGGACAAGAGGAGTGACCTAGGCTGAGTATTTGTTCGACCACTGTGAGTCAACATGGTTGATGCTGACACTTTTCTCGTTTACAATATATACTTATACTTAAAACGATATTTTAGAAACCGCGTGCACTGTGTGAAATAACAGCGATAATGCTTCCCTGTTCGCTCCGAGATTTCCCTAAGTAACCCTCTGTGGTGATGTAACTAAAGTCAATTTTATGACAACAGCACAAACCAGCTCTACATTTTCGGTACTTTGATTAGTCAGCGTACCATATTTATAACACATTCGAAGTTCACCCCTGCCAAGAGCAGAAGATCTGAATCTGGACCATCGTCTGGATGGTACTTTGACAAATACGATAAAAATATTTTAGTTTTATTTATCCTTCCCTCAAATATTCAATATTAAAAAATAATTGTAAAGCATCCGAAGAACTTGTTCCTCATCGGAATTTGCTTCTTCTATATTGCAATGCATTAAGGACCTCTTTGCGAGTCAATCCTTTTTCACCACGTTATTACTTCAAATATAAGAACCTGCATTGCTTCAAAGGAAAGTTTCTGACTCCTTTACTATCACTACTTAGTAACTGAAATTTCTAATCAATTACATCAGAACCATGTTAAAAGAAATGATTAGTTTTACAATTCCATAGAGTAATTGAAATTGTAATTCTTAATTTCATAATTTTATTACAAGGTATTTTAATTACTAATTGAAATTGCAATAAGCATTTGAAATTTAAAATTTAAATTCCTTTGATGTATCAAAAAAGAATTTGAGGAAAAGGAATTTAAATTGCTTGTAATTGCATTGAAATTATTTCAATTACATTACAGAGTAATTGAAAATTTCAATTAGAAATTAAAATACCTTGTATGGTAATGGAACTGTGAAAATACAAATTACAATTTCAGTTACTCCATGAAATTTCAAAAATAATTAATTCCTTTAACCTGGTTCTAAAGTAATCGATTAGAAATTACAAATCCTACTAACTCCCCATTCACATTTTCATTTATGAAACAAATAATTTTCATATCAATAAATAATGACACTATGCATAGACACAGTTCGGATTCACGGCTTCACGGCTTCACTGCTTCCATGTGAAATGGTATTAAATTTTTCCGAAAATCTCCAACCAAATGAACAAATTAATTAATAAACACGACTTAATGGCAATAATAATGTTAATAAAAAGATATCAGAGACACCTTCTACTGCAAAATGTATGTACATATGTGCCTAGCTTTCAAAAGTAGTGTAAGTCAATATAATTTACACATCGAAAGTAACTTATGAAACTTAATGTCCTTTGCGCACGATGTTACTGCTCAGCATTCAATGTTGCTCGGCATCTTTTACTTTGTATACTTGTATGCTATGACACTATATTGTTATTAATTTAAGAGCAGTCGCCGGCACAAGAACATAAGCAGACAGACACGCAGGCAATAGTCATCCAACAGACTACAGTCATCCGTTGCCCGTAGTCATCAGGTAGGCTGGCTAGATAGATAAAAATGCCAACATTAATAAATTCCAAGCAAATACTTTAAGTCACACGCAAATTACCTGAGAGAAAAGAAGTAGCGCACCGACGAGGAAAAGGCCAAACAACATTTACCCTCCATTAGTATCGCAAATGACACCAGTTACACAATAAATATGTATGTGCACAAACACACATGCACACATACGTACATGCATATATGCACTAATACATATATATAATACACAAATACATGCATTGGAAGTTTGTGCAAAATTCAACCTAACACACACACACACGCACGCATACAATGATCGAATGAGCTAACGAACGAGAAGAAAATACAATAAATACTAAAGCAATTCTTCTTCGCCGATGACGGAAAGAAAAGCAATAACAGCAGAAATAGCAGCAGCAGCAGCAGCAGCAGCAACAGCAAATGAAGTTCAATTCAGCTTGAGTTAAAATAAATTACATGGTATTAAGTTAAATTGCAAAAGCAACGCAAATGATTCTAGTAGGTTGTAAAGTAGTAAAGCAGAGAGAAAAAGTAGGAAGTAAAGTAGCAGGCGGATATAGGGCGAGAGATGAGCAACAGCAACGGCAACAGCCTCCACAACGTTGGAAAGTAACAGCAATAGCAATAACATTAAAAAGAAATAGTACAAGCAACCAGCAGTCAACAGTGAGTACAAGCAGCAGCAACCGATAATATCCTTCGTAAGTTTACGCTTGGGAATTTTACACACAATCAACAGTAGTAGCACACTGATTCAAAGGCAATCACTATTGCACATACCTACATGCAACCATACACCCACACATCTACATCCATATATGTACATATGTACATACATTGATTTGGTATTGAAAGGGAAAATATTAAGCAATGAATTTGCGCTACTACACAGCCCCCCCCTCCCCCTTCCCCGCCCCGTGCTGGTATATGTGTGTGTGTAGTGAAGGCTTCTATGCCTTGAATTCCTTTCTCGTCTGCCTACTACTGCTTTGCTTTCATTCTTCTTCGTCTCCTTCTTCTTTTTCCTTCTGATCGAGCGGTAATCAATCATCAATTACCGTTAAATCCATCAGGAATTATGCGTTAAATTGATTGAAAGCCTCTGTTTGAGCCTCCATTTTATATAGGAAGTGTTTGCTACTGCTGCTGCTGCTGCTGTAGAACAGCAACAAAACCGTAAACGTTTTCATACTGCGCCGCGTTGTTTTTTGTCCTACTGCTGCAGTTGGCCCGTCAAAATCTCCTTGTATTTTGCTTGCTTGCTTTGCTTTATTTATTAGTGATGGTTGCCGCCTGCTGCTAAGAAGTAAGAGCAGAAACTGGAAATTCCTTTTTATTGCTTGTAATTGTATAAGATTACATGAAAAAAAACCGTATCTCAAAATTGAATAAGTTATGGGCGGTGGTCATGTCTAACCGTAATAGTTCTTCAACGGCTTCACTGGTACTTGAATGTGGAATTTGTACGGCAACGTGCAAGATGGAAAATTGAAGCCCATTTAATAACATTGCGCCGTCCTTTTAAAAAATACATCCTGGAATTATATACTGAAATCTGTAAAAGTTGCACAGATGAGTAGAGTAAAAGGAAGAGTAGCAACAATAGTTTTTAAATCCAAATTAGATGCACTTCTGATGGTTTAGAGTAAGATTTAGAGGAAAATTTGGAGATTACATTTATCCTGAACAAAGTCGGGAATACAATTTGGGAGAAACTTGTACAGTGTGCAAAAAACTTGGAGAAACTAGTACAGTGTGCAAAAAAAACTCTCTTGTAGGTTCACACATTAAACTTAGTATCGGTTAGAACTTCCTCGAAGCTTTCAATTGAGGGAGTAGCGTTAGTGCCGCGACAATTAAACAAGGTGACCTCAAGTGTATAATTTTGTATGATTGACTACTGATTTTCATTTAAGTATACAAAGGTACTCCATTGTCCTGCCAACCGGAACCATACGGTAGATGAATAATAAACTTCCATGAACTTCTTGCTCCTTTGGAGTTACTTTAAAGCGAATATTGAAAATTGCTTCGGGGTTCATCGATCTAGAAATTTTCGTATTCTGATGGGTGATATCGCACCCTAACTACAAAAGTGGCACAACTTAAAATTTACAAAATTTTCAGTAGTTTCAGTTTTTCAGTGTTCTTGTAAATGTAAATAAAAAATTTAAAAAAAAACCGTATGTCATTTTAAAACGCAGCTCAGTACAGCCCAGGAATAAGTTAGACTGCCGCTTTTTTTATTGTGAGTTTAGGGGCATAAACTAGATTTTGAGTTATGACTTATTTCCCACTCTTACTAATCTTGTAAAAACCAGAGTCTATCGCCGGCATTACAGGCGTGACCAAAGTAATTTTTAACGAGCGTGTTTTGAAATGTATGGTGTATAGTTCAGTTTGATGATTCTCTGATCCCAGGTGTGCTACATTTTGATCGTTTGCATTTCCAATGCATGCAATGCCCCCTCAAAATCATAATATCCATCAAAATATTCATACTCTAAGTATGTGAATTCATTTGCTGCATCATCATCATCATCACCATACAAATATTCAGGTTGTATGATCTCAACAGGTGGAAAATGTGCCAGTTGCCGGTCTGAGTTATGAGGTTGACTAGAAACTTGAAAAATCTTGTCTATGTTTTGTTGTTCTGATGCGAGTTGAAAGGAGAAAAGATATTCAGGCAAATTTTCAAGTAAATCTTCTGCCCTTCTCTTTTGTTGAGAAGCTAGGCATTTGGTCACCACAATGACTGCCTGATGCGGTGTAATCTGAAGACTCAATAAGATGTGTGTGGATGCAATTATCGCCTCTAATGGATTCATTTGCCGTTCATGCTGTCTCTCCGCATTGGTCTTTCCGAGTTGCTTTTCAATGAAATACCAAGTCTGTTGCGCTTCAAGTTGCATGCGAAGTCTAAACTCTCGCGATCTGTCGGTACTGTATTTTAAGTTTCTTGCACGATAGCAGCATCTAAGTTTTGTTGGGCCTCCTTTTTGTGATGAAGTCTACTTTGTCGCTGTCTCTCAGCCGAAGTTTTTGGAGAAGATTTTATCGTAACACAATCGCCATTTGTTTATGCCTCGCGTTTGCTTTTTCAGTCTATACTCGTTCATTCTTACAGCACTAGAAATTTTTAACGAATCATACGCGAATTAAGACCCTTTATTCCTCTTAGATATAGGGCGCATAGTGGGTTCATATGTGATGCCCATCATTTATGTGTATATATGTACATATACATCTCAATTTTTAACATACTTGATTGATAGAGGGCGCTGCCCTTCATTTCGGTGACAGTTTCCGTTTTGCCACGATTATCTTCTACTCCCTCGTATATATAAAAATTATTCTAAAAGAAACACAACAAAAAATAATACAAGGTCATAATTCGAAATATTATTTCACTAATTTGTTATTTATGTATTGAAAAGCAGCACAACTCAAAATGATACCCTTTATGTCTCACAACAGCAATCGACAATTTTGAACTACTACATGGGCACAACTAAAAGTAGAAATCTTCAGATGATTCTTAAGAAGGTACTCTGGACATTAGAGATGAGCACTGTTTTATAGCTAAAAGCTATTATTTAAAAATTTCTATTTATGCCACTTTCGTTGTTGGAGTGCGATATGTTGACTGCTTTCGATAATATCAGCGTTCATTTGTCTTTCAGTTTTAAACATTTGAATGAGTTTCAAAAATGAAAAATTCCAACTGAATCTGATAAACATATTTTTCAGGGTGGGAGAAGGGTTAGTCCAGTTCATTCCACTTCCAGCATCTAATAATGAAAATGCTCTTGAATCATGACTGCCTCTTAAATAGAAAATGAAAAACTTGGCTTAATTAATTGGTTTGCTATGAAAGCAGCAAATACTTCAATCCTCTCTAAATCTAAAAATCTTTTTCCTTTTTCAATACTTCCACTTCTTTGATTCATTCATTCAACATTCAGCATTCAAGTACATACGTTGCACATGTGTTTTGCAATCAAGGAATATCACGTGTGCATAGCAGAACAACGACATGACAGGGACATACGTTGCTTACCCCTAAAAGTATGCAGCAAGTTTCTACTACATTGGTACATGCGCTACAAACAGTAGGTACGATTTCCTTTATTTTTATTTTCACTGTGCTGTCAATAGTGAAGTAGTTTGATTGTTTGCAATGAGAGAATGGAAAAATGCTACAGCAATTCTATACACTTGTGCAATTTCCATTGCAATACTATCAATTTTTTATTTACACGTGACGAAGACGACAGACATCAAAAGTGAAAGTATATAGTGCTACTCTAAACAAGTAAGATTTATGGGCTTTCGAAAGGTGGCGAACAACGATGGGACGATGTGCATTTTGGCATGTTAAATGTTGCATGCAACACGGATGCATATGTTGTTGGTCGCTGCAATGCTGGCAGTTTTTGAAAATATTTATATTTGTAAACACAAGTTTTAAGCATTTGAGCAAAAGAGGCTAATCGGAAGAGCATACATTTGTTCCTAAAATACACACATACAGCTGCAGCTACAACTGAATGTAAATATGTGCATGCAACACGCATGCATGCATCATGCAGTGGTAGCTCAGTAGGTATCGTTTTTCAGTTTGCCCTTCAGTTTGTCTTTCAGTTTGCCCTTCAGTTTGTCTTTCAGTTTGCCTTTCAGTTTGCCTTTCGATAATGTCAAGTTTTTTATTCATACATACTGCATACTTATTTATATATTAGTTATATAGTATATTTGTTGTTGTTAACACAGAGATGTGCAACCTTGATTTATTGTTTGTAATACTTTTACCACAACAATATTTTTGGTTGCTATTTCTCTTGCTGTTACTAAGTATGACTCTAAAATAAAACCTGCAGCTATTCTTTTTTGTTTTTTTCTTTTTTTTGCTAAGCTATTCCAAGCTACTTTTTGGTTTTATTTCAAACTAGCAGCAGGAAATATGCAGGATTATAATTTGTTTTTGTTTTTAACAATTTATTATGCTTGGCAAAGCAACTGCAGCAAGCTCAAGCAAACTCAAGGTTGCAATAAAGTGCATTTTTACCTTGTGTTACAAAAAACAAGAAACAACATATGTATGACTATGTGTGTGTGAGTGTGTGTGAGGATGTGGATGTGTGTGTGTGTGTGTGTGTGTGTGGATGTGGATGTGGGTGTGGGTGTGTGTGTGGGTGTGTGTATGTGTGTGTGTGTGTGTGTGTGTGTGTGTGTGTGTGTGTGTGTGTGTGTGTGTCTGTTCGTTGTGGGCTTATGTGTATTGTATGTTTGGGAACGTGAAATGTGTCAAGTGGGTCAATTAAAAGTTTACACGTGAGCGCTTGCTCAAATTTTTTCTGCTTATATCCTTTTTATTTTGTTTTGTTTTATAATAAGTGGTTTTCCAAGTGCTTTTATTTCTATTTACACTTTACACATATATACTTATATACTCGTATGTATGTATGTATGTATGTATGTATGTATGTATGTATGTGCGCATATATTTGAAAGTGCCACGCAGTTGTTTTCACTTTCAACTCTTAATTAACTTGCCGAAGTTAAGATGCTGCAATCTTATGTGGCTAACATGTGGTAAAAGGAACACGCTCTTTCAGACTTATGAGCTATTGTTATACTTAGTAATATTAATTACAATCAATAATTTTGATTTATTATGGTTTATTGTGTAGTAATGACAAAAGTTTGTAGTGCATGCAAGAGTTGAGTTGACTATTTTTTGTTAGTAAATGGAGAGTTCGTAGTGATAAAAGATGAACGAACTCGTTCTTCTCTTTCTGTTAATGGTACAACACAGCCCAGGGAGGGCCTAAGGCCGAGCTTTTCTCATCCACTCATATTGAGCTTGATATATTTGTACGTGAGTGGAAGAGACTTACAGTTTTATGCCGAATACGAAAGGCGAAGTGTAAAGCTTCTCTTAGGGAATATTTACTCTAGTATTTGACTGCCAAGAGGTGGTGCCGTATAGAATAGCCTTTTCTACTTTTTTGATTTTCCTATGCCGGGATTTGAACCCCGTACACTCTGCGAAGCAGAAGTAAGTTTAATTTTTTCTTAAAACAAAATCAAAATCAAATCAGTGTAAAAAAAGAAATTTTAAAGTTATACATAAAATCACATTTCAAAAAGACACAAAAAATAAGAAAATTTCAATTAAAAAAAAAATGTATAAAATATTAACTCAAATTGTTCACTAATGCTAATATTTTGTGGAATAGCCTTTGTTAATTAAAACCGCCTTACACCTTCTAGGCATTGATTCCACCAGAGACGCGCAAGTAGCCTGGGGTATGGAATACCACGCTCTTTGAATGTTTGAATGCTTTGCCACAATTCGTCTTTTTTTTAGCTCTGGTACTGCCAATCGTCTCTTTGACAATATTCCACAAGTTCTCGATTGGATTAAGGTCAGGAGATTGTGAAGGCCAGGTCATAACGTGAAATCCATTATGGAAAAACCAATCTCGCGCAAGGATTGAGGTGTGCTTTGGGTCGTTATCCTGTTGCATTTGCCATTTCAGGGGCATTTTCCATTCAGCACAAGGAAGCATCACCTCCTGAAGGATGTTTACGTAAAGAAATCTGTCCATCCTTTCTTTTATCCAATACAGAGGGCTCACACCATACCAAGAGAAGCATCCCCATACCATGATGCTTCCACCTCCGTGCTTAAACGTCTTGCCACAATTCGTCTTTGTTTTTAGCTCTGGTACTGCCAATCTTCTCTTTGACAATATTCCACAAGTTCTCGATTGGATTAAGGTCAGAAGATTGTGAAGGCCAGGTCATAACGGGAATTCCGTTATGGGAAAAGCAATATCGCGCAAGGATTGAGGTGTGATTTGGGTCGTTATCCTGTTGCATTTGTCATTTCAGGGGCATTTCCCATTCAGCATAAGGAAGCATCACCTCCTGAAGGATGTTTACGTAAAGAAATCTGTCCATCGTTTCTTTTATCCAATACAGAGGGTCCACACCATACCAAGAGAAGCATCCCCATACCATGATGCTTCCACGTCTGTGCTTTTAAACGTCTTCCTAGTATATTTTGGGCTCAATTCTGCATTTTTCCGGCGTCTAACCCAACGTTTGCCATCACTTACAACAAGATTCACCTTGCTTTCGTCTATCTATAATACGTTAGGTCACAATTTTGCATTAATTGAACCATCCCACTCAATGTGCGCTTCAGCGAACTCTATGGGACACTTTCGATATCTTTGTGTCAACATTGGTATTTTTCGTGCTGTTCTCGCATACAGTTTTTATTTCCACCAAACGTGTGCTTAGTGATGGAGCACAAATTTGGACCCCTGTCTCCTCTCTTGCGGCAGCTGCCTTAAATGGATCGCGTGTCGCCAAAATTTTTATGCGATTGTCATCTGCACTTGTAGTTTAGCGGGACCTATCTCTCTTGCAATGAAATTTTTGAGGTAATAAAGATTGGTAGACAAATGTCGAGAATATGCTAATAGTTTTAGCTATTTGGCGGATGCTTTGTTTTTTCACCAAATCACGCTCCTCCTTGCTACAGTGCTTTGCTGGACCCATTTTGCTGTGACATTACGGAATAGTTTACATTTAATTTGTTGAATTACCCTCAATGCTACCATTTAGTCGCTGTGGCGTAGTGGTAATGCGTTGGACTGCTACGCAGAGTGTCCGGGGTTCGAATCTCGGCACAGGCAAAATCAAACACAAAAAAATAATTTTTCTACACGGCACCACCTCTTGGCAGGCAATGGCAAACCTACAAGAGTAAAAATAGCTATGAAAAGCTTTTCACTTCGCCGTTCGGATTCGGCATTAAACTGTAGGTCCCTTCCATTCATGTACAAATATAACACGCACAACATGAGTGGATGCGAAAAGCTCGGCCTAGGCCCTCCATGGGCTGTTGTGCCATTAAAAGTAAGTAAGTAAAGCTACCATTTAAATGCTTACCAGTACAAATTATAAACAAATTTAAGTTTTCTTTTTTTTCGTCTGCTGTTCTTATTAGATTGTCCGCCTTCGAATGCTTCGCTTCAACTTTTTTGTTTGGAAATCCCCAAAAAATATTTAAATGTAGTGTTGCCACCTAGAAATTTATAAAGTATATACCATACCATTTTCCTCCCTATAAAAATTGTTTGCCATAAGCAGTCCGATAAAAAAAAATCAATGGAAGTTTTATAGTGCAAGGTGTTCTTATTTATTGTCCGACAGTGTGTGTAGATAAAATTCAATTTCAGTCAACACATTCAAAACAACTACAACAATTTTGCATTTTTGATTGAATAAAAAAATAATATTAAATAAATTTCTTTTTCTCAATAATTTCTGTTTGTTAATCTTTTTGTGTTTTTTATATGTCCTTTTATAAATTTCAGTAACACATATGAGTAAACTGCTCTAAATATGTATGAACACAATAACTCGATAGCTTTAGGATATGTTCATATCAGCCAATAACAAAAACAAATGCACACATACGACATGCACCGAAAAGCAATAACAAAATGCAACCAAACATATTCCAACCAGAAATTCCTAATAAAAACAACAACAACAACAACAAACAAAATAAAGAACAGCTAAAACAAAGAAAAAAAAAAAAGAATTCACAAATTGAAGCAAATATTAGCGAAGTAAATGCAACAAGAGCGAAAAAGAGTTGAGAGAGGGGTAGTGAGTTTTTGAGAGGAGGAGGATGACACATGTTTACAAAATATTACCAACAACGCGAGAACGAGCATAAGTAAAAGAGAGTAATAGATGAAAAATAACAGTAACTGCATGAGGTAGCTTACTTGTTTCTCTGTTTGTTCATAAATGCAATGACAAAAACAACAATATCAATGAAAATAATAACAACAGAAACAAGCAACAACAAGTACAAATGAAAGAGAGACTCGACTTACTTGCATTCACATAAAACAGTGATTGGATTGGCAAAATGAAAATGTCCATTTGGAAGCGAAATTTTTTGTGAAGTGTATGTATTTGTCATTGTAAATACATATATGTGAAGTGTCATTTGGATAGCTGCACTTTATGTATGTGATAAGCAGCAATACAAAAATAAAGGAACATATATCTAACAAACAAAAAAAGCAACAACAACAAGGAGCACCAGCAACAACATTGACAGCAACAACATTGACAATCACTCGAAGGCACTCAAGGAGCAAGCATGTAGTGGTGGCAGCATTGCCCATCAAGAATACTAGCAGGACACTGTCGCTACTGCAGTTACTCCTGCTTCGCTGCAGCTGTTGTTGCAAGTGAAGAAGCTGTGAAATACATTGGTTTAATATTTTAGATAGAAAAAATTGCAAAAAAAAAAAACAGTTTTCACGAGTTTGTGAAATTGTATAAGTACACAATACAGCAGGAAAAAAATGATAGCGGAATGGAGAAAGCAGAAAAGAAACGGAAGCATACAACGAAGAAGAACGACGGTCGACAAAATGCACTGAAGCGTTGCGCGCAGAATGAAAATTCAATATTTTCTTTAAATTGAAAAAGAAATTATATATACTACATACATAGCAAAAAGTATCTTCAACAAAAGATGAAGAAGTAGAAAAAGACGAAGAGAAGAAAAGCAAACGAATCCGCACTCATATTCAGTCTCCTTCGAACACCTAAGCTGAGTGTAAGCTGAAGCACCCGAGGGATAGAGAAGAGAAAATCTGAAACCGACTTGCTGTTTTTTTCCAATTTTTTAAGCTTTGGCAGGACAATTTTCAATTTCCCACAATATTATCCATTTTTATTTTTTCTCATATTCCATTTTATTTTTGCTAGCGCATTATTATTTTATAAATAAAATTTGTCTCTCTTCTTCTTCTTCTTCTTCTTTTTCGTTATTTTATGCAGGCAAAAAAAAAATAGATTGAATTGCCTGCGCCACACACACAATGAACACTGAAATTTGAAAAATGCATATGTGATCGAGCGTGTGTTTGTCAATTCAATAATATTCTATAACTAAACTAAAAAATAGAATATGAAAAAGAGATTTAAAAAAAAAAACAATTTTGAGCGCTCCATTTTGTAAAAATCAGCAGCAACCAACAATACAACAATGATGTGGCAGCAAAATGTTGTCGTTGTCGTACGAAATTACAGCCAGTTGTTGTTGCTGTTACCGCTGCTTATGCTGATCGTGATTCATTGTAAAGGGTGTTTTTTCTAGAAGTGTGGTTTGCAATTTGGCAATACTTTTTCCGGAGTTGGTCTTTTTGACAGCTGTCACTTGATTTATGCTCAGTTTGGTTTGCCATTTCCATTCATGTACAAATATAACACGCACAACATGAGTAGATGTGAAAAGCTCGGCCTAGGCCCTCCATGGGATGTTGTGCCATTAAAAGTAAAGTAAAGGTTTGCCATTTCATAATGAATAGACTTACTCCTCGACAATGTTTGCAAATTATTGAAATTTATTATCAAAATTCATGCGCTGTGAAAAAAGTGTTTCGCTCACTTTTGGCTCAATGGATACGTGAATAAGCATAATTGCCGTATTTGGAGTGAAGACCAGCCAGAGACAATTCAGCAGCTACCAATGCATCCCGAAAAATGTATTGTTTGTTGCGGTTTATGGGCAGGAGGCATCATTGAGCCGTACTTCTTCAAAGACGATGAAAGCTGCAACGTTATGGTCAATGGACAAAGGTACCGTTCGATTATAACACTTTTTTTGGCTGAAAATGCTAGAATTGGACTCGGCCGACATGTGGTTCCAACAGGACGATGCCACATGCCAAATGCCTCACTGCACGCGAAACCATGCATCAATTGAGAGGCGAATTTAATGAGCAGTTAATCTCACGTTTTGGTGTACTCAATTGGCCACCAAGATCGTGTGATTTGACCCCGTTAGACTATTTTTTGTGGGGTTATGTTAAGTCTCTGGTCTATAGGGACCAGCCAAACATGATGACTGCTTTGGAAGCCAACATTGAACGCGTCATTGGTGAGATTCCGGTCGAAATGTGTGAAAGATGTGCCAAAGTTAGACCTTCAGAATGGTCCACTTGAAGCGTAGCCGCGGGCAACATTTAAGAGAAATTATATTTAAAAAGTAAATAGCAGAAATTGATTTATCGATCCAAATAAAAATTTCATTCACTTTTGTAAAATTTCTGTTTTTTTTTTCATTTTCAACAACTAAACTCTTATAAAAATCACCCTTAAGGCAGCAAAGGAAATTTGGGAACAAATCTTAAAAATAAAATTTTCTTCTTTTTGCTCTCATTTTTTTTTTACAGTAATTGTATACATGAAATAAATATATAAATTTTCAGTTCTCAATTTTTAATATGCAATTTTGTTACTTTTGTTATTTTGTATAAAGCTTTAACAATATAAAAAACATATCTCTCAAAGTTTGTTTAAACCTCTCATTTACGAGCGGAAAAGTATGTTATAGTTGTGATCAGTGAGGAAAGTGACCCTAAAAGTAAACTAAAGAGAGCAACATAGACAACCTTCACAAACTGGTGATTTTCAGATTCCTGGTTCTATCTTATTGTGTGAAAAATTGAATCCCTTCGTCAACAAGCTGATTGAACCTTATCACCGAGGCTTCAGGCTTGGTAATTCCATCATTGACTAGATATCACACCACTCCAAATACTGAAAAAGAGCAGAGAAAGAGAAATCGGCACACGCCACCTCCTATTCATTGATTATAAAACTTTCTTCAAAAGCACGATTAGGGGTGCAAGTGGTATGCTGCAATTTGTCTTGTTTTGCTATCCCTGCCACGTTAATCCGACTTTGCAAAATGACACTGACCCACACTACCAGTGTAGTGATATTGACCTCAACCAGCAAGCAATCAGCCATACACTCAGCAAAGAGCAATATGAGTCTCGAACATGCCAAGTCGTCAAAGATTTCGTTTATCTAGGATCAAGCAGCAACACCAACAATAATATCAGCATTGAGATTAATCGGGTAATAACTCTTGCCAAGAGGTGTTACTATGTTCAGTAGACAACTGAGGAACAGAGCCATCTCTCGACGGACAAAAATAACGCCATATAAATCATTCATCCTTAACGTCTAAATGTATTGCGATGAGATGTGGACAATGACAATCAATGATGAGGGGTTATTGGGAGCATATGAGAGGAAGAAACTTCGCAAGATCTATGGTCCCATACGCATGAAAGACGTATTTAGAAGTAAACGGAAACGAAAAAAATGCAGCAGCTTCAAGTTCATGATGACCCAAAGGAATATAACGCTCCAGCTACGAAGATATTCTATTAGAACCACGCCGGGCAACGCTGTTGGTAGAACCAGGTACTGGGGGACCTGACTGCTATTGGCTTTACGGACTTTAAATAGCGCGTACATAGCAAAAGCGAATTGCGTAACTTCATTGAGAAGTCCAAGACCGATCATTGTTTTTAGAGATATCTAAAGCTGCTTCGAGACGACAAATGTTTTTGTGGCTATTTATGACACACATAAGACATTTTTTTGGTGAAAAATTATGCGCTGCACTCAAATATAAATTAAATAATTTATGAAAACAACTGATTTGCGTTTGTTTTCGTAATAGCAACGTTGTGTCACAACAAAAGTCTTTTAACATTAGAATCAAATCTAAAAAAAAAGATTAGTCGAGTAGTTTGTTTTAGAGTCAGCAACGATACGACATGAAATTTGTCATGACTTTTTTGACATGTCGTACGACAATGTCGTCTCGTCTAGAAGCAACTTAAGTAAGTAGGTAAGTACTTCTTTGGGATTTTTGTTAAGACAATATGCACTTATTTATTTACGACAGTGGAACGAATTACTTTTTGAGAAGTATGTGTAAATGCGATATGTGATAAATTTTTTCTGATGATTCTGATGCTTTTTAGTCAACGCACCCTAATTTTCTAAAAAATCTGGTATGTTGTGAAAATTTTGGCTTCGGATTCAAAATCAGTGATTCAGAATCAGAAATATGAAGTATGGTGATTCACCGTATTGGTTTTTTCCAATTTATTTATACTTATTTATTGATTTTGTTAAAATTATATGTAACGGGGTTCTTCAAGCCAAGGAATTTTTTATTTTTTTGCTTCACAAGGATCTTTAAATTATTCCTGAGGAGGCAGCAGATTAAACGAAAAACTGACTTTCTCTGTATACTGGAACGTCATCTACGACTCGATTTGGTTAAAATGTTGGGTTTATGGTCGATGTAGCGTAGCGGTAGTGCATTGCACTGTTACGCAGAGTGTCAGGGGTTCGAATCTTGACACAGGCAAAAAACAAAAATAAAAATAAATAAAAAAAAGAATAAGCAACAACAAAATTTATACACGGCACCACCTCTTGGCAGGCAATGGCAAACCTACAAGAGTAAAAATTGCCCATGTAAAGATTTTCACTTTGCCGTTCGGATTCGGTAAAAAACTTTAGGTCCCTTCCATTCATGTACAAATATAACACGCACAACATGATTGGATGCGAAAAGCTTGGCCTTTGGCGCTACATGCGGTCATATTCTACACTGATAAAATAAAGTTCATTGTGGTAAGGGCATAACACTTGCCACAATGGTTGTCTATGTCTTTATCGGTGTCCTGTGTGATTGCATTCCCTCTCTCATTCTCCCTCCTTCTTCCTCTCACCTACCAATCTTCCTTCCATTCAACATAATGCTCTGCATTGATAGGGGTACACCCTAGGATCCAATTTATGGGCTTGATGTAAGTCTTAAAATATGTCCGCACCGCAGTAAAAGTTTGTAAAATTTGCGAAAAATATATTTGTTCCTTGTACTGAAGAGCCGAGGTCTCTTGGGACAAGGAACACATTTGGTAATCACTCATTGTAATCTCAGAATTATTCCTGACGATGTAGCGACGTAAATGTTGGTAAAATCAGCGAAAAATCAAATTTTTCTTTCTAATTTTTTCCCCTGTAGCACCATCTACGAACCGACAGAATTAGTTAAAACCACTATGTGCTTTTAGGCTTAGCACTAAATTTTTAGCTTATTTTGATATAAAAATTATGACTGAGGAGGCACCGATGCAAAAGTTAATAAAATCGGGGGAAATGTTAAATTTTCCTTTGTATTCGTGATGAGTTGTGTTTAAGGACGCACTAAACCAGCCAAACCATTTTAAGATTCAATTTACATTTGAAACCATTCCTGAACGGACTTAATATTAAAGTTAATAAACATTTTATAAAAGATAAAAACAACAGGTTACCCGCTTTTCCCAAAACTGATGCCACGATGAGGGTTACAAAATCGATACAGAATCCCAAAATTAGAATTTCACATTACTTTCAACAATTGATAAATTAAATTATTTAAACAAAACAAAAACTGTAACTAAAAAAAAAAACTTATATATTGGTACTTAATTGGGGAATTCAAAATGTTCGCTGCTGCTGCGTGCTACCAAGTCAACAGCGACCCAAGCGTCGACTCGAAAAAAATTGATTTAAATTTATACCCAAATTTATTATACACACATAGTACATATTTATATCAATTACTGGCAAATTATAAATACACAAATAACAAACCACAAGTGTGTAGAAAAATATCAAAAAAAAAAGAATGCAAAAAATATGAAAGGAATTTCCTGGAAAAAAATCAAGGTGATTTTTTCTTTTTCCCACACTTTTTTCCCACATTTTGGTAGACATACATAAATTTATGTAATTTGAGAAAATCTCTTTACAAAAGTTAAATGCCACTGCCGTGTCGCCGTCGTAGTCGTCGTTGTGCCGTAGACTCACTGGCTCATTTAATTTTCAAGAATCAAATATCAAACAAATTGCAAAATTCCACGCAAAGATTGAACGACAGCGACACTGACTTCGGATGATAGAAAGTAGCTCTGAATGGGTACGTGCATATTTGGCGTCCACAAATATTTTGAACACAAGGCAGCGGCAGAGAGAGGAAGAGAGCGACGCCACAAATGCCGACGCGGATTTTCTTCAAATATTGAGGAGAGCTCTTTTGACTGAATATTTGATTGTTTGTGTGTATTAAGTTTCCATCAATTTAATATCAACTTTCGCCTTTCATATCAAATCATTTCATTTTCATTCTATTCTTTTTTACTTTCGATCGCTCTACATTTTGGAGGTATGTAGATTTTTGTATGGCTTTTTGCCAGCTTTAGTTACCCTTTTTTCACATGTTAAATTATTTTTGTGTGAAAAGAAAATAAATGTAAGCATGACAAGCAATAAATTGTTTGTTTCATTCAACAGAAAAGAAGGAAATCAAAAATTTTAATATATAACATTCCATTATAAGCCTGTAAATTCTATGATGCTTCCTTTGCTATACATACTTTATCACTGTTTACATGCACACATACATGCACACATACTTTGTATGTACTTATGTGTATACAATTCTCAACAGCATGAATGACAAATTTTTATTTTATTTGATTTCCGGCTTAACGCCAAAACCGCACTCACTCACACTACCACACACACACACACTCAGGCATACATATACCATCAAACAATCACACTTCCTTACGACTTGTGGTTGTTTGTGCGTTGTGCCGATGTGTCGCCATTTTTTCTTTCTTTTCTTCCTTTGCCCTTTCTGCTTTTTCTTTCATTTCATCATTTTTATTTTTATTTTTTATTTATTTTTTTGCTACGTTCATGTCCGCCTTTTGTATTTTTTTACTGTTTACATTATTCAAGCGACTAATATTGACATTATCATTATTTTTTAGATGTGCCTTTTATTGTTTGCGAATTGCAGTCAATATCTTTGCCCTAGTCGTCGCTGCTCGGATTGAACAAAAGCCACAAGAAAAGTTGATTTTGATTGTAAAAGTGACAGCAATTTCGACGCACTCCCTCAATACTTGAAGTGGTACCATGGGAGTTGCTGAAGCTGTTGATGAAGGAGTTTGAAATAAAATTTTCAAATACTTACACATATCTAAAATTTGAATATGTAGAATCGAAGTCAAAAAGAACAAGAAGAAAATTTTTCAAATTCGTATGAATATTTCTTTAGAAATCACCGTTAAAAGATTTCGGTTGTATGGGAGGTAGGCGTGGTTATTGCCCAATAATTCCCTGTGCATTTCATAACTTTCATTTTAAATGTCACTTCTTTGAAGAGTACCGAATTTGGTTTAATTTGCTTCACCGCATTACAGATTTACAAAAGTAAATTTCAAAAAGCAGATTCTAACCACTGATCGCTTAAAAGCCCAAGAATAGCAGCGTTTTATTCGCCAACTGGTTTAACATGTTCGAATAATACGACACAATTTTTAAATCTCTTTCTTATTATAGCAGTTATTGTCATTCACAATGAATCTGCCTAAAATCACAGACAGCTATAAGTATGTGGTTTTCAGTTCATGAACAGGGATTTATTTTCTTTGATAAAAGGCTACACTCAGCCGTGTGCACCAAAAATATTTTGAATCTAATTGTAATTCACTTCTTTTCGCCGTAAGACATTTAAACTCATTTTGATTTTGTTCTTTGCCAAACTGTTCTTCTTCATTCATTATTGACAGTTCACAGTAGGAATTTTATCGAAACCAGGGATGTTAAAGAATATGCCTTATTGTGTTTCCATACAATTATTGCTGCTAGTTACATGTAGTAAGTAAAGGCGAGTGGCGAATAAAACACAGTTAATATTGGACAGTGTTCTTTTTTTGTGTGCCAGTTACCTTAAAATCATTTTACACCAAGATTAAGCGAAGACTTTCCTTTTACCAAATGTAAAAATGACAAATTCGAAAACACTATCTGCAAACTCAGCTACTATAGAGCAACAAAGGGGGACTCTGGAAAATGAGAAAAATGTGGATAATTTATTATACAATCACAACGGCACATTCAAGCACATGCATGCATGAGAAAACAAATACATAGTGGCAATGTCATCGTCGTTGGCCGACAATGAAAATGCTGTTCACGTGAGTGTGAGTGTGAGTGCGAGTGTGTGTATATGCACTCATACCAAAGCCGGAAGGAAGTAAAAGTAATGGCATTATTGAATTATAACATTACATCGATTGAATACGTTTATCTTAGCCGCAAGTGATTGTCATCATCAAACCTGGTTGCATCACGTCGTTGTTTGGTTGTCGTGCTGTGCGACTGATGCCGCCTGAATGTTGAATATGCACTGGTTTTTGTATAGTATGAGTATGTGTGTGCGTGTGTCTGTCCTTTGGCACCCCTGAGAGAGGTCGCACCCTAATTTATGTTATTTTACCGTGTGGCATGTGGGATCGTTGATTTCGCATATGGGATCGTTGATTTTTTATTTTTTTCAACCATTCACTGCCTGACTTTAGATTTTCCCCTTAATCCGCACACGCTCTGTTGTTTCGTTTCAGAGCAATTGATTTTAGATTTGTCCAGCATTATTCTTGCATATTGGCGACAACAATAACGACGACAACACCAGTGCTGAAAAGGTGGCGGAATGAAGGCAGCACTGGCTTAGCTGGCGCGGCATCCTTATGAATATCTTGTTTTACAATTTGCTTTTGTTTGTTTTTTATGAGTGGTAGCGTTGCTGAATTGCAGCTGGGCATAATGTGTGTGTGTGTGTGTGTGTGTGTACATGTGTGTGTTGCCAATAAAATTCAATACATATTATTGAAGGTGTGGAGCGTGTGTTTCGTGTTGTGCATGTGCATGACTATGAATTTATATTTCGTGTGCAAGTATTTTGAATTACGGCCAAAAGTGATTTCTTACTTTTTTTTTTTCTTTTTTTTGGCTTTAAATTCATAAATATTTAATATTAATCTTTTATATTGCCTTGCGTCTGGTTTTTGCGGTGAAATTTAATATTAATTTTTGCATAGATTTTCAACCCCTAGTTGAATTACACATTATTAATTGTGTTAAATAGAAATTATGTGCGCTTGCACGTTTCGCAGCAACACGAATAACGTGAAAGCAACAACTCCCTATGGACTTCTAAGTATAGGGAAAAGTGCACTACGCTTCTAATCCGTAAATTATTAATGGCATCAGCTGCAATATATGTAACTAAGTGAAATTAATAAAAAAAAAAAAACAATATTTTTACTTCTGGGATACCATGCTTCAATTTTCCCTTCATGCCTCTTAACTTTCAGCTTAGTAATAGTAATCCTCCAAGAAGGTTTTTTCTGCTTTTTAGCAATTGCTTCAATTCACAATTTTGCATCCACCTTCAAATCATTCCCCAGTGTATGAGCAAAAGTATCACAGTTTCTCTTACAACTACATAGTTTCTTGCTAGTTTGTATCTCATTTTTTATTCTTGTTTTTTATATGTAGAATATTCATTTTTGTTTTTTTTTCGTTTTTTATTACATTAGTGAAAAAATGCAAAATTGTCTGGCATTGAAATCAGTTTAAACGCTTTAAATGGATATATTTGAAATTTAAAAATATCATAGAGAAACATTTTTAGTGTTCAGATCCAGCACCATAGCAAATCCCGCAAAAATATGAAGGTTTCCCTGAAAGTGGTCATTTCAGGCATCACAGATGTGATTCGAGTGGTCCCTTAAAAATTAAAATGAGAGTGTTTTCGTTTAGATTTGTCGTGATTTGTTTTTCCATTTGGAAAATTATTTCTTCCGAATTTGACAAGTTCATCTTGTGAGATTATGTCTCACAAATAGGCTTAATGAACGTTAGGTTTGCCATAGAGAGAATAACTTTACTTTACTTTTAATGGCACAACAACCCATGGAGGGCCTAGGCCGAGCTTTTCGCATTCACTCATGTTGTGCGTGTTAAATTTGTACATGAATGGAAGGGACCTACAGTTTAATGCCGAATCCGAACGGCGAAGTGAAAAGCTTTTCATAGCAATTTTTACTCCTGTAGGTTTGCCATTGCCTGCCAAGAGGTGGTGCCGTGTAGAAAAATTATTTTTTCTACTTTTTTTTGATTTTGCCTGTGCCGAGATTCGAACCCCTGACACTCTGCGTAGCAGTCCAACGCACTACCACTACACCACAGCGACCACAGAGAGAATAACAACAATGTTTAATATATAGAACAAGCTGATCGGACGATTAGCTCGAAGAGAGTTTTTGGTTCAAGATCAAAAAAAGTGTATTGGTTTTTGCATCGGTGGTCCCGGTAACATATCATGACTCCGGTTCAGAATCGTCTGCATCATTTTCGTTATCTGCCTTCATTTCACTTTAACTTTTCAACTGAAAGTAACTTTTAATAAATTAGTGAAAATTTTCTAAAAGAATTGTTTGATTTGAAAAATTATTTTGAAAACTTGTCTCAACACAACATTTTCGACTTTTTTTAATACAAAATATCCTAAAAGTATGCCAGCTTTTCTAGCAAAACAACATTTTTAAGTTAACTATAAAACTTATTAAAGAAATGATTAACTTTTTACAATAAAAAAATGTTGTTTCATTAAACAAACGAGATTTATTTATATTCTGTTCATGCGTTCAGCGGTTATAGATAGTTCTGGAAAAATTATCAAAATCGCAAACTCAAGCTAACTTTACGGTGAAACCATCAATAACATCCAATTTATTGATATGGAAAATATCTCGAAAATCTCGGAAGTAACTCTTCCGACTTTTTTCCAGGACAAAAATCAGAAAACTGACCTGCCTCGAATTTGAATTTGATGGTATCGTCCAACTAAGTCCAACTAAGAAAAAACTGCAAAGATTTGAGCAATTCAAAGTTAGCGATTTGTATGGAAAATATATTAATTGTGTACATAGTTTCGTTCGAAGAACAATAATTTTTAAAAATACATTTTTAGATGCAATTGTATAAGTTTATAGTGGTTTTGAGGGGTGGTACATATTTTGTTTTTTTTTTGTAAATCTTAAAAATTATATTTTTAATTAATTTTAAATTTTTTATATTTTAAAGATGAATAATAAAGAATTATCAACTTAAGATGAGAAAAAAATATGCTAAAATTATGTACAATTTTTTTTATAATAATTTAGTCTGAACCTTATTCTATTGGAAACAATCTAAAACTTCTCCGATTTTTCCGGATTCTTTTTGATTTTAATTTTAGTTTTTTAAAAGTGCTTGAAATTAGATTTTTTTACTCTTTGGTCAAGTATTAATTACTTACTTTACTTTTAAAGGCACAACAGCCCATGGAGGGCCTAGGCCGAACTTTTCGCATCCACTCATGAATGGAAGGGACCTACAGTTTAATGCCGAATCCGAACGGCGAAGTGAAAAGCTTTTCATAGCAATTTTTACTCTTGTAGGTTTGCCATTGCCTGCCAAGAGGTGGTGCCGTGTAGAAAAATTTTTTTTCTACTCTTTGATTTTGACTGTGCCGAGATTCGAACCCCGGACACTCTGCGTAGCAGTCCAACGCACTACCACTACACCACAGCGGTAGTGGTATTAATTACTTCGGTATAATAAATTATTGAACTTAAAGTAAAAATAACAAAAAACTGGAAAAACGGAACGAGAGGACGCCATCAGAGATTTAATGTCTTATTTACATGTTCTTATTTTCCGATCCTCTTCTTTCATCGAAGAAGAATATAAAAAATAAAATAAGAAACCTTCTCCCTCCTTCTTCCTCCCACGTATCAATCTTCCTTCCAATCAACACAATGCTCTGCATTTACAGGGGTTCACTTTGAGTGTTAAATGAATCATAAAAATAACAAATGTACAATGTTATTTAGTGCGCCCCCTAGCGGAAATCAAAGAAACAACTAAATTTCAAAAATTAATTTCGCGACCAACAAAACTCCCCGATATCTACTACTGTGGGCAAAAGTTAGTAAGACTTTGTTCATAATTTCAAATTTTTTTATTCATTCTTCCAAATCTATTTCGTCCCCTTCAAAGTAATCCCCCCCGGCCCCAATACACTTGTGCCAACGTTGTTTCCAATTCTCGAAACAGTTGTTAAAGTCAATTTCCGGAATAGCCTTCAATGCGCTTAGCGATTCATGCTTAATGTCTTCAATTGACTCAAAACGGTGTCCACGAAGCGGTTTTTTGAGTTTAGAAAATAGCCAAAAGTCACACGGTGCTAAGTCAGGCGAATATAATAGCATGTTGCGAAACGATATCAGTCGAATTTTAGGTAAAATGGTCTCGTAAAACCAATGCAGTGATTTTGGAACCAATCGTGCATTCACTCTTCTTAGGCCCAAATGATGTTTTAAAATGGTTTTCACTGATCCTTCCTTGATTTTATTGACCAGACGTGTTGATCATCAGTTGATGTTGATGGCAGTCCTGGACGTGGTTCGTCGTCAACGCGTTCTCGACCATCTTTGAACAATTTGTACCAATCAAAAACACTTGCTCGCGACATACAATTACCACAGAAGGCCTTTTGCAACATTCTGAATGTTTCGGCACCAGAAATTTGATTCCGCACACAAAATTTAATGGAACTTCTTTGTTGAATAATTTCACTCATTGTGAAAATCGCCGAATGCACTTTTTGTACTTCAGAAAGACAAGCGTATATTAAACACTAATGATTATTTTGATGTGACATTTGGCACAGATGTCACCGACAGTCATACCAACCTTAAAAAAATAATATTTTGATGAATGGGTTTCCGCGCGCGAAATTTAAATTAAAAAGTCTTACTACTTTTTGCCCACAGTAGTACGTTGTATTTCATTTCACCTACTTTTTTGTTTGCTGCAAGACTGTCATAAATCAAAAAAAAAACAAAAGTTACGAGTTATCATAAGTATACAGAAATAACTTATATAGGGTAGGCCTGGGTAATTCTAGGCACTGAGTAATTCCGGATTGACACTTTCTCGTACTCTTTGACGTCTGTAACATATCAATTCGTTGTTCTCATGACATAAAAAACATATACTCTCGAAGACACGTGTACACGTGAGTGGATCGAAAAAAATTTCATTTTTGTTTTCTGAATTTTTTGTGTTTTTGGTGTTCTGAACTTGTTATTTTTTGCAACAACTAATATCGGTAAGCGAATTGATAGTGAAGTTTGGTCCTATCTCTTTCATTCCGCACAACAAACTAAGATGGTTTATACAACATGTTATACTGCGATAACATGGAAAAAATGGACACATTGTTGGTTTTTTTTTGACACTCGTTCGATGAAAAATAATTTGGTTTTTCGATTTTCAGCAAACGGCAACATTACACGATATATTGTCAGGAATTGGAGCTTTTCAGCCAGGCGTTCCAAAACCGAAATCGAACCGAGGACCAAAATCGATGGCTTCCTCCGTCATCACTTCACCAGAATCACGAGCATGTTTAAATGATGCGGCTAAACAAAACAAACGGCTATTACAAAAATCCACTTCAAAATCAATGACACCGGTTAAAAAGGTCAAAACAACAACAATCTCGTTGCTTATCCTCTTCTTTTTCTTCTAATGAAGAGTTGTGCATCGTTTGTGGGAGAAATATGTCGCCTAAACAGACCAAATCAAACTCAATAAGTTGCAATACTAAGGCAAAAAACCGGCTCATTTGAAATGTGCTGATTTTCCAAACAGTTACAGTAGTTTCAACAAGAAAGCAATCGGCTTAAGTCACTGAAAAAATTAAGGTATCTTAAAAAAAAGTCCACAGCATCTTGAAATGATTAATTATTCATTGCACAAATGAGATATTAATATGGCGTCCAGTCGCCACCATTCTTTGTAATTTCATTACAACGGAAATGCATGCTATCGACAAATTTTTCAGCATATGACCATGTTAAATTTCGCCATATTACCCTAAGAAGCCGTTTCAAATGATTTATTGAACGTATCTTTTTTCCACGTAGTTTTAACTTCATAAGAGCCCAAATATTTTCGATCGCATTCGCATCTGGCGACTATGAGGGCCAATCTAATGAAGTTATGCCGTTTTCCTCTTTCAAACTGCTACACAAGCGACTGCGATGTTTTGGGTAGTTGTCCTTTTGAAGAACCCAATCTCGGCTTCCTGCCCAAACCACATATCCGTTGATGGCACAAGTCCACGACGGTATATCGTAGTCATGAAGTTGCCATCCAAATTCCTCGTGAACATGATTAATTTGCCAAATCCTTGTTTTGTGAAGCATCCCCAAACATGAACCTTTCCTGGATGTTTCACTGATCGCTGGAGCATCTTACCGTCTTTAGTGGACCGAGCACGCTTAATAGTGTTTGTCATCCAAAAGGAGGAATCGTCTGTGAACACCACTTGGCTCCAATCGTCATACACATGTTCAGTTGCCCATTCTTGGCGTTTTTTTTATATGCTTTGCTTAGTAAGGGTTTTACCGTCGTTGCTCAAAATTGGATCTGAAACTTCCTCAAACGGTTTCTTATTGTATTCAGAGAGGCATTTATGACCTTTCGAGCCAATTTTTGTTTAGCTGCTTTCAAGGATATGTCTGGATTAGCTTCGAAAATCCTCTTTATAACCAAGTCCTCCTGTTTCGAGGTAGCTCTGCACATGCCGCGATTTGGCAAGTCGTCCACATTTGTGTGCACCAAAAAGTGCTGGTTCCAATGCTGGACAAACGCCTTCGTCTTTTTTAAGTACTTCGAAACACTCAAGTGGGACATCTTGGGACCTTTTGGATGGGAACAAAGAAATACTGCTTCAAAACGTAGCACATATTTAAACTACGATTCTGAATATTCAGACTAAAAAGGCTTTCTTTTATCATTTACCATAATTTTTATGTTTAAAAATAACAACAACAAAATTCTCCAGAATTTCTCTTTTGTGTCCAGAATTAGCCCGACACAGACGTCTGGCTTCAAAACGATCTACAGACACTTTCTCGTGAGTTTTTTCGGTAGTACTTGCTGAATGAATTTAATCTTTCTATTGGTACAATCGGTTTGAGAATACAATTCAAATTAAGCATTTTATAGTAAAATAACCAAAACGTGTCCAGAATTACCCCGGTCTCTCCTATTTAATGCTATATCTTGAGTAAAAAAAAATTTGAATTGTCTTATGAACTCTTCCCGTGCGAAGAGTATTTGTCGTTATCAATTGTATGGAGTAGTGGGAATATTGAAAAGTTTCATTGCGTTTTTCTCGAAATCTATGACTTTTGAGTTATGTTATGACAGTCTTGTAGCAAACGGTCATATCTCTAAATTTTGACCACTTACGGCTAAAGCAAATACCATTTTAATGATTTGCTCTGGCACTAGAAAGTGTTCCACTGTAGTAACTATATTGCACACCATAATTCAAGCTCTAACAGACCATTTATTTGGTGAAAAACGCTGATATACATCGATGCCTCTAACAGACGATCACTGCTGCATCCCGGAACTTATTCGGATAGTATCACATTTCAAATTACAGATGGTATCTCACTCTCCGTATTAGGTTAGGTATTGCGTGGTATAGAGTTAAGCACAGTTGATGGCTCATTACGGAGGATTCCGTAATGAATCTTCCTATGGCTTTAATATTTGTAGATAATAGCTCGAGCAGACTAGTGACGAAAGGTGAGTCTAAGGTTTTTAATTTCCTCATAGCCAAAGATGCGCATTCACGCAGGAAGTGTAGTACTGTTTTCTATTTTTCCTCAGAGCCTAAACCGCGACAGAAGTCGTTGAATGGAAGCCCAAATCTTGCAGCGTCTTTTCCCATTACACAATAACAATAACAGTCTAGTATGTTTAATGGCCATTGTGGTCCAGATAAGTCAAGCCATTCTCCATATTAGTCCATCTCGTTTTGTAACCGAAGGTAATCCGAAGGTAATTACATTGCGAGATAGCGATAGCCTCTACTGCTTCATACATTTCTCGAAGCTGGAAAATAACTACTTCCATTCCTTCCTGTTGCTTTCTCCTATATATTATTTAAAGAAACCTTTTTTCACACTTAGTGCTTTTTGTCGGTCTAAACCCAATTATAAAATATATATATTTTAATTCGAGGTACATAGACAGAAGAAAAACACTCCTACCTTCTTCCACTCAAAATAATTTTGTTACTGTTGTGTCCTCCGCACTACTTAAAAATTGAAAAGAGAATTATTTCGGGCTGAATGAATTAGTTTCTTTCAACATGATTCTGCAGCGACAAAATTAATTTTTGTTGCACAACTCTTTGAAGAATAAAGAAACTACATATTGAGATTTTAATTTTAGTGGCACTGATGAATCACTTTAAACGACATATTTAAATAGGTTCATTATGCAACCAGATAGAACGCAATAAATAGCTAAATCTCTTCATGCCGCAATAAAGGAAGGCAAAGCTGATTTATTTGCATATTGACTCTATGTAGGCAAATCATGAATGTATGTATGCATGTGTGTGTGTTGGGCATGTATTTTGTTAAAGATTGTATACATTTGATGCATTCAACAACTTCAAGGTAGACGTGAATTTTATAATGAAATTATAATAAATTTAATTAAAAGCTTATTACCACTTTTACGCGTATCTAACTGCGATGATGACGACGACGATGTTGCTTGTTGTTCCACCTGAGCAAAAGCAGATTTCCGGAACGTTTTGCTGGAGCTTATAACAGCAGCAACTCTGCCTCTGCCTCTGCCCCTTCAAATTGTAATGGAGTAGGAAAAGTTTAGTAGTGGCGGTAGGGGAGTAGGGGATCCTTTTGTCAAATTAATGAGCTCATTAAAATTCGTTTAGCAATTACATTTTCACCAATTTCCATAACAGATTTACAGCAAACAATTTCACTCAACATAAAACTTAAGCGAAAAATATGCTGAATTTACATTATGAGCGCAACGTAGCGTTGAGCAGCGCAGCGTAGCGCATAAAAGTGGAGAGCTTAAATGGAAGAGTATAAACAGAAATTGAAGGTGGATGCAGTGAAACTGGTGGTGGTGTTTTTGGTATTGTTGATGTTGGAAGGTGTTAAATAGCAGTTATTAAGTCTTCGAAGGCAGACATTCTTACAGGTGTGTTGGCGGTCTCTTGCCCACCAGTCGTTGCCGCGTTGCTCTGTCTGACAGATTGCCTGCTCTCCTGCCGCCTAGCACATTGCAATAATAACAATAACAATAACAAAGTGCGTACTCAGTAAATTTATAGATTGTTATAAAACAGCGAAGTTGAAGCAAAGCAGAAGAGAAAATGGTAATACCAAAACCGAAAAAAAAAAACTCAGGAAACAGAATTGAAGGAAGCTGAAAACCTTTACAGTGTATGTAGAGTAAGCAAAAATCGTAAAAGGAAATCATGAGAAAAAATAAAAAACTTAATTTTTTTTCAAATTGCATTTCTTTCACTCGGCTGTAAAATACACTTTTACCTTCCCTACTCCCTCCAACTGCTAACTAGTACTCGCTTAAGCTTTCAAAGTGAACGTATCTGCTGCTCTGCTCTGTTGAGCTGTATCGAGTTGGAGATGTGCTCAATAGCGGGTAAAACAATAAAATAAAATAGCAATATAATAATTTATGGTACATCGTTAAACGCAAATAGCTTCTCTTCATAATGATACAATAACGAAATAAAAAAACAAAAACGCACACAGGAAAAAGTTTCTTAATTTTTCTTTTTCCTCTATTGTCATACTACCTTCGTTACCCCATTGCCAAAATTTTCTCCCCCCTTGGGTTTAGGTTTGGTTTTTTGGCCCTGTAGTCGTCATCATCGCTTTCATTTTGATGTCTTCTTTTGTAATAAAAATGTTATTATTACTTTATTTATTATGCTTTTTAGCGAATTTATGACTTTCACATACTTTGATTTCGCGTTTTGTTTCTCATTCATATAGTATTCATCTCCTCGCAAGCCTCGCATCTACTTTCTCCCCGCAAACTTAGCAAAGAGCTAATGAAACTTTAAGTAAATATAGATTAGGGAATTTTGAAAAATAAATCCAAGGATACAGAGACCTATAGAATAATTTTGAATGCTGGGGTTATAGTCACAATGAGTTGGTGGATATATATTTATTTATTAAAATGTATGAAAAAAACGTAGAAAGTTTCTCTAGATTAACAGATAATTTAATAGAAGAAGAGCTACAGAGATAGGACTTGGAAGCAAAAACATATCGTTCTGGTGATGATGTTTTCAAAGAAGGTGCTGGGGGTGTAAGACACTACGAAAGGTCGTAATAGTTGCAGGTGCGTCCATGTTTCATCCTTACGCTCCTACGTCTCACATACAACCTCCTTGTGGCGTCCCTGGATCTGACACCAGTCAGTGAGCTAACTACTTAATGTGTGCGGTGAGCTTCTCCGTGGCCTTTAATGAATGGTTGTGCGAGGGGCTTGGAACCCACCACGTTAAAATATCTCCCAGTGAAACATTGAGGTGGCCCAGACCGATCATTGATTGTAGTGCCAGCTAAGTAAGTAAGTAATATTTTCAAAGTACATACAACTTTTTGAAATCAAAGATTTTGCAATTAACCCTTAAAAACCTGAGCTCTCTTTTGGATTGAAAAACAAAAACATTTGAAGTGTAACTTGACTAGGAACAAGTTGTAATGATGTGTTCATTTTCCAGAGGTAGATTATTGGTTTGTCCCTGGAGAAATTCATTATATAAAATATATATTTTTTCATTAAAAAGTGTTCTGAATATCGTTTTCTACGACCGTTCACAATATAAATAAAAGATCATATTTAGCATCATTATTTGGTTATGGTTCAAATTCGTTATTTCATTGTCCTGATATATTGATATGCGCGAGCCTTGAACAGAAAATGTTGGCTATTGTGAAAATGGTTGTTGTTCATTAAATGGCAAATCTGGAGCGAAACACCCTGGTATCTCGTTTATGTGCGAAAATTATCGGATTCTATCCATGTTACAAGAATTTCCATAATCCGCCCAACACATGCGATCGCTCGCTTATTGAAGTGAGATACTATTGAATAAAAGAAATTGGTGTGTCCAATGCCATTACTTTGGGTGTAAAGAAATCGTTGACTCGAAATTTAACACAATTTGCATTTACCTGAAGATTATGTCGTAGAGCCTGTCTGTAGATCTCTGTCAATTGTTATGTTCGTGAAAGTACTCGAATGCTTAGACCATCGAACAGGATCACTTAAAACGACCGCTTCTGATATCGTCACCTATCTTCAGCTATCAGCTATCTTGCCTCAGCTATTGCCTCTACTCGGATCCGCAATTATCATAGGAAAAGCCACCGCTGGACCGCCAATTTGAAGTAAGCGGAAAACAGTAAATTTTTACAGGAGAAGATTTCTTCTACTTCTTTTGTATTTCTTTTGTTATAAAGGGTGTTTTTTTAAGAGTTTGGATTTTGAAAATGAAAAAAAAACACAGAAATTTTACAAAAGTGAATGGAATTTTTATTTGAATCGATAAATCAATTTCTGCCATTTACCTTTTAAATATAATTTAATTTAAATGTTGCCCGCGGCTACGCTTCAAGTGGTCCATTCTCATGGTCCAATTTTGGCACACTATTTCACAAATTTCGACAGGAATCTCGGAATCACACCAATGACGCATTCAATGTTGGTTTCCAAAGCAGTAGTCGTGTTTGGCTGGTCCCTATAGACAATAGACTTAACATAACCCCACAAAAAATAGTGTAACGGGGTCAAATCACACGATCTTGGTGGCCAATTGACTACACCAAAACGTGAGATTAACTGTTCACCAAGTTCGCCTCTCAACTGAAGCATGGTTTCGCGTGCAGATTGGAATGTGGCATGTGGCACCGTCCTGTTGGAACCACATGTCGGCCGAGTCACATTCTAGCATTTCCTCCTGCCCATAAACCGCACCAAAAAGTGAATTTTTCGATATGTATTGGTAGCTGCTGAATTGCCTCTGGCTGGTCTTCACTCAAAATATGGCAATTCTATTTATTCACGTATCCATGTAGCAAAAAATGAGCCTCGTCGCTAAATTGAAGTAGCTTGCGAAACACTTTTTTCACAGCGCATGAATTTTGATAATAAATTTCAATAATTTGCAAACATTGTCGAGGAGTACGTCTATTCATTATGAAATGGCAAACCTTTACTTTAGTTTTAATGGCACAACATCCCATGGAGGGCCTAGGCCGAGCTTTTCGCATCCACTCATGTTGAGCGTGTTATATTTGTACATGAATGGAAATGGCAAACCAAACTGAGCATAAATCAAGTGACAGCGGTCAAAAAGACCAACTCCGTAAAAAGTGTTGCCAGATTAAAAACAACACTTCTAAACAAAACACCCTTTACATATGAAAATTAAAAGTTCCCATTTGATTTTCTCTGAAATCGTATACAATGTACATTAGACTGCTCCATAAATTCCATAAAATATAAATACAAATAAATTTTCGATTTCACTTTCTTTATTACACTGTAATTTAACTCGAAAAATTTTATTACATCAGCTGTCTGTTGTTCTTCGATACGACTGCTTCGAACACAAAAAGATTGAATGGAATCTGTGCAATTCTAGTGCACCTCGTTGCGAGAAATTTTCTGTGGACAACATGCCGATATCACATGTTAGAAGTGTCCTTTAAGATGCCTTTAGACAGATGACAGGAAATACTTTAATATCTGCGTTTGAGCTTCAATTAGAACAATTCGAAGATAATCAATCATCCTCGAGACGACTACAATGAGATTTTTCCTTTGCAGCAATATTTATTGGGAGAAATATTGTAGACATTCTAGTTTAGAAGCTTAGAGCACTTCGTGCAGCTTACTCGTTGGCAAAGGCAAAGGCAGTTTATTCTATGAAATAGAATTATTGCTAAAAGTAAGCTAAATTGCGTTTCGCCCGACAGCTCATAATCTCCAAGAACGTCAACGATTCAACCGATTTGTTATCCGCATTTACATTCCGTTTACAAGCATATATGAAAAGACGTACCAATAAATTATATGATATGTTAAACAAAAGACTTTAAAATTATGGGATAAAAATTTAAAACTCTTGGTTCAGTTTTTTGTGTTGCAACCCTCAGCTAATAGCACTTGTTCTTTTCACTGAATACCTTAAACTTACTCACTTAACTGGCACTACAACCGATGATCGGTCATGGCCGCCTCTACAAAGCTTCGCCAGTCGCCGCTGCTATGCGCGCGCTGGCGCCAGTTGATAAGGCCAAGTGCAGTCAGGTTGAAATTGCCCTGCACCTGGTCTTTCCAACGGAGTTTAGGACGTCCTCTTACGTATTCCTGCTCCGTGGTTCGAATAAAACACCCTTCTAGCCGGAGCACTTTCTTCCATTCGCTCAATATGAATACATATCTCCTGAAATGTAAAGGATTCTAGCTTGATTTGTTTTTAGGTAACATTCGATATAGTAAAATGCAATTCCGATAACATTTGTGGGGGGAAAAAAATCATTGAAATTCACTTATGAAATTTAGCTAGTCAATAACGGGGAAAAAGTCATCAAATGCTGCAGCAACTGTGAGTAACCGAAAGTAAAAACAAATATGCTGATGTGTATCGTGAATATAGAATCACATGCATATATCCTTTTTTTTTTTGTTTTTTGTTTTTTGCAATATAAATTTACAAATGGCAGCAGAATATTTCACAGATGCTGTCTGTATGATTTAATTTTAATTTTTCGTTACACTTTCTGTATGAAAAGCCATTCCCACAGACTATTTCCACAGGTGAAGATGTTGCACAACAGCAGCGACACCAACCAGCCATAAGAAAAAAAAAAACCAACAACATTTAAAATTAAATAAACGAAACGTAACAGATACGAGAAATATAGTATTTGTACACACACACGCACACACACACACACACACACACACACACACACATTAATAAATGTACAAACCAACAGGCAAATGGATAGGAGTACTTACATACATATGTATGTATATGCATGGACGAATTGGCAGCACTGTTTTAGCAATGAAAATTGTCCAGAAGAGCAAAGTGCAAAAATGTCAAAATGAAAACAAAAACAAAAACAAAAACAGAAACAAAAACAGAAAACGAAAACTCTCTGCAATCTGATTCCTACTTCCTTTTTTTTATTTTACTGCATTTTTATTGAAGAATTTGTTTGCTGTTGTTGGTGAAAAATACAAATGTATGCTGCTTGTGCACGTGAGTGTGTTTCTGCTGCTGCAGTTCATCACGTGACTTTCACATGTGTCACTGCGACATATGCTACCGTCGTCATCATCGTTGTTGCTGTGTTGCCGTTTGGCAGGAGGGAGCAAAGTATTATTGGCAGTATAAGGAAGTTGCCTGATGTATCTGATGAGCATACATATAAAGCATACATGGAAGTGGGTGTGTGTGTGTGTGTGTGTGTGTTTGTGAGTGCGTATGTTTTATGCGAGAAATTATATACCAATATTATGCATCTCCAACGAGCAAGTAAATAATTGGATTTCATTTCAATTTTCTCAATCAATGACACAAAATGGAATATCAATAGTGAAGAATATAAAATTGCTGCTCTATCCTCTTATCGGTGGCATCTCGTAAAATTAAAGAATCCACAATTTAACCATTAATTTATCTATCTATGAAATAATCATATTTTGCTCTTCTGTAATATGTAATTATGTATTCCAACAACGACTAGCATAAAATCATAAGCAATTCAAATATGTTGCAAAATACCTTCATCATTACAATCACATTTATGTACATCAAACCAAAATATTCATCCTCATACATACAAAATATGTGTGTTACATAAGCATAAATACACCCAGTAGGATTTATTTTCTTCGACGATGATTCTTGATGTATCAGTAATGCTAGCTTAAGATTTCTAATTACTTTTGTTTGCATAACATTGTTGTACGAATTGAATTACATTTTAGAGTATTGCATACCTTTGGGCACAAAAAAATCACAAACCCATCTACTTATATTTCGTAGACTTAAACCATCGAAGTAATTATTTTATATCTTCATTATATGGCTTGACAAACAGAAACCATTAACTATTAATTATGGAAATTTGAACTCTGAGCGATTACTGAAATTGATATCTTCTTCGTTGGTTGCTCGGGTGTCTGTCATTATCTTGCCATTGCCTGTCAAGTGGTGTGCTTGTACATCTTCTTATAATTTTCATTCCCATCACACCAACAGGGGAATTGAACTCCCATATCCCATAAGTGAAATTCTGATGTCCTACCCACTAAGCTATCGATGTCGTCTGCTGATGGGATGTAGCCCTTAATATCAGAATTACTTATACTATATACATAGTATTACATCGTTCATACACTTAATAAGCCTTTGATTTACCACCTCATGTTTTCGGACAATGTAAACAATCAGCATTGTGATTCGACATACCAAAAACTTTAATCCTGCAGAGCCACATGATTTCCGGCCCATAAGTATACTACCCGCTTTGCATAAAGTGGTTGAGAAACTAAAGGTAACTCAAATTGCCGAATATCTGAATGACGAAATGCTACTTATTTAACCCCCTTCAGTCTGTGTTTAGACCAGTACATAGTTGCTCCACTACAATGATGAAGACTGAAACACAATGGACGAGTTAACGATAACATTACTTCAATTTTATTCTTCATAATTTCCACCCTTTTCTTTCATACCGATATAAAACAATAACAATACGCGATACACAAAATTAATTTTCGTTATGTTTATTCCATTTTTATTTCTTATGCGGTTTTGATGAGGAAAGCTGAATTTTATTTTTATCATCATCACTACTTTTTTCTCTTATTAAGTATAATTCTAGATTGTCATAGTTTTTATCTCACAAAAAACCTTATATTACTTAAGAAGGTCCAAATACGGAAAGTTTTTAAAATTGGAATCATCGAATCTATGTAACAAAAAAGAAAGGGTTACAATGCTTACGCGGATGATATGCAGTTATATCTCTCCCGTCCCATCGGCATGATTGAAGATTTGTGTCACAGAGGAAGATGATTTAGTTGCTAAGTATGTTTGATTAGATCAAGAACAATGCTATTTGTATTACAGAATGTCACTAAATCGTTTTTGCTTCATACATATCAACAATTCGCTGACTTGCATACACCATAACAATAATGTTGTGTCAAAAGTTTACATTGCGTTGAGAAATTTGCTTACCATATGCCGATTTATTTATTTATTTTATACCAGATATGTTTTTGGACTAAACAAATTTAGCCATATGTCGTTCTGAAGAAGAGATATGTGTACTCCTTGAAATCAAGAAACTCTTTCTTGTTCAAACTTGTATTGAATAGGAATCTTAATTTACCCCAAGCAAAACTGTATTCTGCAGATTCCAGCAGAACCAAGCAACTTATTATACCAGGGTATATTGATTTTGACCGAGTAACGGTTGTGTGCAATGCCCACAACCTGGAAATGAAAATATATTTGTGGTCGCTGTGGTGTAGCTGTTAGTCCGTTGGCCTGCTACGCAGAGTGTGCGAGGTTCAAATCTCGCCACAATAATGCACACAACATGAATGGATAGCGAAAAGCTCTGCCTAGGCCCTCCACGGGCTGTTGTGTCATTTATAATAAAGATCAGCATCTGTCTGTGTTGATGATAACTCAAGTAAAACTTACTTAAGCAATGTCCACCAAACTTGGTACAGATATTTTTTATTATCAGAAAGAGATTAAGTTCGAAAATGGCCAAAATCGGTCAAAAGGACGTGGTACTTCCCATAAAAACGAAATTTTCAAAAGGATGGTATTCAAGCAAATGCTAAAAATTGTCAACATTGGTCAAAAGTCAAGCCTATGCAAGGGAAATATTCAAAGAGAAATATCAAAGGAAATAGTGAACCAAATATGGCAGACACAGTTCAAATATTTTAAAAAATATCTAATACGAAAATTACAATCATTTGGTAATAACACTGCCGCTTATAGTGAGTCACCGTTGAATGCAAAGAAGTTTTTGTTTTGTATGTCAAAGGGTGTATACTATAGGTTATATAAAGTTCGACTGCGCCCAAACTTTGCTTTCGGGATATTTATTTTTGATGTTGACAATTTTTGGTTTCCTTTTTTTTTTTTTAAATTGTTGAGTTATAAAAAAGTTAAAAATTTGTAAGCAAAAGCAAAATAAATGATTGCTAGCTTTAGCATTCCAATGAAAACTTCTCTTTCTAAACATTTTGCCTTGGCGCCATTTGCCGCTGGGTGCATACACTCACACCTTTCCCACATTACAAACGGAATTTTATGCAAAGAGCAACAATTGTCGCTTCAATGGAACTTGCATACATATATTTTTTTTTTTGAGTCTTTTTGTTCTTTTGTTTTTGTCGCACCCATGTTGCGTATTCGGTATGTTTCATAATAAAATACAATTTCTGTGCACCACCGTTTACCTTTGTGGATGATTTGTATAGATGTACTACTGTGGGCAAAAAGTAGTAAGACTTTGTTCATAATTTCATATTTTTTTATTCATTCTTCCAAATCTATTTCGTCCCCTTCAAAGTAATCCCCCCCGGCCCCAATACACTTGTGCCAACGTTTTTTCCAATTCTCGAAACAGTTGTTAAAGTCAATTTCCGGAATAGCCTTCAATGCGCTTAGCGATTCATGTTTAATGTCTTCAATTGACTCAAAACGGTGTCCACGAAGCGGTTTTTTGAGTTTAGAAAATAGCCAAAAGTCACACGGTGCTAAGTCAGGCGAATAGGGTGGTAGGGTGGTTGCGGAACGATATCAGTCGAATTTTTTGGCAAAATGGTCTCGTAAAACCAATGCAGTGATTTTGGAACCAATCGTGCATTCACTCTTCTTAGGCCCAAATGATGTATTAAAATGGTTTTCATTGATCCTTCCGATATTCCAACGATGCCAGTAAGGTCTCTGACTGTTAATCGTCGATTCTCGAGCACCAATTCCTTGATTTTATTGACGTGTTGATCATCAGTTGATGTTGATGGCCGTCCTGGACGTGGTTCGTCGTCAACGCGTTCTCGACCATCTTTGAACAATTTGTACCAATCAAAAACACTTGCTCGCGACATACAATTATCACCGAAGGCCTTTTGTAACATTCTGAACGTTTCGGCACCAGAAATTTGATTCCGCACACAAAATTTAATGGAACTTCTTTGTTGAATAATTTCACTCATTGTGAAAATCGCCGAATGCACTTGTTTTACTTCAGAAAGACAAGCGTATACTAAACACTAATGATTATTTTGATGTGACATTTGGCACAGATGTCACCGACAGTCATACCAACCTTAAAAAATAATATTTTGATGAATGGGTTTCCGCGCGAAATTTTAATTAAAAAGTCTTAATACTTTTTGCCCACAGTAGTATAGATGTGTGTGGTTGTTGTTGTTGTTGTTTTTAACGAATTCGCACTTGAGTAAATATTTTTAAACTTGTTCGCACTGTGGTACAAAATTTATAAGCGTTCGAAAAAAGAAGTAATACTTTTACATATTTAATTATTTTTTGCAAATTCTTTAAAGCGAAAATTTGCTGGAAAAATATATAATATATAATATTTCGTGGGAAAGATTTCATTTTGCTTTTAATACACATAATATGTATAGAGAATTTTTGCATTATGATTATTCACTGAGTTGTTGTTGCTGCAAGTGTTTTTATTATTATCATTTATTTATATGTATTTAAATTATATTTAGTGCAGCATACAAAGCTGGGCTGACAATGTTTACGCACTCGTCTGCTCACACATGCATACACATACACACACACACACACACACACATGCAACATTTACTTCTTCTTCTTTCAGCACACGGTGTAAATTTTTGCTATTTTTTGGTTTTTCATTTTCACCATATTATTTGCAATTTGTATGTTTATGATTTTTATGATTTTCCATTCATTCATTAATTTTTCCTTCTTGTGCGAAGTGTTGCCACGTTTCCCCCCGAGCCTCCCCCCCCCCCCCCATTCTTTTCATTTTCGCTAGCGAATACATTGTGAAAATTATTGCGTGTACGTGTGCATCAATGCAAATTCTTTTGCAAACGTTGCGCACTCGTTTGCTTTGCATTTTCAAAAGTTCATGTGTTGATGGTGCGCGTCGGGCGATTGGCAATGGGCAATGGGCGTGGTGGGCAGGCAGGCACAACCAAATTTACCGAAACAAACAAAAAGTTTATGTAAGCAATAATGAAAAACTCTGTTATCAATTCTTGTTTTTACTTCGATCTTTTTTCGTTCATTTCTGTTTTCACTATTTTGCTGTTGCTCACAATGTTTATTGAAGCGTATGTGCAATTTGTTTAAATAGACTTTTCCAGCTACTTTGTGTTTTATTAAAAATATAAAAATGCTAATAGCAAACAGAGCGAACTGTGATGCGGTTATGGAAATTCATTTAAAATAAATAAAAACTCTTCTTTCTGCTATTATAATTTCACTTATTTTTGTTTAATTTGTGTTTAATAAAAACGTAAAATTTAGCTTTTAATAAATTTTTGTTATTTTTTCGCATTTAATTGTGCTGATTTCAATGGAATTCAATGCGTGTTAATTCGAATGGATCGACATACAAGGGACTTTTGTAACTCGTAGTTCAATTCATGCAATTTAGCCGCGACTATTCCGTATCCGCTTGTTGTCCACCGTAAGCAATCGCGGCACCCATCGGGCCGACATCTTTCTCATGGTAAACATATCATGTAAAATATTAATTACCGTTCCGTACGACACTCCTACGACCTCTGCTACTTCCCGCACTTTCGTTCGGCGATCAGCGAGAATCATGTCGCAGACCTTTTCAACGATTTCCTCGGTAACCATGACTGCCGGGCGGCTTGGGCGCTGCTCATCAAACAACAGATGTACGACCACGTTTAAATTCGTTGAACCAATATCTTACGGTTGTCATAGATGGTGAAGGCTCCCCATAGACAGCATCCAACTTCGGTTTTAATTCTTTGCATGTTTTTCCATCCAAAAATAAAAAGCGAATTACGGATCGATATTGTTCTTTTTCCATTTTCTTGCGAAACACCAAACACGTGTGATACTAATGGCTGCCAAATAAAAACTAACCTATGAATCAGTTTGAAATTTAATGTGGTGTCGTGTGACAAATGGCAATATACGACGGTAATGCCAACTTCCCTCAGCAATGCCACCTGTCTTCACACACGGGAACTTCTTGAACTACCCTCGTAACAAACCTAACAATAGCCATATTAATATTTCCTAAAACAGCAACAGGTCACAATAGGCCAACGAGCTGAATTACGAACTAATTTATTTCATATTTAGCTATTCAATATACACAAAAGTATGTTAATGATTTTGGGCGACCAGTTCATGTAGTTTGATACGCTGCAATCTTTTTCGCAGACTGCTTACATTTTGCAGTCGGGAGGCTTCTTCGTTAGAGTGTTGGCGAACTTCCGCCAATTTGGTGATTTGCATTATTACGGTTGGCACATTAAGATCGCGGTGAAGATCTGTGTTTCTTATGTACCATGGAGCATTAACAATGTTGCGTAGCAGTTTGTTTTGGAAGCGCTGGATTATATCGACGTTGGTTCTTTTAGCACAGCCCCATAGCTGCGCTCCATAAGTCCAGATAGGTTTCAGCATTTGGCTGTATATAAGTAGTTTGCCGTGGGTGGAAAGGAATGCTTTTCTGCCCATAAGCCATTGTAGGTTGCTTAGTATAATGTCAAGTAGCTCTCTTTTGATTTTAATATGCTCCTTCCAATGTAGTTTTGCGTCAAGTGTCTTACCTAGATACTTTGCGGTGTTTGACTATGGAACTCGATTTCCAAAGATTTCAACTGGATAATAAGTTATTTTTTTATTTGTAAAGTTTATATGAATAGATTTGGTGTTGTTTAAAGATATTTTCCACTTAGATGTCCAGATTGCCAATTCGTTGACAGCGTTCTGAAGTATTTCAGTGGATTCCATTACAGTGTCTGCAACTGAAAGAATAGCCGTGTCGTCGGTAAACCTGGCGATGACAGAATTAGCAGGCATGGGAATATCGTATGTGTACAACAGATACAGCATCGGTCCCAATATGCTGCCTTGTGGGACGGCAGCATTGATAGGCTTTAGCTGGGAGTAGTGATTTTCCATCTTTACACGGAAGAAGCGCTCAGTAAGGTATGATTCGAGGATGTCACAAAATTGATCTGGGAAAAAGCTTTTTAATTTCTTTATTAGACCTTCATGTCAAACATTATCGAAGGCCTGTGCTACGTCTAGAAACACCGCGGAGCAAACTTTTTTGTCTTCTAGACTTTTTTCTATCACTTCAGTGATTCTGTGTTTCTGTTCTAAGGTTGAATGCTTTACTCTGAACCCAAACTAATGGGATGGGATAAGTTTTAATCTTTCAATAATTGGCTTATCCGCGTTTAAAACCCTCATAATGGCATACATTTTTATGAATATTATTATTATATTTTTTTTTTTTTTTTTATATTTTTTTTGTAACGTTTCGGAGCTCTTTCAGAAATATATTGAAATTCAAATTCAAGGCGAAAACAAAACTGAAACACAAAATTTCGACAAAATCGGTCGGTCCCATAGAAAGCGCTGTACAAGGGGCGCTCATTATTCAACTCTCTCGGACTTTACTTATCTTTACTTCGAAGTCCCCTTAGGAATAATTCTAAGTCCATCATAAAGGACAAAAGGGTTTTCCTGGTCCACCAATAGCTGGCGCACAAGGAAATCCTTCATTGATTTTACCAAAATTTACCCTGGAGACTTTCCTAGCGCGTTAGATATTTGGGAAAGTGGGTTAAATATTAGGGACCAAAAATCATTAAAAATTTTTTTTTTCTATTGATACATTCAACACACAGGGTGTACCTCTATGAATGCAGAGCATTGTGTTAAATGAAAGGAAGAAGGAGGGAGAATGAAAGAGGGAATGCAATCACACAGGACACCGATAAAGAGATAGGCAGCAGTTGTGGCAAGTGATATGCCTTTACCACAATAACTTCAGTTTATCAGTGTCGACTATGACCGCATTTAGCGCCAAAGGCCAAGCTTTTCGCATCCACTCATGTTGTGCGTGTTATATTTTCACATTATTTTAATGACAAGGTTAAGGAATACATAAACACTTTTTTACTATTTTGACTCTGGGATCATTAAGTTTAATTGTTACCCTTATAGTATCTATTTATTTACACATATTTTTCTCAAAAAAATATTTCCGAATACTTATATGCCACTTTAAATAAACATATACCACATGTGTACATTTATTTTTCCTACTTTACCCCAAAAATCAATAATGTCTGGTGTAAATCGATATAAATTTAAAGTTTTCGGATTCTTAATCAGCATATTATCAGAATCTATGGAAAATGGTTATGACCCGTGCCGGGCAACATATTTTCTCTATGCATATACGTATGTGCTAGGAAACGCTTACTTGCCTTGTACTGGAATCTGCGGTCTGGAGTAAAATTTAGTATAATCAAAGTAAGTTAAACTGTACTTGTGCAAAATTTTGCCGAAATGTAGGCCGAAGATTTCGTCGAAGCCACAGATTATGATAAATTTTACTGCAGTTTGCCAATAAAAACACTTTATTTAGAATTATTTATGCTTATTAATTATAAGTTAAAATTTGATGGGGGGACATAACTTTATAACATATTTGGGAAATATTAATTTTACACAATATTATTTGAATTATTTATTTACTGCTATTTTTTAAGCAAACACATGTTTTACTGAAAGAAGGAAATGAAATTAAATTTTTGACTTTTGTTATAATTTTTATAAATTTCGGCTTCGGTTTTGTCTAAAGATTAAAACAAAAACCGAGTTTCATCTTCGGATACTAGTACCTTTTACCGGAGGGCCAATCCCAGTGAAATTTGTGTACTAATGATTTTATAACCCATTACCAATTGCCCTTCATTTTAATGTTAAATTTCTTGTTAAAGTGCGTAAAATCGGGGAAAGTCGAATTTTCCTTATACTGGATCACGTTCTAAGCACAGATCGATTTTGTTGAAATTTTGTGTTTTTTGTTTCTTAAGTGTCAAGGAAATAATTTTGTGCTTTCATTTTGAATTTAAAATTATTTATCACTGGGCTCTGGAGCAAAAGTAAGTAACAACTTTGTAAAACGAAAATTACGTGGGGGAAGGGAGTATGTTCAGCGGCGGATTTACCTGTAGGCAGATTGGGCATTTGCCTAGGGCCTCCGATTTACCAAGTCCTCCAAAATTAAAAAAAAAAATTATAAAAAAAATTAAATAGTCGTAGAATTTGAGATTTTGGAGAGTTTAAAACCTCCAATTCAAATTTAATACTATTAACTGAACTATATTTATTTGCGATTGTAGTAGACCGTTACAAAATAAGGTATATGTTACACAAAACACAAGATATAAATATAAAAATTTGAACATTTTCAAAAGCAAATAGGAAAAGTAAAGAACCAAGCATAAGCAAGCTTTGCGTTTCTATATTTCATTTGAAATATGCAATTTCATTAATTTCATTCATTTGAGGGGCTCATCTAAACTCGCAACTACCTCGAAAACCTCGAAATTTACGCGCGCGTATACTATCTATCAAAATTTGTATGGGCAAGGGTTTACACAGTTTTCGAGCCCTCGAAAATATACGCGTGAGTAAGGGCTGCCTTTGGCTCAAATCAGTACATACTAAAATACGCTGAAGTAGATTCAAATTTTATTTAGTTTTCGATTTTCATTAAAATTTTTAAGAAAATAACGCGTTTCAAATGAGAGGTGCTTTTATTTCTTTTGGACGCGTCAATTTTGCGTGCTTTTGTTAAAATTAAATTTTTTGAAGAATGAATTACAACAAAACAGCAGAAAAAGTATATTAAAGTAAATATAGCAATGCAACAACAATAAAAAAATAACAAGAAAAACACCAAAAAAATGTGTTAAGTTCCCGAAAAATCGCGTCTTATAAGGTTCCAAAACATATTACGTCCAAGGCTGGAAGAACGTTGACTAGGAAGTAGTTTGATCTTGGAACGGAGTAATGTTGAAAAGGAGCTGCATAAAGGAAGCCGGTCACATACTTGGTTGAATTGATTAATTCCTCAAGAATTTCGACCTCTTCTTCCAACTGATTTCCTCCTGACGGAATGAGAAAAGTTAACTTTCGAAATCTTTAATATACACCCAAATGGTTACCATTACTTGTTCCAAATAATTCCAGCATTAGCATATTATTTACTGCTGTATCTTCGAGGTGCCTTAACAATGTGGCATTTTCGATTTTATTAAGTTTTGTGCTTGTTTTGAGTTAATTTGTTTAGTTTTCATTTGTTTACTTTTGACTGCCGAAGTCTGAGATGCCACCCTAGCCGCGGCAGCTATTTTCTCGATATTTACGTTATTTTCACCTTAGCGCTCATCTAAAGTTTACGCGTTGTGTAAGTTTTCGAGTTTTCGAGTTTAGATGAGCACCCTTATTGTTTGTTTGAATTTTGTTGAGTTGCGAACAATTATTTGTGTTTATTGAGTTATTCTATTAGCATAATTTAAATTTTGATTTGAGATTGATATTTTCAGAACAACCACCAGTTTTTTTTAAAACTACCAAAACCAACGTGTTGCTTTCATCATTTAATAATTCTTAATTCACTCAACAATTATACCACTTTATTTTTAAAAAAAATTATTGAAAAATATACTTTAAAATGAAATGAACTTTCTAGTCTGGCACACAAGAACGACTACGAAATAAAATTCAAATGAGGGAAAATGAAAAGCAAAGAAACTCCCTTGCAAAATTTATGTCTTGGGATGGAAATGTTCCATCTACCAGTACTGCGGTGACAGATAAAAATGTTTCAGTGTCAGTAATAGCTGATAACGATGTTAATCTTTCAAATAGGAGAATTTGTGTCGAAGAAGGTGCAAGTAACAATTGCGTTGCCATTACCCATGACATAGAGATTGAAATTGAGAGTGAAGTTATAAAATGTACAAATACTTGTCCTAACTTTACTGAGATTGGTTTATGGCCAAAAATAATTAGTAATGATTTGATTGAACATTGTATTTGTACAAAACCGAAAAATGTGGGAGATTTAGAATCTTCTAAAAAATTTTATAAAGAATATAATGATCAACAAATATACCGAAAATTAAATTATGTACATTTTTATATGACTAAAATAAACGGATCCGAAGAGCGTAGAGAATGGTTGATTTATTCTGAAACAACGAAATCTGTTTATTGCTTTGTTTGTAAACTATTTAGTAAAAAATCGAATGTTTTAGTTTCAGGATATTCCGATTGGAGTGGTCGCTGTGGCGTAGGGGTAGTACGTTGGACTGATATGCAGAGTATCCGGCACAGGCAAAATCAAAAAGTAGAAAAATTAATTTTTCTACACAGCACCACCTCTTGACAGGCAATGGCAAACCTACAAGAGTAAAAATTGATATGAAAAGCTTTTCACTTCGCCGTTCGGAGTCGGCATTAAACTGTACGCCCCTTCCATTCATGTACAAATATAACACGCACAACATGAGTGCATGCGAAAAGCTCGGCCTAGGCCCTCCATGAGCTGTTGTGCCATTAGAAGTAAAGTACAGTCATGTTCCGATTGAATAAATATTGCAGATGTTTTGAAAAGACATGATGAGCCAAAAGAACATAAAAGTTGTATGTGTGCTTATGTTCGTCGTGTTAAAATAAGTGGTCGCGTCGATTCCAAACTTTAAGAAATAATAGAAAAAGAGGCAATTAATTGGCGTGGGGTAATAAAACGAGTCGTTGCTACAGTTAGATTTTTGGGCTTAGGGTTTAGAGGACATGCTAATTCTTCCAAAGGCAATTTTCACAGCTGTATTGAATATTTGGCTGAATTTGATGACTTTTTAAAGGTTAACTTAGAAAAATACAGTAATTGCGGTATTGGACATGTTAATTATTTATCTAAAACCCCTTGTGATATATAGAACTTATGGGCAAAAGTGTACAAAACTCTATTGTTGATGAAATAAAACGAGCTAACTATTTTGCTTTTATAGTTGATTCCACGCCTGATGCTAGCCATACTGACCAATTAACTATTATTATCTGGTATGTAGATTTAGATCAAAAAATTCAAGAAAGGTTAATATGTTTTATTCCGATCGAACATCATGATGCAACATATTTACAAACAACTATTTTGTCCAGCTTGTCCGGATTAGGGTTGAACATAATAATAATTACCGGAGACAAACGTATGACAATGCTTCGAACATGTCACGCATTTATAACAGCCTCCAAGCTAAAATTAAAAGTTACTGCAAAAATGCTGTTTTTGTGCCTTGCGCAGGGCATTCCTTAAATTTAGTTGGAAATACAGCTGCAGAATGTTCTTCTAAAGCTTTTAGATTCTTTGATTTTATTCAAAATTTATTCGTCTGTTTTTCCTCTTCGACAAAGAGATGGGATCAGCTAATGAAACCTGATCAAAAATTAAGCCGCCATACTTTAAAACGTATATGTGACACTCGATGGTGATCCAGAGCTGAAGCTTATTAACTGTACGAAAGAATTTTTCTTTCATAAGAACCGTTCTTGGTGAAATTTATTCTAACCCATCTGAAAAGCCCATAACAAAAATTCAGGCGAAAAAATTATAAAAATTTTTGAGATTTAGAGACGGCACTGTTATTTATTTTCTGGAATACACTATTGCAAAGAATTAATGCCACCAATAAATCCTTACAAAACAAAGAATGTAAAATACAAAAAGGAACTAATTTACTGAAATCTTTATCAGCATTCATACTCAGTATTCGAACTGAAAATGTATATTTTCAGGAAATGGAGAAAGAAGCAATCGAATTAGCTGGTAGTACAGAATACTCAACGGCAAAAAATCGAAACAGGAAAAGAAAAATACGATTCAATGAAACTTCAGATAATGACATAATTTTGCGTGGGAAAGAACTATTCAAAGTTGAAACATTTTACTTAATTTGTGATACTTTACACTCTGAAATAAAATGAAGGTCTGTAGTTTAGGACGAGGTATTACAAAACTTTTTAATATTTGTTGATTTTGATTTGCCTGAAGAAAAATTTGTTCAATGTGTATCAAATTTAGTTGAAAATTATAAGGATATATAAATCAATTAGTATTCAAAGATGGGGTTGAGCAGTTCCTTCATTTTGGAAAACTAGAATAAATATTAACACTGCCTTCAATTCTGGAAGGTTTAACATCAACATTTCCAAACGTTAAAATATTCCTAAAAATATTTTTAACAATCTCAATTGCAAATGCCTCTGGTTAGAGATCATTTAGCATTCTTAAGCGGGTCAAAAACTACCTAAGAACGTCACTTGGCCAAATAAAATTAAATCACTTAGCCATCATGGCCATTGAAAGCGACTTAGTAAAAAAAATCAATTATGACTCCTTAATTGATAGTTTTGTAAGAAATAAATCACGAAAGAAAATAATATAAATGGTCTATAATTTCTAACATAATATTTGTCAATCATAAATGTTGTTTCTTTCGTCAAAATTTAGAAAATTGAGCCACAAGTACAAGAGGGCCACAAAAATTGATTTTTGCCTAGGGCCTCAACATGTTAAAATCCGCCTCTGGGTATGTTCTCTTTAAAAATTTAAGAATTTCAAACATCTTGTATTTAAGATCTCTTCTCTAAAGTCATGTCATGATGAGGACTACCAAATCGATCCATTCTAGTGGATCTACATACATGCATAATGTACATAAAACGAAGCAAATACTTATATACATTTTTGAATGAGCTTCTATTGGTCAATATAGACAAGGGATACCCTGTACTTACTTCTCTAGCTTCCTGATTTGTATTCTATCGACATCCGATTAAATTCCACCCCACACATCCAAAAAACTAGATAAAGTGCAATTAAAGAGATTTGCGGTCTGCATGACAATAATTATTAATATTCGTCGGTCCCAATGAACAACTACGTCTCTCAGTGAAATTTAACAATTCCATCTGAAATCTCGAGAAAATAGCAACAAAAATAAAAGTCAAAACTCAAGGAGGTGACGCGGAAATAATTTTTCTGATATATTTCTCATCCTTTTTGGAAATACTCTATCTACAACAAAATGCGGGATGTAGAGTGCTTAAAAAGTGAAGCAAGAAACAAAGGTTTTTTTTTTCTGTTGTCAATTTTTGGTAAATTTGCAACATTTTTGGCTTTCACAAAAAATGTTAGACACACACATACACACACAATTTATTGTTGGTGTATTGCCACATTCAATCCTCGCGTCCAGTGCATTCCGTGACTTTTGTAATCAATGCATTGCAATGCAACTCTGTTCTCACACACATACGAAATATGTGAATAAAAAGCAAAACAAAAACAAAAAACGCTTTTCCATATTTAAAACGTTTCACAATTTTTTACGTTCCTGCTCGTCTGTTTGCTGCAATCCCCTCTCTCTGAATTTATGTTATTCCACTGTTGAAAACATCGTCATCAGCTATTATAAAAAATCAAAAAGGATATTGCTGCACTGGCAGTAGCAATAAAGTTCAAAAAGGTTTCCGAGCACTTTTTTAATTGCATAACATGGGAATTTCAATACAATTTGAGTTGAAAACTTTTTCATAAATGCTTTATTTGATTATGAATAGTACATGTATATTCACTGTATATATTTTACATGCATATGTAATTGAACTGTGGACAGGCAACACCAACTTTAAGTTTTAAAAACAATAAATTTAATTGTAAAAAATCTGCGAACACGTGGGGGCAATAAGATTCAGATTAAATCAATCAGTAAACATGAACAAATAAAATCTTTGTCGTTTACTTTTCAAATAAAATCTTTGTCGTTTACTTTTCTTTTTAGATACTTATTAGCAACAGAGTGTTAGGAAATCAGTGTTCACTTGTTGCTAACTGGGTTCTAGTACTTACTTAGAACCTTTAGCACTTCTATTCAATCATAAGTTTTCTCTTCCAATATTATAAAAAGAGGAATTCCAAGAGGGCGATTTAAATCTATTTGCGCATAATTCTTTCGGACTTGTATTCACGAAGCATTTTCTTATGCACCAATTGCCAATTCGCTTTCGTCCTGCCACAAATAGTATTCTGCAACTAAACACTTTCACATAAATGTTACCCTATTTCTAAATAATGTTTCATTTGAGCTCAACTAAGCACACACAGATTCTTCTATACCTTTCATTCATTTTGGCTTAATAAATTATTATATAACTTCTTAGTTCACTTCAATGTCTTTTCTAATTAGTAGCAGGTTTTATACTGTGAAATTTCGACTATGCTGTCATTGTCATTGTTGTTGTTTTTGTTGCTGATGCTGATGCTGATATTGATGCTGTTGTTGTTGCTGTTGTTGTTGTTGTTGTTGTTGTTGTCGTTGTTGTTGTTGTTGTTGTTGTTGTTGTTGTTGTTGTTGTTGTTGTTGTTGTTGTTGTTGTTGTTGTTGTTGCTGGAGCCACCATTAAGGATTTCATTTTCACATTTTCAGAGCAATCCTAATAATTATTATTTTCGTGATTCAAAATTTAGCAAAATGAAAAATGATAGTACGCACTCACACACACGCACACACAAAAGGACGCAATTGAAATACACATACATAATGATTAGAGCGTCTATGTACTACTACTACTTTTACTACTACCACCACCACTATTAGCTGCTCCTATAATTTTAGGGTAGCACGATTCAACTACGACAATTTCGACTACCACGTTTCTTTAAATACATTTCTTGTTTCGTCATTCTGCAGCGTAATGAAGACAAAGTACGCAAGCTAAGGCAACAAAAATGTCACTTAATCCCTGAGAAGGAAATTCTTATGTATAAAATTATGAAGCCAAATGTTACTGCTACTGCTATTGCCATTGTTAATGCCAATGCTGCTGCTGCTGATGGTGGTAATGGTGTCGCTGCGCCTGCCTTCCTTGCCTGCCAAAGGAGTTTCACATTAAAATATTCAACAAGCGCACGAAAACAAGAACAAGAGCAAAAGCAAGAAAAACATGAGCAACATTTGTTTAAATTAAAATTAAAAATGGCACAAATAGCACAAATAGCACTTTCTTTCTTTCTCTCTCTCTCTCTCTCTCTCCGTCTTCCGCCCTGTCTGTCTCCTTGGCACTCAGGTTCAGTTCGCATGCCAGCCACATAGTTGAGGAGTTGAGTTGCCTGAGTGACTGCTTGCCTGTGCACTAGGCACTTACTCGCACCCACTCTTTCTCGCTCTATTCTTCTACTTCCGTTACTGAGTATATAAACAAATCTTTTCTTCTTCAACACCACCTTTTGATCCTTTTGCCATGTACACACACACATACATACCAACATATGTATGTATGTATTGACGCATAGGCTTGTGAATGCCATCATCATACAGAATTCATTTGTATTCGAGCGTTGTCCTGTTGAACATTCTTAATTAGGTTAAATCCACTCAAGCCCTATGGAAGATTCATTCTTCCATTTCCCTGACTAACCACCCACTATCGCACCTCCGCCAATCTCCTAACAGCAAAAAAAAAAACACCACAGTGTTGCTTGATATTGCTTCAGTTTCAGCTTCTGATTGCAATGGTCACGTGTGTATGTGTGCAGTGTGTAAATGTATATGTATATTTGATGTGCTTTGCATACAATAATTTGCAAGAATATGTCGACAAAGGCATATTTGCAATGTAAATCCTATGTAATGAAACAATTACAAAAGTTTACAGAGTACAAGAAGAACGCCGTAAGAATAGAAAACATTCACAGAACGTACAAGAGCTAGAAAGAAAAAGAGGCAGCCAGAACGAGTGACAAGAGAGGCTGACCAGCATTGCCATATTAAAATGTAAGTGTAGTAGCAGTTTCGAGGTGGTATCTGAAATAGCAATTGCTACAGATTTAAAGTAAATTTGCGTGAAATGTGTTCAGAAAAAGTTGAAGAGGAGGAGGAAGCGATTACATTACGAGTGCTAAGAGTGTAGTATTTCATTTTAAGTAGAAAGTGTAACATGCACGCCACTAGGGAGCAAGTAAATGTGAAATATTTAAGAAATGAGTTAAAATAGCTAATTGGGATTATATCGTTACTTTAATGTAGAAAGGTCCTAACTATGTGGTCGCTGTGGCGTAGTGGTAAGTGCGTTAGACTGCTACGCAGAGTGTCCGGGATTCAAATATCGGCACAGGCACAATCAAAAGTAAAAAAAATAATTTTTCTACACGGCACCACCTCTTGGCAGGGAATGGCAAACCTACAAGAGTAAAAATAGCTATGAAAAGCTTTTCACTTCGCCGTTCGAATACGGCATTAAACTGTAGGTCCCTTCCATTCATGTACAAATATACATAACACGCACAGCATGAGTGGATGCGAAATGTTCGGCCTAGGCTCTCCATGGGCTGTTGTGCCATTAAAAGTAAGTAAAGTAAGGTCCTAACTAATATTTTTGTCTTTTTTTTATAAAATCAAATTCTTTGTAAATTCGAGAAAACCATAGTCAATTTCATCAGAATCGGACGTGACTCCGAAATTGAAAAAAAATTTAGTTAAGAGCTTTTTACATTAGGTAAATATATAAATATTTAATTTAAAAAAATCAAATCGTAAACTAAAGACCAACCCCAGGAGAGGTTTACTCTCACACATACACTGCCGCTCAAAATTATTTACCCACCAATTAGTAATTTATCAAAAAATGCATACCTGGCAATGTTTAAATAAAATGAACAAATCTGGTATGAGGAAGTCTTTGTGATAACTTCTTAATGATAACTTCTAAACAAATAATAAATAATTATAAATGAAATATGGACCTGACAGACGCAAAAACTATATTATTCCTCTATCAGTGTGACAGCCTTTACTTTTCATTACACCTTTGCATAGTCTAGGCATCCTTTGAAGAAGTATTTCCAGGTGCTTGTGTAAAATATTGACTTATTCCTATTGTAGGATGTTCCAAAGATGTGTAGAAGACATCAGGTAAATTTATGTACTGCTCGATAAAATTGATGGAAACAAAGGAGGTTTGGATCAGGCAACGTCAAGAACAGGATTTTAAGCTTTTCCTGCTCCTCAAAAAAAGTGTCCTTATATATTTTGGTTGAATATACCGGGTCGTTGACCCGCTGAAAAGTGAAGGCTTGCCCAAAGAGGGCAAAATGTTGTCCTGGAGAATATCCAAATTTTGATAAAATTCTATAAACTTTTACTAGATTTCCAACCACACCACCTCCAAAACAATCCCAAAACCACCATGACAAGACCTCAGCCGTATTTAAGAGAATGCACCACACAGTCCTTAAACATTCTATCCTTGGTTGATTTTCTAACAAACAAAAATATAGTTTACATTCAAAAACCTCAAATTTGGATTCATCAGTCCATTACAGTTTTTTCAATGGTCCATTGTTCAATTTTAATTATGTTTAAACCATTCTAGTCTCTTCTTCTTACTCACTACCCGAAGAAGAGTTATTTAACTGTCATAGAAGTCCAAGAAGTCCAAACTCGACAAGTTATCGTTTAACAGTGGAAACACTTATCGGTTTGGTTCAGGTTCTATTGTTGTATTCAGTTTAGAAGTTATCACGAAATGTAGATGCTTTTTACTTGTCTAAACCCTGTGTCTTCCAGCCCGAGCCTTGTCCTGCCCACTTCCACTACCACAGTTTTCCGTTATATTCTACTATGCGCCGTGGTATTTTCAATTCTTTACCTCGTTCTTTAATTCGTTAAAAAAAAAACATTTAAAAACTTATCCCAAAAGTAATCAATATATATGTAATATTTCTACGTATAATGAGTTTCAAATTATAAATAAATGATTTAAAATTAATAGACCTACTTAATAGACCTACTAATAGACCTAGACCCCCTTGCTAAAAGGGCAAGTAAACTGACATGCTTTATTAGCATTTGCATTGGAAACTTCATATAAGTAAAACGAAACAAACTTAATGGGGCCCGTGAAGAAATAACTCACGGGCCCCATATAATTTTCAGAGACATACGCCTAACCAAATTTTTGTAAAAACAAATTTTTTTTTTTTTAAATATGTGAATTTTGATAGAATATATTTTTGAGGAATCTCTAAAGTCTTCTTTCGGACGCATGGCAGGCCTGCTTTGCATCTGTAATTGTTTCAGCCTAAAGAAATTCAATTCTGCCTAAAGAAATTAAGTTGAGATAATGTCCAAAAAAGAAGAAAAGTATTAGATCAAGGTGATTAGGATCTAATTAACTTAGGAGATGTATCTGTGTCCTTTTAAACCAATTGTAAAAAGAAAGCACCTTATTTTGCTTAAGTACTAACTCGTACATTTCAAACTTTTCAGCAGAAGCAAACCACATTTTGAAAATTAAATAGTGTTTTCAAAATTTGTAATTTTATGTAAAAAAAAAAAATTATGTAAGTTTTTGGTATAAGGCTTTACAATTTTTGGCCAAGATGCATGTGGATATGCTTAATGATAATCGATTTTTAAAAATTGTATGTTAGGGATTTTGCCAATTAAGGCATTTTGGTGTCGTATGTTCACATGTATTTTTTGTTTTGCCGTTATCATTTTACAATCTCTCTTCTATCTCCCAGGAAAAGCTCAGCAGATTATTTCGATAATGGAAAAAATAGATAATGTAATTCTGAGAAAATGCGATTAAAAGATTTAAAAAAATTTTATGTGAAACTCAAATCTAAGTAATACGATTTTATTTTGTTGCATACATATATAAAATATTATTATTTGTTTTTATTATGTGCTACTTAGTACAAGCTACCACTTTGGCCTACCTTTTGTTTACAAGCTTTGGGTATTTTCATAAAAAAATATTCTCACTAGTTTACCTAAAAACAAAAGATCATAGGAAACAGGAAAGAAAATAAAGTAAGCATGAAAAGGTAAAATGAACAGTGAGAGAGAAAATTAAAATCCTTTCAATTTGTTGTTGTTCTCTATGTACCTATGAATATATTTCATTATAAATGAACTGAAATTTAATTAAGAGTGCCTCGTATTTCATTTCGTCATATTTTGCTAACTTGCCAACACGTTTGCAAAGCTGCAAGCAACCCGCACATACACACATACACTTACGTACTAGATAGTAACATAAATAGAAAAAACACACACACACAAAAACACACGCATTCAAATTCAAACTCACACCAACTGCAAATATTTTAGCAAAAATACTAACAAAAAGGACTAAAAATATTTTCTCAACTCTAACAAAAAGAGAGTCACGCATTGTAGCGTGTTGGAACGGTAGGACGGACATGCATACCTACATAGTAAAAATTATTTGCCTACTACTATTACTATTGTAATTTCATAGTAGGCGGTGGTAATAGTCATAGAAATAGTATCAGCGCCATTTGTTGTTTCCTTATAACTGAAATACACACACACACACACACACACATACACAGCATACACTCCAACCACGTTTGTATGTATATCCTTTCTACCCTTTCTAAGTATTAATGGCAATTGAAGGCACTTCTGAAATTGAATAAAAATATGCTTATGATACCATTTGTGCAAACACAGAACGTACACTCTTGTTATGTGTACGAGCATGTATGTATGTATGTATGTATGTGTAGGACTATACACATTCACATTCTGCTTTTTGAAATTGTCCTTTTCGGGGAAAAATGTAGAAGAGTGAGTGACACCGGTGTAGCGGGCGGCAGACAGCTGGTGTCATATAAACGTATTGTTGGTTAGTCGCTTGGGTTGGTTTGGTTTTTAGTTTATTTTATTTCGTTACTCACTTCGCTCGTCTCTCTAAAATTTGTTTAGTTTTTTTATATAAAATTATTTTTGCAGACGGGTTCGCAAATATGTACTACTGTGGGCAAAAAGTAGTAAGACTTTGTTCATAATTTCAAATTTTTCTATTCATTCTTCCAAATCTATTTCGTCCCCTTCAAAGTAATCCCCCCCGGCCCCAATACACTTGTGCCAACGTTTTTTCCAATTCTCGAAACAGTTGTTAAAGTGAATTTCCGGAATAGCCTTCAATGCGCTTAGCGATTCATGTTTAATGTCTTCAATTGACTCAAAACGGTAACGGTGTCCACGAAGCGGTTTTTTGAGTTTAGAAAATAGCCAAAAGTCACACGGTGCTAAGTCAGGCGAATAGGGTGGTAGGGTGGTTGCGGAACGATATCAGTCGAATTTTTTGGCAAAATGGTCTCGTAAAACCAATGCAGTGATTTTGGAACCAATCGTGCATTCACTCTTCTTAGGCCCAAATGATGTATTAAAATGGTTTTCATTGATCCTTCCGATATTCCAACGATGCCAGTAAGGTCTCTGGCATCTGACTGTTAATCGTCGATTCTCGAGCACCAATTCCTTGATTTTATTGACGTGTTGATCATCAGTTGATGTTGATGGCCGTCGTGGACGTGGTTCGTCGTCAACGCGTTCTCGACCATCTTTGAACAAATTGTACCAATCAAAAACACTTGCTCGCGACATACAATTACCACAGAAGGCCTTTTGCAACATTCTGAATGTTTCGGCACCAGAAATTTGATTCCGCACACAAAATTTAATGGAACATCTTTGTTGAATAATTTCACTCATTGTGAAAATCGCCGAATGCACTTTTTGTACTTCAGAAAGACAAGCGTATACTAAACACTAATGATTATCTTGATGTGACATTTGGCACAGATGTCACCGACAGTCATACCAACCTTAACAAAATAATATTTTGATGAATGGGTTTCCGCGCGAAATTAAAAAGTCTTACTACTTTTTGCCCACAGTAGTATGTGTAGATGTACATCACTACTACGGCACATATACATACATAAATTTATATATACATACATATATGCATATAGGTGTGTGTTTTATTTTTTTGTTTTGTTTGTAGTGGTTTTGATAGTTTATAAAGTCCCTTTATGAAAATTGTAAATATTTGGGGTTTTTGTATTCATTCGTTTGGCTTGTTGTGTAAGTATATGTGTGCCTGCATGTGTGTGTGTGTGTGTGTGTATTTTTATGTTTATTTTGGTCGAGTGAAATATAATATCAACAACAGTAGCAATTGTAATTTAGAAATTATTTGTTGCTTTCATCAGTTTCGTATGTAGTAGTAAACACGTATATTTAGTTTTTGGGTACGTGTATGTACATAAATATATTTTGGTGTTGGTAAATTTAATGTACCTTACAGATTTGCATAAAGTAAATGTGTGTTCGGTTCATCGAATTTTCAATTAGCAAAAAATCTATAAGCAAAACATAAAGGTTAGCTATGTTTGCGTATACTGATTGCTCTATGAATGAGCACGCATGTGTTGGAATTAAATTTAATTAAATTAAAACAATTTAAAGCTTCTGAATTTTGTACATAACGCTCATATAGCGACTAACTATACTGTCATAGCTCATTATTTTTATTGGTATTTTCATTAATTTTCCCATTTTACATTTACATTTTACATTTTGGTAGAAGTGATTATTTGTTTATGTGATAGGTTCACATTCACAGATTTACAACAGCGTCTGGAGAGACTTTTTATCCGTTATTATTCACTTGACCTCGCTCTTTATACTCATCCTTCCTGAATGAGATTGGCGAGATTACGAGGACTAAGTTAGAGAGACTACTTGCTAAAACAAATATATGCCAACTCTCAAATGGAACTCTTATAAGTAAATACATTGAGATCCTTTATAATATTGACTCTTATTTCAAAAATACCACGATAAATTATCATGAGACAGACAGTAAACAAGATGTAGTTGCAGCTACTTATACATCTGCGGAACATTTTTTAAAGTCAAATACAGATAATTGAAATTGCATTGCCCCTCCAAAAAATGGCAATGCTTAAAATGTTTTTAACATTTCTAACACGCAACTTAGTCTGACAAAAATAAATCAAGCATGATGTTCTTCTATAAATTTTATTTGCCTGTTACCTTAAAACGTTTAAACCTAAGAGAAGAGGGCGTAACCATCAGTTTTTGAGCTTGGTTGATATTTTATCCGATCTTTGTATGGATTGTTTTTTGATATGATTTTTGGTCGGAAATTGAACTGACTACCGATTTTTATTTCGGCTAGACTTAAAGTGTGAATTTGGCATGACTTTCGATCTGAACATCGGTTTAAGTTTTGACTTAAATTTTAATCTGCTGTTCGTCAGTCCAAATTGAATCTAAATTTCCATATGAAATTGGTATGATTTTTGATTAGACCGAAAGTGTGCTTTTTTCTGCATATTTCTCTGAACTTCATCCGATTGTAAAAATGGTCTGGATTTTGGTCTGAGATTGAATTTGTATTTAATTTTGGTTTGGCTCTGGATTTTAGTCTGTTTTTTTTATGTACGATTTTTGATTTGCTTTTATCTGATTTTTAGTCTGAGTTTTATCTAACCTAACCTTCGATATGACTATCGACTTTGTTTCTTGTCTGCTTCGATACGACATTCTGTCTGAGTTTTGATATAAATTTTGCTCTTCATTTTACAGAATTTAGATAAACCTGCTCCTCTCAAACGCAATTTCTATGTAGATCTGCCACTGTTGAGAAGTATACTACTTATAAATTTAAATGTAAATTTCTAGAAAGTGAAACAATAATATATTTTTAACAAACCCTCATACCTTAACGCATACCTTTTAGGAGTGTTTTGAAAAAAAAAATTTTGTTTTATGTTATTATCGCATGTAAATGGCTTAAAATGATGATATACTTTCTTTGGCAAAAGTTTCTCTCACAATAAATTGTAATCGCAGCAAAATCATAATTTCAGTAAATAGTCTTAGATGTATTTTGGTCTGTAATGCGGGACATTCAGCGCCCCACAGCTGTTCTCTCTGGGACTTACAAAAATGCTAGGAATTCCGGTTACGAACAAACATTTATTATATTTTCCATCTGCCATCATTCTTTTCGAATATTCCGATTTATCAACAAAAAACAATTTAAACGAATTTTCAAAATGTACTCGTAGTCCATTGAGGCAGCTAAAGAGCACACTCAAATTTCGGAAGGGATACTCCACTATTATTTATATGAAATTGAGGGGACTGAGGGAACTACGATGTCGAGTTGTTGAGCGAATGTAAGAAAGTGCCCCGGAAAACGCCACTGCTTTGAAATCTCATCGAATGCTTGTGGAAGCTTACCGCCAGCACGCTCTAGGTAAAACACAGTGCAACGAGTGATTCAATAAGTTTAAAAGTGGCGATTTCGATGTGAGAAACGAAGAACGTGGAAGACCACTGAAAAAGTTTAAAGATGCCGAATTGCAAGCTTTACTCGATGAGGATGATGGTAAAACGCAAGAACAACTTGCAGAACAATTAAATGTGACCTAACAATGCATTTCTCATCGTTTAAAAGCCATGGGATTGATTTTGAAGGTGAGAAGATGGGAAGATGGGTGCCGCATGAATTGACTGAAAGACAGCAAGAAAATCGAAAAACCACGTGTGAAATGTTGCTCGCCAGGTACAGAAGAAAGTCATATCTTCATCGATTTGTTACTGGCAATGAAAAATGGATCTATTTTGAGAATTCCAAACGTAAACGATCATATGTTAAGCCCTGTACACCGGCCAAATCGGCAGCAAAGCCAAATCGCTTCGCAAAGAAAACAATGGTCTGTATTTTCTGGGAGCAGCGAGGTGATATCTGGTTTAACCTTCGCATGTCCAGTATTTACCCGGGTAAATATCTCAATTTTATTTCATTAATAACTCAAAAAGTACCCATCCTACAAATATACGGTTCAAGCTCAGTGACTAAAATTTTGATTTATTTCAGAAAATTTAAAAAAAATTTATTAAAAAATGGCTTTATATTTTAAATATTTTTTTTTACTATTTTGTACACAAGTGAACGGTATTTACCCGGGTAAATAATTTAATTTAATGGATTTGTTATAGCAGGTTTAGAAATCTGTGAAGCAAAATATATAAAAACTATAAAATTATTGTAGTAGGATTTATTACTTATGTTTCATTTTAATATTTTATTGTTTTTGTTTGCTGGTTTATATAAATTCACATTTGGTTTGCGTAAAGCTATGTTCTACATAAATTGGTTTTTTGCATGTTTTGCAAAAGTTACGTGTATTACGCTTTTTTTGTTTAGTTCGTAACATAAAATGCACGCTCCTTTGACTCTCTTTCGGCCAGTGGAATCAAGGTCATCGTTGTCATCTGCCGTGAATTCTTCATTTTCTTCGTTCAAGGCATGAAATGATTGGCCTAAAATGCAATTTTTCTTATGGAAAAATGTGCCATTACTCTTCAATCTTGTGACCTGGATTTTATTTGAGGTTCACATAAGAGCTGGCCTAATGTCTAGCAGAAAATTCTTCTTCTTTTAGTGGCTTCCATGACAGTGGTTTTTTATCAAGATTTTTACTGTCTCACTCATTATAATCTTTTTCTTTTATTTTGTAAAAAAGTCTACAGTCGATGGAAAATTGTCACCTTCATTACTTTCTATGTCACTGTTTTCAATATTGTCCTCCTCAGCTTCAGACTCAGTAGTGTCATTCATTCCCATCAATTCACCTTCTTCATTCTCTTCGGCATCAGAATCAGAGCACTTACTTTCTCTGGCAAGTAATCTTCATCGGATTCAAAGTTTGCACCGTCCAGGTCCAGGATTCAGAAACGGCTGCTGCAAAAAAATTTCTTTCGTAGTAACGCTGTTTGTCCTCAAATGATAATCTGAAAAGGATTTGTAAGCACACGTGCAAGAAAAATCTTACTAAACAATAAAAACCTGGACACAGCTGCTGCAGAAAGATATTCTAAGTTTTTGGATTGTTGTTCCATTTTGTTTAAAAATCCCATTATATGAACTTATTTTTTTTACGCAAGGTTGCATTAGAGTTCATTGAATGTGATAACCTCATAAACAAAAAGGAGAGAAACCTCACTTTGGAACAGTAATCCATTTGATATTATGCGGAAAGTGCTTTTATGTAAAAATTTCAGTACAATTTATATGAGGAAAAAAGTATTAACCCGGGTAAATACTGTTCGCTAGCGTACACAAAAATTGCCGTATGTGCGAAGGTTAACCTTCTGAAACCAGGTAAAACAGTTACCTACAACAATTGGCCGTGCTTTGTGCCTAAAATGTCCAGAATATCAAGCTAAGCAAAACAAAGTGATTTTTCTTGATGACAATGCACCATCACATCGAACAAAACAGACTCGGGAATTGGTAGATTCGTACAGCTGGGAGTCCCTTCCCCATGCGGCTTATTCACAAGAATTAGCTCCATCTGGCTACCACTTATTTTCATCAATGGGGCACGCACTTGCTGAGCAGCACGAAAACGTGAGAAATGGCTCGATGGCTGGTTTGAATCAAAAAATAAACAGTTATTTTGGCGAGGCATTCACAAATTGCCAGAGAGATGGGAAAAATATATAGCTACTGGCCATTGGCCATTACTTTGAAGATTGAATGTACGAGGTGTGGTCAAAAAATAACCGTTATTTCGTGAGTTACGTATTTTCGATTTTCGCATTTTTTTTATGTTGGTACACATGTCTGTTATATATGTTGGTAATACCAACCATTTTGGATTGTCAGTTTGTTTTTGACAGATAAAAAGGTTAGTCGTGTTTTGGTGTGGTCTTCGATTTTTTACTATTCGAAAAAATGGATCAAAGAAACTGTATTCAGTTTTGTGTAAAAAATGAAATTAAATGCGCAAGGACATTTGAAATGTTGACTGTGGCCTTTGGCGAGTCTACTATGAGCAGAACATAAGTTCAATTGTGGTATAACCGGTTTAAGGAAGGCTGAGGAGATGTCAATGACGATGCTCGTCCTGGTCGCCCGAGCACGTCAACAACCGATGAAAACATTGACGCAGTGAAGAAAATGATTTTGGATAATCGTCGAATCACTATCAGAGAGGTTGCTGATGATGTTGGCATATCGTTCGTTCATTTTCTCATGCCAAGCATGAGATTTTTACGGATGTTTTAGGCATGAAACGTGCGGCAGCGGAGATTGTTCCAAAATTGCTAAATTTTGAGCAAAAACAACGTCGCTTGTGCGTGAGTTTTTGGCCAAAAACAAAACCGTTATCATGCCTCAACCACCGTATTCACCGGACTTCGCCCCCGCTGACTTTTTCCTCTTCCCAAAACTGAAGACACCGATGAAAGGAAAGCGTTTTGCTATGATTGAGGAGATAAAAGAAAAATCGAAACAGGAGCTGTTGGCGATACCAAAAAGCGCGTTTCAGAAGTGTTTCGAGGATTGGAAAAAACGCTGGCATAAGTGTATTATATCTGAGAGGGATTACTTTGAAGGGGACAAGATAGTTGTTGATGAATAAATAAATACTTTTTGAAAAAATAACGGTTATTTTTTTATCACATCTCGTACAACCATTTTTCTTAAATAAACGTGTATTTTCATAAAAAAATTATCGGTTTCATACGTGTACACCTGGTATACACCTAACTACCAATTCTATGTACATATCTTCAATATAATTGAACTTAAATTTTTCTTGAAGATTTTTTCACGCAAGTGCACAGATTCATTTCAAACTTAAAAACAAAACCTTATGCCAATTTGTATTATTTATAGAAAACTTTAAACATTCTGTATAAGTAAATACATACGAGTATGTACAACATTGCAGACACCATATACATACTTGAGCCAATTTTAGAATATTTATTTATTTAGACAACAAAAAGAAAACGTACATATTTAAGTGAATATGGTATAACCAAACAAATAAAAGAAAAAGAAAACTAACTAACTTATAAGAGAGAAAAACATACTACAGGGACATAATAAATTTTGATTTTCGATATAAAATTCTGCTGGTATCTTTCTTTGCTTAAATGTACATATGGTATATGGTACATATAAAAAGAATATACCAAATCTACTCAATACTACAACATACTACATATATTACGATTTTCAACGATGTACAACTACTCCACTAAATATTGTATTGCTACAAAGACGCAAAAGTGTGTGGTAAATTGGCAATTCAAATAAATTTGGTGCGCAGCAGCACAAAAAAAAAGGATCATATTAGTTGCGTTTCACTTCAATGTGTGTTTATGTGTGTGCGTAAGTATTTGTAAGATAAATTTCAATTTTCGAAATATCTCTTTGTGTGTGAGTGTGCGTGTGTACTTTATCCACTTAAAATGTTTGCCATGTCGATTGCATGTGTTACTACTACAACTTCTACTACTATTTCTTGGTGTCCTTTGGCAACGTATGTACTCGTAACCCACATATTAAGTGGATTATACCCATGAGTATTTGCTGCTACTGCTGCTGCTGCCGCTGCTGCCACTGCATCCTTTTAGACCGTTTTTCCTTTTTTCTGCTGGCAAGTGTCTACTACATACGAGTATAGTTGTTTCTGTCTGCATAACTGTGTGAGTTTGGTATTTGCCAAAGGATACTCGCATTCCTACGTATACATACATACCCAGTAGACACATATTCAAACGTAACCAGTAGGAATTTTCAATTAACAATTAGCTCATAATTTGAGCTAATTGTTTAAGAAATACTCTAATATACTAACATAGCTTGAGGATGATATTCGACTCGTTAAAATAAGATCAATAAATACAAATGATAATCCAATGGCAATAATTTCACGAAACCAAATGTAAAGTATTTTTAACTTGGATGGGCTCATGGCGCATCTTTTTAAATTTTAAGAAAAGCTTACGCCCCTGCCCCTGCTGACACTCCAGAGATTATAGTCTAGCTCAATGCCAGCAGACTAGACTTCGCCCTGGGCGGCATTATGGCAAACGGCAGTAGCAACTTAAAGAAATAACGACCACTGAAACTTTGTAGGCAAATATCCAATAAGGACTCAGATAAAGAAACGAAAATGGAGGTGGATATGACATACTCATAGAAAGTAAACAAGAATGGTCCGCGGGAGCGGAGTTTTTACAGGGGTTTGTGCTTCAGGTTCTCCGAAAGTAAAATTTGAGAAAATTTTCAAATTACTTTTGTTGAAATTTACCAATTTTTCCATTAGTTTTGTTTACAAAAGTTTGGTCAGCTCCTTATTCTTTTAATGACACAACAGCCCATGGAGGGCCTAAACCGAGCTTATCGCATCCATCCATATTGTACCTGTTATATTTTTATCTACCTACAGTACTCAGTTGGGTAGTAGTGCAGTTTTAATGCAAATCCGAACGGCGAAGTGAAAAGTTTTTTTAGGCAATTTTTATTCTTCTAGGTTTGCTGTGTAGAACATTATTTTTTTTTCTTTATTTTTCCTGTGCCGGTATTTGAACAACGGTCACTCTGTGAAGCAGGCCGACTACTATGCCACGGCAACAGCGGTCAGTAGTTCCTGAAATATACTACTGTGGGCAAAAGTTAGTAAGACTTTTTAATTTAAATTTCGCGCGGAAACCCATTCATCAATATATTATTTTTTTAAGGTTAGTATAACTGTCGGTGAGATCTGTGCCAAATGTCACATCAAAATAATCATTAGTGTTTAGTATACGCTTGTCTTTCTGAAGTTTCTGCACAAAAAGTGCATTCGGCGATTTTCACAATGAGTGAAATTATTCAACAAAGAAGTTCCATTAAATTTTGTGTATGGAATCAAATTTCTGGTGCTGAAACGTTCAGAATGTTGCACAAGGCCTTCGGTTATAATTGTATGTCGCGAGCAAGTGTTTTTGATTGGTACAAATTGTTCAAAGATGGTCGTGAACTCGTTGACGACGAACCACGTCCACGACGGCCATCAACATCAACTGATGATCAACACGTCGATAAAATCAAGGAATTGGTGCTCGAGAATCGACGATTGACAGTCAGATATCTTAATGGCATCGTTGGAATATCGGAAGGATCAGTGAAACCATTTTAAAACATCATTTGGGCCTAAGAAGAGTGAATGCACGATTGGTTCCAAAATCACTGCATTGGTTTTACGAGACCATATTGCAAAAAATTCGACTGATATCGTTCCGCAACCACCCTACCACCCTACCACCCTATTCGCCTGACTTAGCACCGTGTGACTTTTAGCTATTTTCTAAACTCAAAAAACCGCTTCGTGGACACCGTTACCGTTTTGAGTCAATTGAAGACATTAAACATGAATCGCTAAGCGCATTGAAGGCTATTCCGGAAATTGAGTTTAACAACTGTTTCGAGAATGGGAAAAAACGTTGGCACAAGTGTATTGGGGCCGGGGGGGGATTACTTTGAAGGGGACGAAATAGATTTGGAAGAATGAATAAATAAATTTGAAATTATGAACAAAGTCTTTCTACTTTTTGCCCACAGTAGTATATGGGGACCTGTGATGTTATAGTATCACGTCAAGTTTGATATTTTATATAGAAGAAAATTTTCTATTCAAAATCAAAATAATTGAATTTAAAAACTTTAACTGCCACTTTAAAAAATGTAAACCTAATTATTTTAAACTGTGTACTTAAAAACCAGAATATATACAAACATTAAACAGAAATTACTTTTTGACAAAGTATACAAATGTGTTTCTGACAAATTTTCAAATTTGTACAGATGTCAATAATGGGTTAAAATGTATAAAGCTTGAAGATTAAGCTTTATGTGTATATACCCAAAAATAAAAGTTTCTTTGATTGAACATCCTCTTTTGCCGATGAGCCCATATTTTCTCTCCACGAGCTTGACCGTGGGCGACCAAAAATACTTAAAGACGTTTCATTCAGAAAAAAAATACCACTCGCCAAATCATCAAAACTACTGCACAAAATAAAGTCAGATAAAAGTCCTTTTGTAGAAGCCCCGAGCTCACAACGGATGTAGTTGAATAAAATAACTAATTCGGTGATTAAATCCGCTTCATGATGAGAGCATGATTTGAAATTTCCTACTGGGCATCAAAGCAACATATACTCTCATAAATTTCTTAATGTATTCCTTTGAGTGTTATACTTTTAAACGTTTGTTTCAAAAGTACTTTTATTTTCAGCATTAAATTAAATTCTCCACATTTGTTATTTTTTGTTTGGTTTCACTTAACTTTGCCGGTTGCAAAATGAATTAATTTAATAAACAGAAAAAAAATAACATAAACAAAAACAAAGAAAGAAATTCAAATATCTTCAAGCATTTCCTTCACGTACTACTCTTTGCTCCACCTGAAGTGCGTTTTCACATTTCATTACTACCTACTCCTTTTTTAGTATTATTATTATTTTAACGATTGCATAAAAGTTTTAATATTTTTAGTTCTTTGTCCGTCCTGCCTCTGACTCGGCTTTACTTACATAAGTATTTTCATACTTTCCACTTTACCTTTCATAGCATTCACATTTAACTACTTTTTTTTATAACTTTTAAATCTGTTAGAATATTTTTACGACTTTTGTGTTTTCCTCCAAAAAAAATTAAGAATTAAAATATAAAAACAAAAAAATGAAAAAATAAAGCACGTCAGTGTCTTTATTAAATTCATATTTTCATATTATTATTTCACAATCAGAAAGTTTATCCTTTTATGATGGCCCTAAACCACTTTAGTTGCCTGTGTCTCTCTGCAGCCTATCATAAATAAATATTTTATATGCGGTAATGATTACACATAAATAACCCGCACACACATACATATATAATAAAAAAAAGAAGAAAATAAAGAAGCAGCTACTTCCACTACTACATATTCCATTTGGAGTCTACTCGTATTTCACTGAAAACTTATTCTTAATGTGCCCCAAAAAACATAATAACATCATTAGAAAAACATTTTATTAGTATATACAAAGACACACACACACACACAAACACACATACATCTACTAGAATTTCTAAAGTATTTGGAGCCTGCCAACGACGACAACGACAACGACAACAACGACAACGACAACATTGACGATGAAGCTTAGAACTGTATGTAGAAGAAGGCTCCAACAACAAAAATGCCAAAAAAAAAAAAACAAGGAGACAAAAAATATTAGAATTTATGATACAAATAATATTTTTGGCTAATGTTGGTATAAGTGGGTGAAGTCTTTCCTTTCATTTTATTCACTTGAATATCCTCGTATATTTGAAGGGAGCGGGTCGGGAGCACTTGCATGCAGAAGTAGAAGTTTCCTAAAAAGCATAAAACGAGCATTGAACGGATCCTTCTCATCTTCTTAATTTGAATAGAAATACGGCAGATTAGTATGCAAATAAATAACACAAAGCACCATACAAAAGAACAGAGAGTAGTGGAGAGAAAAGTTTCAGCAGCAAGTACTTTCTATCACATTACATAAATACATACGTAAATTCATTCAATAACTTTGTGTGTCTTTTGGTGAATTTAAATTTAGATTTGCTGTACCGAAGCTCAACGTTACGCAATTAGTTAACCTTTAAAGTTGACTAAATCTAGTTGAATGGTTATTTTGAAGGCAAACAGACTTGGAGAAGGTCAATACAATTAGGCCTTAAAGGCACAATTATGAATACCAGCAATACTTTTGATCAAGTGAATAGCTTGAAATTGAAATTGACAGGTAGGATGGAAGAATAAATAAATATTCTCCTTTGTGATGGGAGCAGGATTCGACTTGGAGAAGTTAAATATCGATAATTCTATTTGTCTTCTCAGCTCAGCTAGTGTATTCGTAGTAGAAGTATATACAATGTAGCTATCAGGAAGGCGTATAGTCTATCAGATAGACTACATGGGAGTCCGGAATATAGACTAGACCATAGTAAAATAAAGAAGTACATAGACTAAGTAGGTAGAGTAATATTAAAGTAGTATGAATTGTCAAAAAATATATTATATAAAGTCATAAATATTGAATTTCTTAACGATGGCCGCTTTCTTCTTTTCTATTGGCACAACAGTCCCTGGAGCGTCTAGGACGAGCTTTTCGTATCCACTCATGTTGTACGTGTTTTATTTGTAAATGAGTTGAAAGGATCTACAGTTTTAAACAGAATCCCAACGGCGAAGTGAAAAACTTTTCATACGTTTGCAATTGTCTGCCAAGAGGTGGTGCTGTGTAGAAAAATTGTTCCGAGATTTAAGTACTTTTTTATTAAAAGTATAACGCAATATATATCTACTTTTGAGTTACTTATTTGAGACAAAAGCCAAAAAAAAAAAATTGTAATTTTGTATTTTGAAAGCGGGGAGAATTCAACTTACTTCCTTGTTTTATTATGGACCAGACAACAATATCCGAAGGGATGTCAAGACTGACGGTGGTCATCACCGGCTTTTGCGCATTTGAATCCAACGGCCAGAATGAACATCCCTCATAGCATTAATTGTTGTAGTTGCGAACAACCAGAGCAAAAACAAACTGTGGTTTTATGGACCAGCTTTATGGAAAGAAAAGAAGGAACAAATGGGTGTTTGATGATCTTGGAAAGCTGTCTGGAATTTACATAAAAATTCTTTTAAACTAGTTACACCAAAGAAAATATATATGTATAATCAAATTGCTGAGCCTCACTCTAACGATCCATCCAAAGGGGAGTTTCCAGTTCTTTGAAAATGGCAACATTTTTTATAAAATGTGAAAAGAAATTAGAACGCAGAGAAGAATATCTAATTTATTGCCTATGCAGGAATCAAACTTGAGGTAAATGGAACTCTACATACCTAAAAATATTGGGTCATATAAAAGGTATCCGCTGTTGGTGCCCACAAATCTGTAATGTGGTTGATGTTTAGTGCCTCCGTGAGGTGCATCTTTGACATCGAAATTTCGGGAACGGAATCGAGCAAGCAGCATAAATTTTTCGACATGTTTTTGCGTATTTCTTCATATATTTAACTCATTTTCAAATCAATGTAACTTTTTACACAAGCAACGAATTACACGAAAACTGGGTGAATACTTTTTATAGGGCCCACATTTTTTTTCTTTTTTAAGTAGTTGAATTTGACATCTACAGGATGTTTTTTTTAGAAGTGTGGTTTTCAAGAAGAAATAAAACTCATATAATTTCATGATATGGCCAAGAATTTAGCTTTAGTATAAAGATAAGGATTTGCCATTATATTTTAAAAACGATTTCGGGCAAGTAGCCGCCGCGGCTGGTTCGAATAAATTCCAGCCGAGAGGCCCAATTTTCGACCACTTTTTGCAGCAATTGGGGCTGTATGTCAGTAATAGCTCGCCGAAAATTCTCTTCCAAAGTGTCAATTGTCTCGGGATTATCTGCGTAGACAAGCGACCTCACATAACCCCACAAAAAATAGTCCAGCGGTGTTAAATCGCACGATCTTGGAGGCCACGCCACAGGCCCACGACGCGAGAAAATGCGCTCACCAAAAGTTTCCTTCAATAAATTTATTGTTTTGTTGGCTGTATGGCATGTAGCGGCGTCTTGTTGGAACCAAAGGTCGTCCGCTTCAACATCCTCCAATTCACAATTCAGGCACGAAAAAGTCATTAATCATAGCGTTCTATAGCGTTCCACATTGACTGTAACATTATGACCGGCTTCGTCTTTGAAGAAATATGGACCAATGGTTCCCTCTGCCCATAGAGCACATCAAACAGTGACTTTTTGAGGATGTAACGGTGTTTCAACAATGGCTTGTGGATTATGATCGCTCCAAATGCGACAATTTTGCTTATTAACATACCCATTTTCTTGTGAAAATCGCGTGAACCGAACCATTATGTTGGTAATAAATTTGCACGATTTGCAAACGTTGTTCAGGAGTAAGTCTATTCAATATGAAATAGCAAACCAAACTGAGCATAAATCAAGTGAAAGCTATCAAAAAGACCAACCCCGAAAAAAGTATTGCCAGATTGAGAACCACACTTCTAAAAAAGACACCATTTATAAGTATATCTTGTCAGTGTAACAGATTTATCTGTTTTAGCAAACACTAAAAATGCAACCTCGTTTAAACAATAATAAGAGCAATTTGATTTTGACATTATTAGATATTTTGAATAGCCGCTTTGATTCCAAGATTAACACATTATTAAATATTATATATCATGCAATGGTGGTCGCTGTCTGCTGACTGCTACGCAGAGTGTCCGGAGTTCGAATCTCGGCACAGGCAAAATCAATAAGTACACGCACCACCTCTTGGCAGGTATTGGCAACCCTACAAGAGTAAAAATTGCCTATGAAAAGCTTTTCACTTCGCCGTTCGGATTTGACATTAAACTGTTGTGCCATTAAAAGTAAAGTGAAAATCATGCAATGAATTGAAACACATATATCGAAATTTTTCTTTAAATTTTACATTAATTTACATTACTTTTGGTGTCTAAATTTCTTGCAGCATTCCTGTCGGGAACTTTTTGGACTTTGTATGATTTCAAACCTGCATTGGCTTTAACTTTTCGTACCAAATAGTCAGAGCACTGGGCTTACCGGGCAGTTTTTCTAGCAGATGTGTTTGGAGATCTTTTCAATATGCTTTCTATTTTCTTGGCTTTCCCAATATCATGTGGTCCTTGTTTTCTTCCCGAACCTGAAACTGTTTAATAACATTGGAAACAGTTTGACGGCAGATCTTCAATTCTTTGGTCAGTTTTTTGTAGGACCAATTTGGATTTTTTTGAAAATTTTTAATAATTTTAAGTCGTACTTCTTTTTCTTCACTCATTTTGATCAAACTCACAATAAATAAACATGTTTGTCATGTTAAAAATAATAACTGACATATTTTTCAAAGATAACTAGATCAAAGAAATTTTTAAATTTTACAGTCAAAAAAAATTATTAGGTAAAACGTGTGTTAAGATTTTTTCAATTTCACTCCTTATTTAATAAAACTTGCATATCCTTTTCCATTTAAAAGGGCAGAAAATAATTTTATTCTTCAACGGGCTTGACAACGGGGTTTTTGTTGTATAACTTTGGAGGTGTCAAAAAGAGCATTTCTACTGAAAGGTCCATAATTTACCTGGGCTACAAAATATTAATAAGCATCATATATGTACTTTGTTCCAGTTGGGTTTCTTATGCAGTGTCAATGTGAAAGGATGGTGGAATGCGCTTCTAGATGGAAGCAATGAATGTTGTAGCCCATAATCCTACATTTAAAATTCAGATGAGTAAAAGTTTCAGTAACTCCCACTCTACCTATTCAATTCTTCGATAATCTCTAGGTGATTTATTCATTTACCTTTGATGAAAATTTTCAAGCTCATCCAGCTCACCTGCAAAGGAAAGAAGAAATGATTCATTTAGTATTCGATGAAGTTTCAAGTATATTATGTAAATTGAATGCATTAATTTATGGACTCTTATACTACTTATAATAAATTCAAATATTAGATATAAAGTTGATAAATGCAACTGACATTCAAGTTGTGCTCAATTGCAGTAAACATCATGATTAAAATTGTCACTCTGCTGCCAGAAGTCACCAAAGTCATAGTGACAACAACAGCAGCAACCAAAACTTTACTGTCACCAATTTTGAAGTTTAGGTTATGATGTAGTAACTAAAAATGTCAATGCAATATAAACAACAACAACAAAATGAATAGTAACAATGATAATATAAGATACAACATATTCACATAAAGTGCCAAACAGATCGAGAAACAACATCAACAGCAACTTCATCATCAACATCAAATATTTTTATCATAGACGACGGAACTTGTGTATCGCATTCTCATCACAGCAGCAAACGACAGAATAAACAGCAATAGCTAGAAATCAACACAAACAGCAACTTTATGCTGTTTGTGGTGAGTGCAACTTGCTGATGTTGTTGTAAAGATTTACAATCATCATTTCGCGCACACACACATTCTCTTCTGCTAGTATTCACACATACACACCAATACTATACATAGCTCAATTTACATATGCACAAGCAACACAAATTTAACTGTCACATTTTATTATGTAGTGAAGTTGCATCTGCATGGGTGTGCGAGTGTGTGTGGGAGTATTTGTGTGTGCATTTATGTTTACCATCAACTCGAAAATGAACTCGAACTCTCAACTCAACTCTTAACTCAGCTCACACTCACAAACTAACACAACAATGGCATCTCCACTTGAACGAGACGTAAGTATGTCATATTTATGTTGCTCTGCTGTCTGCATATGTATGTGCTGATTGCAGTACTTCAAGCACTGCTTTCACTTAAGCAAAATATTTACTATATCCTTTATTTTCAGCATTTTCTACTTCTTTTTCTTCTATACAACAACAACAACAACAACAACAACCAACCAACTATCTGTATCAATTGCCACACATATATAACACAATAACATTAAAAAATTCATTGCAAAAAACAGAATCAATAACCGAAATTTATATGCCCCAAAACAAAACGAAACCCCCATTTAACTCCACAAATAAAAAAGACTTAAGTATTTATTTTGTCAATCCTTTTAAAATAAAGAGCGTTGCTGGTGTATTTTGATTGAAGCTGTAATTTGATATTGAAAGTGTTAAATGTAAAATAAAGTTAAATATTATTCGATGCCTCAACATTTTTGTGATGAAAGAGCATGATAAAATCACGAAAGACTGTGAATTGTTGCAACTTTAAAACTTCGGTGGGGATGAGGCAAGAGAGAGTTTAGTACGAAATCTTTAGTCTACACACACCGATAAATAACATTGTAACATTATGATCTTTGCTTTTTGGGTAATAGACTTTTTGAAGGACCGAAAAGACCTCACCCGCAATCTACTAATACGATATGTGTCTGCCCGACCGTCAGCTATTTCGCTGATGACAATCCAGTATAAGAAAAATTCAACTTCGCCCCGATTTTGTTAGCTTTTCCTCCAGAGCCCCCTCAGGATTCATTTTAAATCCAAAGTGATGGCAAAAAATAGATTGTTTAGCCTATCTGGTAATAAAAGATAGTAAAATTGGGGATAAGATGAATATTTTCCTGATAACAGACTTTCATTTATAAACCAACCGATTTTGTTAAAATTTGTGTACCTGAGATTTTTGAAATATTTTTTTTTTCTTCATTTTGAACTTAAAGTTATATCGAAGGGGTGTCCGGAGTAAAAGTAAGTAAAATCTGAGAGAAGTTAAATTTTCCCTTGTAAGAAAAGTTTTATAAACTTACTTGTATAAACCTAATTCATTAAAAGCAAATATATGACACATCTCTTCTCAAAAACCGATATCACGGTGTGGACTAAGATAGTTCCCTCTATGTCCGTGGACTTTTATATTCAAATCTGCATTTCTCAATGCGCGGCTGTGATGAGGTTGATGAATTTCATTTCATGCACAATTTTTGTACAGGAGCACCGATTTTACTGAAATTTTTCTTACCAGGAGCCAAAGAATCTAAACATTTTACGCCATTATTTTGAAATTAAAAATGTTATTGAAGGGCACACGGAGCAAAAGTTCGTTAAAAAGAAAAAAAAAATTTTACTTCATTTTTGTTTGAATGTGTTTCAAAAATTCGATTAGAAATCCGAGAAATGCTTTCAAAATCTACAATGTAGCTAAAGCATAGTGAATCCAGATCAAATGACAGCTCTGCTGGCACATGTCATAGATCAAATTGCACAAATGTTTATGAAATATGTTTATGATTTTGGCATAAAAAAAAAACTGTTCTCGCAAATGTTCGTTAACGAGGAAAAAGCCAAGTGTTTTCATATTTCACTGCCAGTCAGAAAATATCCAGTGCTTCAAAACTTGCCACACTATTCATTTGCAGCAAGCAGCAGAAATCAGTAAATGTGCATTTATAATCGCAAACATAATACAAAATAAAAAACAAATACATAATTTTGAAAATTGACACTTCAAAAATGCTCATGCATTACAGAAAAACTAGAAACAGAAACATTTAAACAATCACAGTAGAAGCAGCCGAAAATGTTATTTCAATATGAAATGATACCTACTAAATCGAAGCATATTTATAGGAGCAGTAGTAGTAACATACTATGTGTATGTGTCTAGAATCCACGCTTAGCCATGAGAAAATGCAAACAATTTTCAAACTGATCGTGCTGGCAGTCAGTCAATTGCTGATGGTAAGTAAACATATACAAGTGTGTGTGTGTGTGTGTGTGCGACCATATTGCATTTGTGTTATTTTTGTTTTGTTATTCTTGGCATTAAATTCACTGCAATTTGTGACTGTACATCAAAACAACAAAAACGACTCGAATTTACATATTTCGAAAATATTCAAGCTTTGATTTTATGTTCGTTTATTCCGTCTCAAATGAAAATCATAGAAATTCTCTATGTGGTAAAATTCATCAGTGTTGTTGTTGCTGTTGATGATGCTGCTGCTAGTTGCTATTTACTATTGTTGATATGCAATTCCACTGCTGGCAACTGCAACTGTTGCCACTAATAATACACAATCATTTTGTGACCAACTAGAGTGTGTAATGTTTTGTTGTTGTTGTTGTGGTTGTTGTTGTTGTTGTTGTTGTTGTTGGTGTTGTTGTTGTTGTTGTTGTTGTTGTTGTTGTTGTTGTTGTTGTTGTTGTTGTTGTGGTTGTTGTTTTTGTTGTTGTTGTTGTTGTTGTTGTTGTTCACATTTAACTTGTATTTTCATTGCGATTTATTTTGCTGTTTTATTTTGTTGTGCTATTTTGCTGTCAAATATTGCTGACGTTGAAATATTGCATTCATGCATGCGCTTTTAGTTTCTATTTGATAGTTGATGGATGCATGTGTGTGTGTGTGTGTGTGTGTATGTGTGTGTGTGTGTGTGTGTGTGTGTGTGTGTGTGTGTGTGTGTGTGTATGTGTGTGTGTGTATGTTACCACTTAATTAAATAACTACTATTTTATTCAATCTCATTGATTTGTTGTTATTCTCTTGTGCCTTCTTTCACTCTCAGGGCAGGGCCCTTGACTTTTTGTGTTTTATAAGTTACTTTTTTATTGCTCTTTTCAGCTTTTCAAAATTGAAAATCACAAAATTTTACTGCCAACGCCGACCATAATATTGCCAAATTTTGTTTTCGTTTCGGTTGATGAATCGAGTTTGTTTTTCCACTTTGTTTATTTATTGTTACTTTTATCGAATCGGGCTAACAAAGATCTATGAGTGCAGATTAGAGATTCCATTTGCAGTTTCAATTCGAGTTTTACTGAGCTATTAAGTTTTTTTTTTTTTTTTGATCGCAAGTGAATAGTTTGTTTCACTATTTTTGAGTGAGAAAATACATTTAATATTCGACTCATAACAAAAAAAACAAAATCTCTGAATATCTCTGTAATAAAAGTTTTAAGTAAACTAACGGTACCAGTAAGCCAGCAGGCACAGTGAGGCAAAAAAACCACAAATTTTCAGTCTAACTCATAATTGGGTAATTAAAAGATAATTATGAGGTAGATATAGAACGGTATAGAAGATAATATTGAGATCATAACGAGATAAAGTGGATTGGGGACAGTTCTAAAGAATATTTAATTTGAAAGCCCGAAAATGTAGAAACATAAAGCAGTCTTCAGTTTTGGAAACGGATTAATGGTATTTTTAACGGATTTTTTAAATTACTGTCCAACACAACTTACAATTTCCAAAATGGGTTAAGAAGTTACAAGCCTAAAAACTAACCTATGTGTGTGCATTTCATACCGTGTGGTGACCATCATATTTTCCTTACACGGATGGTATGAAAAGCTAAACGAAAAGCATAAAATGAAGTCTGCAACCAATAACAACCACTCGATAAATAAATTCCACGTACCAACACCAGACATCGTTGATCTCATGCAATTGGCACTAAAATTTGGTACGAAGCGTATTCGCTTGCTTGTTTGTGCTTGCGCTCCATACCTTTGCCTCGCATCCTCGGGCATACCATACCTTTGGAAATGACTACTTTAGACTGACACCAAAAAGTACACTATCTGACGAAGCCAATGTTGAGTAGACCTTTAAATTACAAGCCAAAAAGGAGTCGAAAATTTACAAAGAAATTCTGTGTTTGGCCAGCGATTTTTAGTTGTGACAAAAAGAAACTCTTTCGGGACATCGCCAACAATCAACGCAAATGCTTATTTCTTTATTTTTTTATTTCTTACCGCTTCTTCGAGCCTAATTCAAAAATACTTGAAAAGAAAATTACATATAATATAATAGTACAAAAAATATTTGAATAATAGACATAAAATTGTTTAATAAATTTTAATAAAAAATTTTAAACATTTTGAACATGTTGAAACATGTACAACAAAAACAAACCACATCCTTTATTTTATCTCCAATGTTTTGGTGTAATCGTACAATATTTTTTTTGAATCAGTTAAATTCACAGTTTTTAATATTTTCGGGTAATTTATTGTAACATTTCAACCCTTTGTAAAAACTACTGTTTTTTTCAGATTCTGCCTTATAATTTGGTAATTTAAAATCATTTTTCTGTCTTGCATTTCTGGCATGTACCTCGTAGTTAAATTTAATATTTGTTCTTAAATAATCAGGCAAACATCCGTTCATTATGTTGTATATAAATTTCATTGTATAAAAATATATTTGTTGCTTTACGCTTAGCCAATTGAAACTGCATAACATTTCTTTTATTGGAGTATCATAACGTTTATTTAATATAAAGCTTTATTTTGCATTTTTTGTAGCTTTTCAATTTGAGAATCTTTCATAATAAAGAAAATTGTAGGACAAAATATAAAATGATTTATAAATATAATAAAGGGTGCTTTTATTAGAAGTGTAGCTTTCAATCTGGCAATACTTTTTTCGGAGTTGGTCTTTTTGACAGCTGTCACTTGATTTATGCTAAGTTTGATTTGCCATTTCATAATGAAAAGACTTACTCCTGGACAACGTTTGCAAATCGTGCAAATTGTGCAATTTTATTACCAAAATAATGGTTAGATTCGCGCGACGCATTTTGTTCAGCGATGAAGCTCACTTTTGGTCGCATTTGGAGTAATCAAAATCCACAAGCCATTGTTGAGACGCCGTTACATCCTCAAAAAGTCACTGTTTGGTGTGCTCTATGGGCAGAGGGAATCATTGGTCCATATTTCTTCAAAGATGAAGCCGGTCATAATGTTACAGTCAATGTGGAACGCTATAGAGCCATGATTAATGACTTTGTCTTCGTGCCTGAATTGGAGGATGTTGATGTGGACAACCTTTGGTTCCAACAAGACGGCGCTACATGCCATACAGCCAACGAAACAATCAATTTGTTGAAGGAAACTTTTGCTATTTAATAGCGGATAGGGCGATATACGCTGGCAACAGTTGCGCCGAGGAGACAAAATTCTTGTTGTTTCCCATGTAAAATGAGAAAACGATTGAGAGTGATTGAGAGAGACCCCTATCGGTCATATAAAACCGGGTTTAAGATATTTTCCACCAGCATAAACACCAACAATAATGTCAGCCTTGAGATCAAGCGGAGACTAACTCTTGCCAACAGGTGTTACTACGGGCTCAGTAGGCAATTGAGAAGTAGAGCCCTCTCTCGACCGACGAAAATAACGCTCTATAAGTCCCTCATCCTTCCCGTCCTAATGTATGGCGCAGAGACGTGGACATTGACCATTAATGATGAGAGGCGAGATGAGTGTTAGGAGCGTTCGAGAGGAAGATACTCCGTAAGATCTACGGTCCAGTATGCGTGGACGACGTGTATCGAATAAGATGGAACGATGAGCTGTATGAGCTGTACGCCGACACTGACATAGTCAAGCGTATAAAACTCCAGCGGCTTCGCTGGCTGGGTCATGTTGAGCGAATGGAAGAAAGCGCTCCGGCTAGAAGGGTGTTTTATTCGAACCACGGTGGAGGAACACGCAGAAGGGGACGTCCTAATCTCCTTTGGAAAGACCAGGTGCAGGGCAACCTGACTGCACTTGGCCTTATCAACTGGCGCCAGCGCGCGCATAGCAGAAGTGACTGGCGGAGCTTTGTGGAGGCGGCCAAGACCGATCATCGGTTGTAGCGCCAGCTAAGTAAGTAAGTTAAGATATTTTCCCTCCTGTCTCTCTTACTGTCTTTCATCAAACATTTAATCATAAAGTTTCCCATTCACTTAAGCTGAAAAACTGTCATCATCAGTGTTATTGAAACGGAAAAAACGTGTCACCCACAATGCCCCTCAAACAGAAAAAACAAATGCAACCTTTTTTAAACTTGTATCCACTCACAACCACGCAATATTTAGTATTAGATTAAAATAGGAATGTAGTTTGAGACAAAAAAATATACTTCAAGGCCTTTTCTTTTTACTGTTTTTTGTTCTTCTTCCTTTTTAATTGTAATTTTTTCCCATATTCATCAATAATTCTTGCCAAGTTTGCAAGAATTATTGCGTGTTTGACATTTCTGACAGCAATTGGTCTAGACTTTTTCATCAATAAACGACGAACGCAATTGTTCTGTTTGAGTGCTTCAATAATTGACAAAGAAATAAAAAACGATTTAGCAAAAGAAAAAAAAAACACACACACACAAAGGGAAAAATGAAATTATAAATGAAAATTATTAATTTCAAGGCGTCAGCCTTTTTTGTTCGGTTCTTTACATTTTTTTTTTTTTTTTGACCAATATCATTGACATTCATTACATTCGTGCTTGTGGCATTGACAAGAGCACCAAGAGCAGAGCCAGAAAAGAAGCAAACAAACATTTGCAAAAGGGTCGTAATTCTTAATAGGCAATATAATTTAATATTCAATTTTGCAAAATAGCAATTAACTTTTAGGTGGAAGCTTTTGATTTAAATAAGTAAAGTTGAATTGAAAATATTTATTATTTTGTATTTTAAAGTCCCATAGAGAAGAGTTCCACCTCTGTATGCCGCGTTTTTGGCAATTTTACTATGCACTTCAGTTAATTTTGCACAAATTAACCTGAGAATAGATGAGCTCGAAATTTCTTGCTGAAGGTTCTTCTGTTTATATTTTTGTTATTCCACCGTAACTCCAGCTGTGTCTCTTCCCCCATTTCCTCTGAAAGTCATCGTCTTTGTATCTAAAACATTAAGTCTGCTACTGCTGTGCTGCTTTTATGCTTTTGCATGAAATGAACAAGTCCTTGAACAACAAAGTCTAAATGCATACACAACTTAGAAAAAAGTACATTTGAAAATGTTGAACGCTACAGCTCCTACTGCACTACCCGGGTTTGGCCTTAACAAATCCAGGGATTCCTGCTGTTTTGCCACTCAAACGCAGCATACATCGCTCGTATTATAAATGTGCACACATACAGCATACCTGCATAGGTACATAAATCCAAAAGCTCCAACAAGCGTTCACTCATTCATTCACGTTATTTTCGTTTGTGTTGCATAAGCACCTTGTAACTCTCACAGCATGGCAGATATTTATGACGCTTACTGCTGGCTGCAAGTACCAACGATTTGAGTCTGTCCACTCACAAAGCATAGAAAGGGACTTGATGTTGTGCTTATATGTTGGCTGCCTCTCTCCTCGCCTCACCTCTCTAATCCTATATAAGTAGATGCACCGTATAAACGACAGCATGGAAGCTGTCTTTGCTACTCACTACACTTGTGAATATCTACAACATTTTAGGGGTATTTTATTTTTTGTGGCATTTAGAATTTATGTTAATAGTTGTGGTTACTACAAGTATTCAATAAGCTTCACCACTATTTTTCTTTAATTTACTTATTCCAAGAAATGAAAATGCTACTACTTATGTACAAGTATGTAAGTAGTTTGAATGATGTATAGCTGTGGTTTTGAAAAATGTTAAAAAAAATCTATGCCAACACTCTCACACTACCATTATATTTAATTTAAATACACATAAATATTTGTGCTGCAATAGATTTTCATTCTGTACTTTGAGCATACATTTAAGATTGATTTATATGTTGCCGCAATAAATTCATACTTTTGAATGTCATATAAGTTTATTTTTCTCTTTTCCTTCTCTCTTCATAATCGATTTTTTTTCACTTACACGCTCACACATATTTCATTTTGCTTCGTTCCTTCATACATAAGTATGTATTTTCCATTTCGTAACACTTTTTTCTATGAAAGCGTTGAAGGGAAAAACGTTAGAAGAGGAAATGTTTATAAATCGAATTTCTGGAATTTGTTATAGTTTTCTTTCTCTCTTCGTTTTTATCTCTCCCTGTCTCTCTTGTGAGTACTTTTGCTTTACATACATACCATATATTTAATAAATAGCTAAAATATGAAAATATCACAGACAAGAATTTGTATAAGTTTGAGCTCGGAAATGATGAAGTATACGGGAATATATCTTAAATACAAGAAAATATGTGAATGCCAACTTGTAATCTGAAGAAAAAAAGGAATTTATGTAAATACATATTTTCACAATTATTCCACCACAGTGGATACTTGTGGTGTCCCTTGGATAGCGATCTGACATGCGCCAGTGAGCTAACTAGTGTGTGCGGCGGGCTTCTCCGTGGCCTTGAATGAATGGTTGCGCGTCGGGGTTGGAACCCACCACGTTAAAATATTACCCAGTGAATCCTCAAAAGAAGCTTCGGATAAGGAACTCTCCTAATGTTAACGCCCAAAGCACAACGATTTACGGAACCCTCTACAAGGAAAGTGCCTCTATCCAGCTGAAGGATGTATTCCAACGATACAGAGCTGACATCACCGCTATACAGGAAATGCGATAGACTGCACAGGGTTGCTTCACAAGAGCATCCTATGATATCTACTACAGCTGTCATGCGTCGAGACACGAATTTGGTGTTGGATTTGTGATTGGGAAGAGACTGCATCACTCAGTCTCGAGGTTCACGCCCGTGACCGAGCGCTTCTTCAACATCAGCCTAAGTTGTGTCCATGCTCCGACGGATGAAAAGGATGAAACGACCAAAGATGACTTCTACGAGCTCGTCGATCGACAAAACTAATGCCAGGCGACTTTAATGCCAAGGTGGGCAATCGGAAAATTCAGTCGACTTCACCGCCGCATGAAACATAACAGTTAGTAGCACCAGATTCCTACATAAAGATATCCATAAGGCCACTTAGCTGCCCCCTGATCAAAACACACGAAACCAGATTGATCACGTTGTCATCGATGGAAGGCACGCTTCCAATGTACTAGAAACACGCGCAATACATGGTGCAAACATTGACTCAGACCACTACTTGGTTGCAGCCAAGGTCTCCACACGTATATGTGTAGCAAATCGCGTACGGATAGGTACAAAGAGAAAGCTCGATGTCGAAAAGATGCAAACACAACAGACAGCCGAAGTCTTCGCCAACCAACTCGCACTCCTTCTATCGCAAAACACCCCTCAACTTGATGATATATGCGCGCAGTGGACGCAAATTTCCCGCTCTATGCGTGCGGCTTCCGAAGAGGTGCTAGGCTACCACCATCGACGGAAAAAGATGTGGTACGACCAAGAGTGTCGCGATGATACTGAAGCGAAAAACGCTGTTTACCGAGCCACCCTGCAGTCAGTTGCAACGCGAGCTGCTAAGGAGTGATACAGAGAGTTGAGGAGGAAGGAAAAACGTCTTTTCAGGCGCAAGAAAAGAGATGCAGAAAGACACGAGTTCAATGATATCGAAATGTTGCGGGACAACAACAAGGTCCGAAAATTCTTCGAAAGAAGAAGGGCGACCATAAGTCGCCCGACTTATGGTTTGCAGACCTGGGCCTCTTCTACAAGGATAAAGACGGAAATCTGGTGACAGATGTCCAGGGCATAATGAGATTATGGAGGGAACACTTTTCGCAGCTGCTTAATGTCGATAACGGCAATAATACCGCCACTGCGGAATCTATTCCGGAAACCCCAATCAATGACGGCGTTGAAGTACCGCCGCCTGACTAAGAGGAGGTCTTAACAGCCATCGCTCGGCTGAAAAACAACAAAACTGCAGGTGCAGATGGCCTGCCTGCTGAGTTGTTTAAGACCGAAAGCAAAAAGCACATGCATGAGCTTCTATGCAGAATATGGTCGGATGAAAGCATGCCAAGTAATTGGCCCAATCCATATGAAAGGTGATTCCACGACCCGGGTCAACTACAGAGGGATAATCCTTCTTAATATTGCATATAAGGTTCTATCGAGCGTACTGTGCGAAATACTGAAGCCCATCGTCTACAAACTGATTGGACGTTAACAGTGTGGCTTCAGGCCTGGTAAATCCACCATCGACTAGATATTCACACTACGCCAAATCTTGGAAAAGACCCGAGAAAAACAGATCGACACCCATCATCTATTTGTCGATTATAAAACCGCCTTCGACAGCACGATTAGGGATCATTTGTACGCCGCAATGTCTAAGTAAGTAACTAGGGTCAAATAACGTCCTGCAATAAAAGAAACAAAACTTCTAACATCAGAAACTTAGACTGGACAATTCCGAATAGATTTATTTGACATTCTCAATACACGGAAGATGAAGTGAGAATGAACTACATCTGACTAATCGCCTTCCTACTTCTGTCACCTCATCTCGTTCTGCAGACAAAAACGCAAATCAAGTCCGATGTGGCCGATTAAGCGGCAGATACGAGTATAATATTTTGTTCAGCTAAAAGTTTTTCAAGTGCATTTTAAAGACTTTTTTAATATTAAAAAGAAAATCTAAACGAAAAGAACATACACTATTCATATTCTTTCTTTTACATTAAAATTTCCAAGAAAGTATTCCATGAAACCGAGTTTTTCACTTCATTTACTTAATAATTTATTTATTATTTATTTAAAATGCACTCTTTTTCCCTCACCCTTCTTCTTTTACAATAGCAAATGCAAATCTGTTCACTTACATAATCGGCCTACTAGACCGAATCGGGGCAAACAACTAACATAAACTAGCATATTATTCAAAAATCTTTTCCCCACTCTGTGACTGCGGGCTAAATTCAACTATTTTCCACATAATTGTACAATTTTATTCAACGAATGCAATGTTTTACAAAATGTAAATGAATGCTCTAATAATTTAAATATCAGGATTCTTAAAAAAAAGACATTTTAATCGAATCGAATCCGGCTAGAATGTTCTTTTATTCGAGCCACAGTCCTTGGCTCGTAAATTCATATTTCACATTATTTTTTATTACAATGCAATCAAATTGAAAGAGTTTTAATTTGTTATCTCATTTTATTTGTTGCTTTTTGTTTTTGTTCAACAGTTTTGTATTCATTTTTATGCGTGTGATGAAATTAGTTTCATTTCCACAAATTCATTCTTAATATCCTTAACAACTTTCCAATTTGTATAACTCTCAAACACACACACACACACACACACACACACACACACGCACACAATTACTCACCTTGCTACTCAAAGAGTGACAGAAAGTTTTCAACAGTTCCAACACTCAAGCTCACACCTCGGCTACTCTTCACTACTGACACCAACTAACAATCCTTCTCCTTTAAAAACAAAGCTCTTTGCCACACTCCTTCGCGCACTCCCCCTGTCTCTTATGTCATACGCGACGAAAAAAGTTTATGGCTTTCGACGACTTTAATAATTCAATGCTTAAGTTGTGAAAATGTACATGGTGTGCTCCATAATTCATACTCAAAAAGGTAGACGACGAAGACCAAACCGAGAAGCCACGAGTGAGCGAATGCAATGGTATAAATGAAAATTGGCCAAAGACGCCCACATCGCTTGGGAACGTGTATAGATGGACGAACGGAAGGGCAGAGAGCGACCTTAAAAAAGAGGTAATTTAATCGCATACACATACACAAGCATAAGTATAACGATAGCTCATAATGTCAGCTAATATGTGAATGTGTGTGAGCGTTTGTGTGTATGTGTTGGTATAGAAAACAATACAATATCCAACGTTTTTTTTCTCTACTTTTTCGCCTTTTGATAACACTAGCTACTTACCTACCATTGGTAGTTGTTGTTCGCTTTGTGCTTTATTACAATTTTAGCCTTTTCATTATTGCCCTCAATTCGGTTCGTTCATTCAATTGTGGGGACTTGAATCGCGTCATACACTCGTACACACACACACACACACACACACACACTCATTTCCTTTGTGGATATTTCTGCTAATTTCATTACTTTTGGAATGTTGCGATGATTTCATGCAATTTAATCGGGTAATATTACGTTCCTTTCCCTTCCCTCGTCTTACCTCTCTCCAAAATCTAGACCTAACTACAAGCTAAAAACAAACACACACACACACATTTCTGCTATAACTAAGCTACTACTACTTCTTCTACCCTTTTTTCCTTGTTTTGCTTTTGTTATTTGTTGGAACGTTTCGTTACTTCTCTACTACACTCTCAAAATGCCACTTTAGCTAAAGAATTTCTGCTCCACCTTAAGCTTTTAGCATAATTGCCTGTTGACACGGGAGTTAAGACTTGTGCACAAGAAGACGCAATAAGCACAAGAAGCTGGAAATGTAGATGGAGTAAAAGTGTCGGGAGGAAGAAGAAGATCTGCCAGGAAAAGCACCAGTAGAAAAAGTAGAAGGAGTGGTAAGAGGTATGTAAAAAAAAATACCAAATACCTGGAAATGTTTTTATTGCGCAGATAAATGAAAATTCTAAAAATACCTTTTGTTTTCAGCTCGATTAAATGCATGTGTATAAGTAAGTATATATGTATATGTGTAAGTATAAAGGCATAAGTCTCCCGGTATGCATGTGTGTGTGTGCTTAACCTCTGCAATTAAAAAGAAAAACAACAAAAGGAGCACTTGATTAATTCTGGAATTTTGAGTATTTTTTGTTGTTGTTATTTTGGCTGTTGGCTACTGCCGCAAGAAAAATTTCAAGTACTAATTTTTCCTTATTTTTCATTTTATTTATTTTTTTTTATATATTTTATGACACATTAAAATTGCGGCCAGTATAATTCGCACACATGCAAACACACATTTATTGTGATGCTGGTGGTGGTGATTGAAATGTGTGTGTTTGTATGTCTGACTGTTGGTCGCATATATAGTAAATTAGTTTGATTTTAATTTTTTTTATGGCACTGTGGCACTCTACAGGTCATTTAGAATGTACGACGAATAGTATTTATGTTGACATATTTTTATTAACTGTTAACGTTATTATTAGGTTTGAAATAATTTTTCCATTTTAACTAAAGTAAAAAACAAAGCACGTATAAATTTGGCCATCAGGTTAGATTAAATGCGACGTAGTAAAAACTACAGGTTTTAATAATTTTAAAGTACTAATTTATTGTATGACTAATGCGCATAGGTTTGTATACTGGAAAGCAAAGTAAAATGATGTTGTGTCAAATTATTTAGTCTTTTTTTTTATTTTACTTTATTTTAATGATATTGGTTAGTGATTAGGTTGGAGATTGGTTGTCTCATCAATACGCAAACCCTTTTCACTTTGTTATGTATTTTAGTATATCCCTCAAATCGATAGCCTAATGGCTAGAATACTACACTTTCACCCAGGAGGTTGGGAGTACGATTTCCCCTCTGTTGTGGTGTTAATTCTTATATTACTACCGCAATGAAATGAATCAGGATTATAGGAAAGTGTACATGTACAGATCTTGGTAGGTAATGGCCTACCAAATTTTGTGGCCAACCACAAAGTAATAACAAATTACCAGCACGCCGTTAAACTGTGGGTCTAACTATGTGGTATCGCAATGGGCTACTAAAACCAAACCAACCATATGCCCTAAGTCAAACGACCCCAGGTCGGACAGGTCATTTAGAATGTATGACGTACGGTTGTTTTCCTACAGAAAGCTGCAGCTGGGCAGAAAGAGAGGTAGTGAGACATTGATTCCTCTTTCGCAATTATGGTACAGTTTCTACAGTTTCTAGTCATATGAGGGTATATTAAATAGTTCTAGTGGCTTGTGTGACTATGTGATATGACCATTTTTTAACTCCACCACTTTATGTACTTAGTTAATATTTATCTAAAAGTTTTTGTTTCTTGGAGTGCTTGACCACGTCTTTTTGGTATTTTTCTATACCTGTTCAGATAGCCATTTTACCTATGCATGGGTTAAGGTCGTTGTTTGTACACGAGTTGTTTTTATATTGTGAAAGCGGCATTGTTATGCCCAATCAAGGTATTTCATCAGCTTTGTTGTTATACATGGTAATAACACTACGTATGCCCTTATAAAATCAAATTTAACTAAACCACTGGCAAGAAATCCTTGAAAATATAAATAAACAAATGAAATTGAACATAATTAAATTATGAGTAGAAAAGTGTATCAAAAATGAATGAAACGACAGCAGCAACTACAATCAATGGCCATACTACTATGTTTTTTTGTGAGGAGTGGGATTGCCACAAAGAAGAAAACAGAATAAAACTTTGCAACAGCAACAAAAGTAACATAAACATAAAGCGAATAATAAAAGTATTTGCCACATGAGGTGCAACAATGCTATGCTATTGTACACACAAATACTTACAT